>FJOG01000005.1:708118-911421 GCA_900073065.1 Phialocephala subalpina
GGAGGGTGATCTGGTGGCCATGTGAGACAAGGTAGATGGCTGCGTTGGATCCTGATATTCCTGCGCCAATTATAACGGTGTTGAGCTTGAGTTTCGCAGTGGACATGTTGAAAGGAAGGATTTGAGAGCGTGAAGAAGAGGTAAAGGTTACAGCAGAGTCTCTGAAAATGAAAATAGCATTGAAATAGCTATGGAAACAGCACACTTGCTGCTGTTACCCAGATCTAGCTGTGCCGCAAAGCTAGACTCTCTGGTTCAAACAGAATAACGTGATCGACTGCTGATGTGAGATCTTTCTTCTGGAAAAGATCTCTTTCTCAGAGACATTTCGCTCCAAAACTACACGACGGGGATCCAAAGGATTGGACAGAGGACAGACAATGTCACATTCCATGATCGTAGGACATTCGGGGAGCAACTTGGAGACACCGAGAGAAGTAGTCTCCATGGGGAAGAAGTTGATGTCCTGGTAACGAAGCTGAGAATGGGTTCCTCAACCTGCACGGAGGGAGAGTTAGCCACACTGTGTACCTGTCTTGGGACCTTCGGTTTTTGTGGATTGTGAAGTCGTAAATTCCTTGTTATTGGAAGAAGGCGCGATGTGCGAACTTTGTTGGATGAACTCCCAATTCTGCCGCGGGGTACTTGCTTCAAATGGCAAGGTGGGGGAGAAGGCGGTAAGGAGTTCATTGATACAAATGTCTGAGTGGTCTCCCAAGCAAGAAATACTCCATGGTCTTTCTAGTGTGGTGTAGTCTTTTCTTCTGATACAGAGCCGAATTGATGCTGTGTATTTCTAAAAATTTGTTTGAAGCCGTAATTCTTCGCGTTTTTGATTAACAGGATTGTTCGCAAAAGCCACTCAACGTTGACCCTAGTGTTCATTGACACATGAGGTCTACGCGCTTCAAAATGGATGTTTACTGCAGTGTCATTAGCACTCAATGTCAATCTCTTGCGGCTTGGGGTTGATGTCCAAAACAACTAGCATGCTGAAGTACCACGAAGTGAGGGTGCATTGGCACCGAAAAGGTGCGAGCCGTAACTTTACCGTGCATTTAAATGAAACACTGAGGTATTCCATAATGCCATAGAACGTTGGGTACTTGGAGAGTGTCTTTCTCGGGTTCGGTTCATCTGTTTGTCGCTTGTTTTTGTCATCGTGAGCTCTTTCTTGCCTTTTCCACAAGTTCGCAACTTCCTCTTTTGAGCCTATCCTACCTACGCCAATCACAACATTTCTGCTCTTCACACATCCAATTCAAGATGACAAGAGGAACCCCAAACAAGAGAGAGCGCGCAGAGGGGCGACCTGCAAAAACTGCTGCGTTAGGCGCACCTCAATCTTCTCAAATGCATGCAGTCAGCTTATCAATGGAACAGCTCACGGCCTCCAATACACTCCTCCACCACCGTCTACGTCTCGTCCTCGCTCGCCACGCGACATAAAGCTGGGTGACTGGGTCACCGCCCACAAAAACGAGGAGGCGAGATGTTCAACATGGCAAAGGCGGCGGCAGCACACAGCATTGAGCATGACCGAGAATCCTCACAGATGAGCAGCGGTGAGCCCCCACAAAAGAGACAACGGCAAGAAGGTTCCTACTCCTCGTCTGAAATGTCCTTCCTACCTAGGGACGATGCTAGCTATGAAGCTTGCGGCTCGGCTTCATATCAAGAGCGTCGCCGCCATCAGTCCACCAGCAGCGGCGCAGACAAGAGCTTCGAGGACAATATGAGGGGAGGGCTTGGAGTGAAGAGAGAGGAGCCAGAAGTGAAGAGAGAGCAGATAGAGGTGAGGAGAGAAGACATAACACAGAAGGCAAAATGGCCACAATCAATAGCAGCAAGCTGGGAAGCAGGAGCCTCATGGTGAGGAGAAATTGAGATTACCGGAGGCGATGGAACACTCAGTTGGAACATCAGGAGTAAAGAGCATGGAAGATGAAAATATGTGTCCTAACAGTCTTTTGTAACAACAGCTAACAGCTTTTAGGTATATAATGTTCATATTAATAGTGGTATTTTGGCTATGTAGATAGCTTCAAGGACGACAAGGAGACTGGGCCCTTTAAACAAACTGCAAGGAGACAATAATGATGGCGGCACTGGCTTGGCGGATGGAGATACCAGTATGGAATAAATTATGCATGCTCACCAGCCGCCTACCATCCTCATGCATGTCTCTCCTGCACTCATCCTCGTCCTCGTCGACCTGCCTTTGATCCCCATTTTCAACAACGTCTTGATTTGGAAGGCCTTCGTCCACTGAGTATCCACCTCTCCTTGCCTTTCAATGGGGCACTGACTTGTCCATCGATGGCCAGGATGTCACCCACACTCAACGTTCTTTTGTTCTCAAGGTAAGCTCTACTTCCTTTGAGAAAGCAGCAGAACCAGCTTTGGAAGGCATGGCAGTCTCTCACCGCGCTGCCAAAAAAAAAAGGCCCTTTCTTTCAAGCGTTCAGCCTTCGTACTGTCCTCGCATGCTTCTCAACCCATTCTTCTCCAACGATGATCCATCCATCAAGGGGCAGGATGAGAACTTTCTCCTGGGTCATCTCTTGCCGCCTGCGCTCATGGGGCTTGCTGTTGCAACTCTTTACGATAATTGCCACGTACGTGCTTCAGAGGCACAGAAATCTTGGAAAAATTCAGGATAAAGTGAAAATCAAAAGTCGGAATAAGAGCGCCTGCGCTTGCTCAAAACACTTCGCTTGAGTGACATCTTGTGCAACACCAGCCAACTCTTCCCACGATGTTTACTTCTTCCATGATGAAATGGCTTTCGATCGCAAGGTAACATATGGGCTTGCATTTCGATCACTGAACCACTCACCGGCCTCTCCAGCTCGCAATGTTGAATCCGCCAACGTGGTTGATCTAGACTCGAAATGCCTGTCTGCTCTGCACTGCAGGAATGACATCCATGCCCTTTCCCCTTCCCTTCCTCGACTCGGTTGGTAGAGTAGCATTTTAGGATCTGCTGCGGATAATGCGATAGCTTTGGATGTAACCTTGACGAAGGCGTCACATCCAGGGCGCAAATCCTCGTGTTCGTCTAGCTACGTTCGTACAAAAGACGTGCTCGTGGTTTCATTTGAATTCGCGATTCGAATCTAAATTCGGCGATGATATTCCCAATCTGATGATTTGCTTCACAGCCAAGACGGAAGACCACAGTCGTGCGTGCGTGGGAAAAGTAGACGCTCAAAATCTACATGGTCGATGGTCAGGATTCAGGAAGACTGGAGGACTTGTTGCGGTGTGTGTGATGAGCGCATGCCGATGTTTTGCTTTTTCTGCGATGGTGAGCTTGGCTGATCCTCGTCACGGCAGATGGAATCTGGAAATAGATCCCCAACATCACATCTTTGGAGTTTGAGACGTTTATTTTGGTGTTTCACAGGCTTGGGATTTCTTTTGCTTCTTTTCTTCCCCAAATCACAGCGCATCAGTCGCTACCGTATTGGTGGATTACAGCGTTACATAGCGGCATATTTTCTTCTTCGCGGCTTCGAGCCCTTTCGTCACCGGTGTTCCTCCTTGGCTTGCTTCTTCTTCCAACCCAATGGAAAAGGGAGGCTGCTTTTTGTGATCTTCCCGTGCCGTTGCTGCTCAGGTTTTATTTGCTTTTGGGAAGGTGATGCTACCAGATCTCTGGGATAAGCACGGTGCACAGTCGAGTCTGGTAAGAGTTCGAAAGATGACAACGATGGCATGTTATCATTGTAATTTCCAACGCAATGCGAAAGATTGAGGGTCTATCGATAGCGATAGAAGCGTACGGGACGTGTCGAGGAACGGGATTGCGTTCTCTGGTGACGCTCGACGGAGAATTTTCACGGGGCAGATAATGTTACTTGAACCTGTTTGTACCTCTGGATGACATCTTGCCTGGAATGAGGAGGGTTCCAGTGCCAGATGGTCGGTAAACCCGGCCCGTGCTTGAAAGACAAGATGTACCTGCACCCCTTTATCAAACGCAGAGATGAGGCGCTCGTTGGCAACGTTTCTTGGGATTCTTGGGGAAGGAGGATGAGGAAGGTGAGGGAGCGACCCCCACGTTGTCCCACGTTCTAAGAGAAGGTTGGCTTCCTCTATTTTGAGAAATTGTGATACGTACTAACTAGGAGAATTTCTTCCACTGTGATGGGCTCATTTTGAATTCTGCAAGACGAGCGTTAGGGGACTGAGATGTGTCTCATGTGCTGAGAGGAGTAAAGGCTGTGAAGCTTGTTTAGCTGGAGGGTGAATGTGTACCGAGACGGGATGTAGTGCAAGCAGTAGCTTCGTGGCTGATACTGTTCAGTACTAACTGAGTAAGTCGGTGTTTTAGTTCATGTTGATGAAAGATCCAGTGATTGTGGTTGGTAGGGTCGAAAGGAAGTTAGAGAGTGTTAGGTATGGTGATAGTTGTAGGTTGGTTGCCGGCACCGGGACGGGTAGAAGACGCCGCGGATGTCTTGAACTCAGTAGCTTGAGACTAAGCTCGACGCTCGATGCGCGACGGGCAGCTTGGGCAAGTCACAAAATATGTGAATAGTGGCAGAGAACCACGGACTACTTAGTCTAAGTAAGGTGTGATGTGGTGTTGCGTAGAGGCGGATGTGGAAGAAGAGTAGCCGAGAACTGGTTAGAAATCTGGGCTGTTGTGGAGAGATTGCGTCCTACTCCTGACCTGAGCAATTTGGAGCGACATGGGGCTTGAAGAATTAGTGGCCTCTTGCAAAAAAAAGAGGTAAGTACTGCGAGCCTGGCTTTGGTTGGGGCGCGTGTGATGCAGAAGTGTTTCGGGATGTGCTTGGGTAGATGTCGGTAGTTTGAAGGGTTGTGAAGTTTGGTAGCACGAGCTGAGTGTGGGGAAAACAACTGCCTTGTAGACGGTGAGCTTGAGGTGATGGAGGAAGGCTCCAAGGTTGATTTGGCCCTAGAGATGCGACTGCATACGGATCATCACTGCGCTGATGCCCGTCTCGGTTTTACAACCAGCAGTAGTGGGAGGGAGAGTAGAGCTGGCATAAGCAAGAATTGAGGTTGCAAAGATCCTCGTTCTTGACCTCTAAGAAGTTGCGTCGAAGTGTGACGAACAGGTAAGAGTATTGATACAACCCCCTCCGAACGTAGGATAGGAAAGCGAGTCGGGATATCCTGGTTTGGGACTGCCTTTCGATATCTGTCCCGTTCTAGTTCTGGTCCTCTTGAGGTCTGGAGTTGATCAATAGAGATGGACCCCATTCTTGAATCGTGATGTGGTTGTTGAGATCTTTTTGGAAAGCAGGCCAAGAAAGGGGCCAGCATCCGTGCTGAGAGCATGCTGCATGTAGTGTGACTACGCATCATTACGGATACCTTGGAACTTGGAAGGTACCCAGGCACCTTTATCTTGTGATGGGCGTTGAAGAATGGGATGGGTGGTCGGAATTTCGTCAGGTTTGCTGCGTGAGGTAGTTAGATCGTTTCATCATTATTTCCCAGCCACGGGAGCAACATTCCGAGAATGCAGATGCGTTGTTTGCTGAGACGGCCTCGGAGTTGGCAACTTGAAGCATCTGTTTGCTCCATATTACCATGAAGTATATCAGAGCTTCATTATTGCTGCTTTGGGCGGAGTGGTGACCGAGGTCCTTCTCGGCTTGGAAGTACATGTAATTTACTACAGAGCAGTCACGGCTCGGCCAAATCATGCCAACATGCCGACATGCCAACATGCCACCGGGTGAAACTTCCATCCAAAAGTTTGTCGAGCTTCTAGACCCTTCTGATGTCCCGAGCCAGACATGATCGTCCTCTATCTAACTTTTTCTCTCTCGTATTTTGGAGAAGAAGATGGCTGAGTGACGATCTTGGTCTTGGTCTTGGTGGCCTCATACGAAGGTATGACAGCGGAGCAAGTGCAGCCCTTCAATAATTACTGACTCCACCGAGACCCTGAACTCTACTCTGCCACAAGGATATCAAGGACCACCTGAAGATCCCTGAGGCTTTCTTCCTTCTTGGATAGGAGCGAGGTTTTTCACTATTCCAGCCACCAACGTATGCGCCATCAACATCTTCAAAGACCTGTCTCAGCACCAGACCAGCCTTTCACAGAGGATCTTCCTCGTTCGGGCTGTGATTGAGACCGGTCCGCGTCTCCCTCTCCGATATTTGTTCATGTTAGATTGCAGAATTCTACAGGGCTGCTGTCGTCGTTTGTAAAAGTACGTTCCGGGGGATCATATGCAGTCGTCGCTCTATCTGGCTGATGAAGGAACATCCCTGACCGCGAGAAACCATCCCCCAGCATTTTCGTCACGACCGAGACCGAAGCCTGCACGTCTGTGTCCGGCTCAGCATCCGCGTCCACAAACCCTCAATCCACACTTCCACGACGGTGGTCGACGACGAATTGCTTCGACTGCTTCGACAGCGTGAGGCCACTGTTGCTTGCTGCTGTAGCCAGAATGCAGGTGGAAACTACGGTACAGCCTTCGCAAGTTCGCAAAAGTTCGTACTCCAGTCTGATTTACCATTGTAGCGGGCGACCCATGAGTGTCTAAGACTACTCCAGGGCGAGCATAGAAAGGTTATGTGGGCAAGGGTCCCGGACTGCGGGCGGTCTTCATGTGGCCGTACCGTAAATTTACTTCCATCGTGAAAAAGATGCTCCATTCGAAAGGTACCTGAGTACCTGCCTCTTGCGAAGTCCAGGTAAGGGAATAAAGACCGCTTTGATACTGTACCCCGCGACCCAAAGATCCCAAGCCGTTGCAGAAAGTGGTCAGTGACAGCTCGCATTCTCTCCTTTCTGGGCGATGGACGCGCTTTCTCGAACAACTCCTTTCACGGAACCTTTCGTACCTTGCACCATCAAATAAGCGCACCCGCGTACCCCTGAGTCAGCTGCAACTCTCGTTGGTTCGTTAAATCCTCAGTCGAGCATTTCACCCTCACCCTGAGAACCACCGCGGCACAATTATTTTCCAGCAGCAAGTGGGTTGAAAGCACACCGCTATCGACCACCTCACTGCAGTAGCCTTGTCTGAATTTTACCGCAGGCCACTACTCACGATGTCACTCGTTGGGTGCTCAATAATTGTAGGTTCGGTGCACCACAGTACAGTACAGTACAGTAGACGCCATGTGGCACGCCGAGGGCTTTCAATTTCCTGGTCTTGTGTGACCAATGTTTGAGTCTACGCAGGGTCTCAGCCCCCAAAAACGTTGGAAGCAATCAATCAATTCTCCTGGCACTCACAGCCTCTATCAAACACTATCGATATCACTGCACGGAAGGCCGCAACAAGGCGGGTGCTTGCTTGCCTGCGCCGTCGGCCATCGATCACAAAGGTCCGGCCTTATCACGCATCTCGTCGCCATCTGCATGGCCTCCACCTTCCACGGGAGAGACATGGAAGGGGATGGCTTCCACTGAATTTCTCGAGCCTGCCCAAAATTATATTAGCCACTTCAAGATGTTTCCACTGGACCCACTGAGCTGCCGGTCGTCGAGAAGCTTGGACAACGGAAACTCTAACTCGAAGTCGTCTGGTCTTCGAACTGAAATGCAACATGACCAACCAGAAGCCCGGCTGGCTGGACTTTGATTCGCGTTTTCCCCATCTTTCCAACCTCATCAAACCAGAGCGCGTCGCTTGCTGATCCCCATCCCCGGTCAACTTGGGTACAGTATTCTGCTCAGTGGCAGGCCCCCATGTACTTTGTATGCTCCTGGCGTTCAAGGAACAAGGGTCTGGTTGGGCTGTCTCAACGACTCTTGTGCCTTCTCCAGGGCTCCCTGCCAGAGGCACGATTCCTGGGACCAAAAGATTCGCCCAGTCGAACCAGAAAATACATGAAGGAAATGCTAGGTGCACGGGACATGGTGATATCAATGCTTTGAATGCAGCTTCCTTCCAGAAAATCCCCCTCGCAGCTGTCAGTCCAGGAACAATCCTCCTCTGGAAACATCACCAGGTCTGAGGTTGAAGACCTTCGATACGCACTCTTTACGGAATATCTCACGACCTCGAATTTCTTGTCAGCCTCTGTCCTGCATGTCGAAGCCGTGCCGAAGACAGCTCAACTCGCGAGCAGTTCCTGCTTCCGTTCTTGCATGAGGGTGGCTTACTTCGTCTGCATCTTCAAGGAGAGCTTCGTTATTATTGCATTTGCACTCATAGAAGTACCTCAGGTTAAACTCATCACTCCACTCCACCAGGACCTTCCAACACCCTCCAATTAGGTTCGATTGCCTCGCACCATCATTTATAGGTCGTCATTATCATATTGAAACAAAGACTTTCCATGTGAGGTACGTAAACTTTCTTCAGAGTATGTTCCCGCCCTATATCAGATGTCAAAAAGCCAGGTGGACTACAAACCTCGCATCTGTGCTTCCCGAGACTCAAAGTTATGGAATCCCTGAACATATGACGGGGAACCGTTCGAGCCGCTTCCTCAACATTGCGAAGCTCAGGTCCATGCAATAGCGAGATCTCTTATAGGAGCCACTTACTGAAAACTCTCCAGCCGAAGTTGCAAAGCGTCCGATCTGTACAAAAAGCGAACGATACCGAGCCGACATTCAAATCTGAAGGTTCAAAGACGGACCAACAGTTTCATAACTTCCACAGGGCTGCGCGTTCTGGAAAGAGAACCCAGCAGACACAGCCAAAATTATCCAATTTATACACGCGACATATTATACGCACCAGCCAATCTCTCCGCATCATTTGTGTTGGGGTTCCTTGCATCGACCTTGCACCGACATCCTTATTCCTTAAATATATCGCAGCTGGAATCCCCACCAGCCCAGTTATTTTTGCGTTCGCTGTCGCTCCTGCAATCTATCTGCTTACCAATATGTTTGGCTTTGGGACTGGAAAGTCAGCGTATCCCAGCGTCTATACCGTCACTCAGGTCAAGAGAACATCGTCTAAGAATGACTCTTCCCCTCCAAGGCAGGAGTCCCCCGATTCTCTAGAACCTGCGCTCGATGGCCCGCCTTCACCCGAGAGGATTCGAGCGTATAGCGAGCAGATGAAGAGATCTAGCTTGTTTGGAAACAACTCGAGGACTAACACCCTTTCTTCCGCCTCTTCTTCGTTACGTTCGACGGATAATGTGGTGAGCCTGTCTCGGAAGTCTTCTGGTCGTTCAAACGCAAGCAGCATGCCGTCGATTCGTTCCGAAAGGCCGGAAAGTGTGCAGATATTTGGATCAATCTTTTCTCGAACTGGACGGAAGTCAAGAAAGGAAAACAATGCTAGCAGTCTGAGAAGTTCAGGGTCTTCGACAACTCTCGAAGATTCCATCATTGAGGAGGAAACGGCAAAGGATCATTACTATGGAAAAAAGAGTGGCTCTCGACGACGGCATCTCATTTCTGGACCTTACAACTTCCAGCATGTTACACATACTCGACAAGATCACCTTCCGAACTTGGATCGGACGAGTCGAATGGAATTGGCCTCGGAATTCTCAGCTATTCGTGCATCGCAAGCACCATCAAACGGCGAATTGAAAGGAATCAGGGCTCAGGATTTGCACTTCGAGAACTTCTCTTCCGAGACTTTAGCCCTCGCGCCGACCGAAGAACTTCCTTCGAAGCCAGCAACCAGTCCTCGACAGGGAGGTGTTCTGCGCAAATCTGTCAATCAGCCTCAACGATCAATGCCACATGCAAAGTCACACGATAACCTCAGGATAGCCCCTCCACGACCGCCCCGCTCCCCTCTGTCGCCAGAATGCCCGGTGGCACTACCAGCCAGAACCTCCTCTCGAACAGCTTCGGTGCTGTTCGACACCTTTGATCCACTAGCATCAACTACAATTGAGCGGCCATATACCAATGGTGGGTTTCGAAAGCCAGCACCATTCCATTTGCCAATCCCACCCCCACCAAGTTGGGATGAACGGAAGGAAGACTTCTCAAGCCGACCGCTGTCGCACGCTGTGACAACGCCCGGAGACGAAGCATGGCCATTGACAGCGTCCCCATCTGGAATCTTTGGTGTTGAATTGACTGATGTTCAGGAGGAAGACGAGGATATATTGTCGAGGAGGTCGCGATTTTCGACAGCTAGTGCCGAGCTGAGAATGTCTCAGTCGGTCCCCGCCTTGCGACGAAAATCCGAGGAACAAGCCAATGAGAAAATCTCGACAACACATCCTCAGCCGCTCACTGACGCGACGTCGTCATCCAAACAATTGCAGCCACCCCCCGAATTCCAGTTGACAACGCATTCTTGGGAATCGGACATCGATTGGTGCTACGAGCACGAGGTAGAAGCTGATTGTGAATATCAATGGGATCAATGCTCCGCGAATGTGGTCGCTGCAGAGACAGAGGATATTCTACCTTCACCAACTCAACCTGCGCTTCAGTTGCAACTTCAAAATGAAGAGCGCACATACCATGGACGTTTCCGCCCCTCTTTATTGGTGCCATCACCTCTTGATCTTCCTGAGCTATCGCCCTCCAATGTATCCACGCCTTCGGATCCACGAACACCTGCAAACTTCTTCCACCCAGCTCATGTTCGCTCACCCTCCCACGCAAGTTCTTTCAAGGAACGACATGGCTTCAATCTGAGCCCATCTCTACTTATTCCGTCCGACTTCAAGAACCAGATGGACGAGGAATCTCTTTACAACGAGCACTTTGGACATGACACGACATCCGGGACAATTTTCGCGTCGGAGCCATTCAATCATTCCATCTCCCCTGTGGACGAAGGATCGTCAAGTACCGCATCGTTTCGTTCGTCGAACTTCTCTCGGGGTTCACGCATGTCTGCCAACTCTCGGGGTAGCCAGGATTCTATGTCCTTACTCGCGCGTGCTGCTGGGCTAACTCAAGAGCATCGAAGCTTCGGGTCTGCATCGTCGCTTCCAGACTTGATTCCATCAACTCGTCGACCAGAGGCGGATCTTTCATCCAGTGTTGCTGCATTGAGTCTTTCGAATGACGATGAAGCCGCTCCATCTCCAGATATTGTCGCTCCAGCTCCAGCTCTCGCTTCACTTCAACATCGACGCAACAAATCGCTTGCCTTGGAAAATGGACTTCGTAAGGGCGAGTACCAGTTCGTAGCACCACTTGCAACGCTCACGATTGAGAAGCCAGAAGCTGTTGTTGATGCGAGCAGTGCTTTAAGTCCTGTTGCAGAATTTCCGGCCATGCCAAAATCAGATGTGGTCAGACCTCTTGTGCATGGACGAAAGACATCAGCGCCGGTTGTAAGCCCGAGCGTGAAAGAGTTCAAAGGCCGAGCACGAGCAAAGACTTCAGCTACGAGAGGAAGTTACATGCTGTTCCCTCAAGTTTAATTTTCTCAGGTTGAGAAGAAGATTTGGTTGCACAGGCTGGCCAGTGAATGGGCTGGAAATATAAAAACCCACGGGAACCACACCACCACCAGCGGCAGTTGCCTCGATGATTTGAAATGTTTGTTATGATTGATGTATTTTTGGGTTTTATTTGTACCGGTTCGGCGTGTAATGGGCATCGAGCGGCTGGCAGGCTTGCAGGAAAAGTCAACGCGAGGTAAAATTGCGTGTACTACCATTCTTACTGTCGTTTATGGCCTTTCCTATGTCTCCATTGGAGTAGCATTCTTGGACAGGAACAGGATTGGATGTTCACATAATGGGTATTGGGCTGGGCCTCGGTATGGTACTGGAAAATGGATTGGGTGGACATTGACATTGGGGAATGGTGGTATGATATGAGGTATAGGCATTGTGAGGATATGGGAGAGGTGACGAAACATGAGAAGGGCTAGGTGCATAGAGTGTAGGTCTCTTGACTACGGATAGGCATGGAAGGTGCATGTGGGATAACCTTCTATAAGACTTGGATTAGGGATGGGGTGTATTATTCTTATCAAGAGGAAGACTTTGGGGTGGAATCTTGAGAATTATGGGTGGAATACTCTTTGAATAGATCTGTTCAACCTATCCTTTCGCTGCCTAAGTTGTGACATGCTATCTCTGGACCGAATGTGTATTTGGCTGTTCTGTTGTGGTCTAATGTTTTGGTCTTTGGCCAACAAGGTGAGGCTGCTGACGCCCCAACACGAGGGTCCAAGGTAAGGCCTCAGATGTCAACATCGACAGCCTTACAATAATGCCACTGATGGTTGCACCTCGATGTGCAGATGACCACAGTGCAGCTCGCCCGTGGCGGGCGTACTCGGGCCAGGAAATCGAGGCATGAAGCTTCCCCACATTTAGTGCGGCAGGGGTCTCTAAAAGGAAGCTCAAGCTTCACTCGATGCATGATAAGGCTGTCAACACATAAATGTATAGAAGATCAGTCATCGCCATTCAATTCAGAATCACGATACCAAGCAGAAGAATTACAAGGTCATTCTCCACCACTTCACATTTCAACATGGCATCCAAGAAAGTCTCCGCATCAGTTGTCAAAGCACACGATTTCATCGACTTCGTGAACGCTTCTCCAACACGTACACTCCTCTCTCCTCTTCCAAACAACAATCCCTCACTGACATCCCGCAGCATACCACGCCGTTCAATCTGCCATCAAGCGTCTCACCACCGCGGGCTTCACCGAAATCAAAGAGCGCGACTCCTGGGCCTCAACCCTCCACCCAGGCGGAAAATACTACCTCACTCGAAACGGCTCCTCAATCGTAGCCTTCACCATCGGCTCCAAATGGAAGCCCGGGAACCCCATCGCCATGGTCGGCGCCCACACCGACTCCCCCTGCCTACGAATCAAGCCTGTATCCAAGAAAACCGGCGCCGGATTCCTACAAGTCGGTGTAGAGACATACGGAGGTGGAATCTGGCATACATGGTTTGATCGTGATCTCAGCATTGCTGGGAGAGCGATTGTTAAGGACGGGAAAGGAAACTTTCAGCAGAAGTTGGTCAAGGTTGATAGGCCGATTTTGAGGATTCCGACATTGGCGATTCATTTGGACAGGCAGACAAATTTTGATCCGAATAAGGAGACGGAATTGTTTCCTATTGCTGGATTGGTGGCGGCGGAGCTTAATAGGACGGGGCAGAAGGAGGTGAAGGATGGGAAGATTGAGGAGTTGGAGAAGGCTGGGGAGGGGGAGTTCAGGCCTTTGAAAGTGTTGAGCGACAGACATCACCCATATATTGTGGACATTATTGCTGAGCACGCGGGTGTGGCAGTTGAGGATCTTGTCGATTTTGAGATTGTTCTGTACGACACCCAGAAGTCATGCATTGGTGGTATCAACAACGAGTTGATCTTCAGCCCGCGACTCGACAACCTGGGCATGACTTACTGCGCGATTGAGGGGTTGATCGAGTCAGTATCGGAGAAGCATGCGTTGAATGACGAGAGCGCTATTCGACTGAGCGTCTGCTTCGATCATGAGGAAATTGGCAGCACATCTGCACACGGTGCAGCTTCGAATCTGTTACCTGCAGTATTGAGACGACTCTCTGTTCTGCCAGGTGGACATCACGATACCAGCTCCGAGCTCTCATACGAGAAGGTTCCTCGAGAACAAGACCTCGACATTGCCACCGCATACGAACAAACACTCTCGTCCTCCTTCCTTATTTCGGCAGACATGGCACATTCAGTCAACCCCAACTACGCCCACAAGTACGAGTCCGATCACCGACCGGAGATGAACAAGGGAACGGTTATCAAAGTCAATGCGAATCGTGAGTAAATGAGGGATACACCTTTTTTCCTCTTTGGGATGTCTCATGATACTTCTCCCGAGACATTCTCCTGAAACATTCTTAAAAGGGCAATTGCTAACCCCCCATCTTCTAGAGAGATATGCTACAAACTCTCCCGGCATTGTTTTGCTGCAAGAAGTCGCAAAGCTGGCAAAGGCCAGTGAGGACTCGACTACGAGCCAAGGGGTACCGCTTCAACTGTTCGTTGTCCGCAACGACTCTCCTTGTGGAGGCACGATTGGTCCTATGTTATCTGCTGCTCTTGGTGCTAGAACTGTGAGTAATATCTCCTACCCTTTTGAACCAATGCCCGATCCATTCCTGAGAATTTTCAAATGCTAATTGTTGGTTTTAGATTGATGTCGGAAACCCACAATTATCGATGCATAGTATCCGGGAAACTGGCGGCGTTTACGATGTGGAGCATGGTGTTAGGTTGTTTGAGTCTTTCTTCCAGCATTTCTCGGAGTTAGAATCTAGGATCCTGGTGGACTAGGCTCCAGATGTACGGGAGAAGCGACACTGAGTACGCCTGTCATTGTCCTGAATTGGTGGGACTTTAGGAATAAGCATAAAGAGTCCTATCCGATAGCAACTTCAGATCTCATTTGATCGATTCCCTTGGTTTGCTCGCCTTGAAATATCGGTCCTAATGAATGTCCCTGACTTTTTGGTACTTTGGCGTGTCACTTTTTTCGAGCACGGCGAGCCCGGCAATTGCAGTCTGCTTGTAAGTCCACTTCTCACCATAGCATGTGGAAAGTTTCTTTGGAACGGTCTTATGTCACATTGGGATGCCACCAAATATCTATTTCCATTGTTTTCTCTTCTCGTTCTCATACTTTCAAGTCCTATCTTCTGAGTCTCGCGCAGATGCACTCCTCGTTCTTCCCCAAATCCTACCATTCCCTTGACGATCCCAGCTGATGTCCTGTCATTTACCTCTATTATGGTCTCGACGGCTACACGGCTACACGTTGTACGCTCATAGATGAGCGTTGTCGACAACGAAGCTATGCCTCTCTCTTCGAATCATAATTCAGGCTGGTTTCTTCTCTCACTCCTTTCGTCTATGGTACCCAGGCCGACGTCCCTCCATAATCCACCTCAGAAACTCAATCCTTGCAGATCTGCGTGCGTCATATTCTGGCCACCTGTCTCTGATACGAGCTTGCCATTCCGGCAATATTGTCCTACCACTCAAAAGAAATCCATTCAGCGCACCAAGGACATTTTCTTCTCCGTCTTCGAAGGTCAAAAATGATCGGAGCGTGCCTGGGACTCCACCAGTGGCTTCAGTTCCAAATTCCTTATACTTGTCCCAAGGCCCTTTATTCAACCATCGCGGAGCCAACACATCATCGAACTTGAGATCTAGAGTGGTGTCTTTTTCTATCTCCAAATCTATCAAGCCTACCCACAAAGGGCTGTCCTCGATGCGTGTTGTGACAACTTCTTGTCCATGCTTCCGGAAATCCCAGCCCGACTGAATGGAAAATATGATAGACCACCATTCTGTAAGGTTGGTGTAGAAGTCCGGTCCTGATCTCCAATCTCCCCATTCATCGAACTGAGAACTGGCTGTCGACGACATCAAAACATCAGGACTTTCCAGGCCACATCCTTTCCCAATACAATATCCTGACAGAATCCACATAGAATTCCCCCGGAGTTCATTTTTGGTGCGTTTGATACCAGCTCCTCCAGGCATATCTTTCGCCTCAGGGTATGCATTGTCCAATGTTACCATCATTTCGGCAAGCCTTTCTATATGGCTAGCTGTGAGGCGAGTTTCCTCTAGATCTATCTCATCTTTCGCAAACCCCCAATTGTAGAAGTCTATAAATAGCCATGAAAATGTCCCAGCCTCTTCGTCCGGCTCCCGGACTTTATCAATTTGTATTCCGAAGTCGATTGCCCATACGACTGCACGAGCGACTGCCTCGACTGCTCTAGCTTTGACTAAGTTGTTGACGCAGGCGTATACTTTCTCCATTTCTGCATCGTAAATTAGATTGTTCTTGTGGGTTATGTTGGCTTCGGTTGCTGTGTTGTCTTCGAAGCTGTTATGTGTCAGAGTCAACAAACATCCTTCATGGATTCTGGGGGTGGGCTTGGATTTTCGGAGAGGGGAGGAGAACATTTTGGGAATCTCAAACTTACATTTTGAAGCCTAAAGGCAGAGATCTCAGATTCTTTATTTTGAATTTTTTCGCTGGAGGTCTGAGGCCAAGTTCGTTCAAAGTGTAGTCGATTGGTCCGAGCCCTTTTCGTTTCCTACTTAATTGAGCGGCTTGAATCCTCCAAAAATGATAGTGCAGGCGCCCATTCAGCTGGTCTTCCTTGTCGGTATCGTGCTGCAGAACCTCGTTTGGTTCTCGAAGAGCGAGATGGTAACATTGCGCCAGTTTCAATGGGGTATCGTTGGATGGCATCCATCTTGACTGTCCTGTTCTTTGTCCAGGATTGAAGTATTCCTGTTTCTCGAGTCTTCTAGCTTGGCAAAGATCTAGATGATGATGCTGTTTTAGATCTGCAGGACTGAAGTCTGGTACTTTAAGTCTTAAAAGCTTTAGATTCAAAGAAATATCACAAAGTCGAAGGATTGTTTGTCGTGAAGGAAAGTAGACTGAAAATGTTCGAGCACACTCATAAAGACTGCACCGAGATTTTGTGCGATAGATTGCTGGCCCATAAGTAAATTATGACATTAATTGTAGCATCCTGGAGTTATTATTTACTTCCACTAGGATGCCATCCTAGTGTAGTCCATATCACGATGGTGTTGTGCTGCTGCTTTCGGTTAGCAAGTATTAGCGAGGGGTAAAGGGGGAGCTAGAACACAGATAGTTCCCGCTTGCAACTTTGGCAGTTTTAGGCCATATGGCCAATCATATCATGCTTTCTGGAGGAATCTTGATCTTGATCTGGTCTGCACTTTTTCTAAGTGCAATGCCATGTCCCAAGACTGCGACGCGATAATTTTGAAATGGACTGTGGGAAATGACTACATGGTCATTGTGATCTCGTCCAGGAGGATGATACTTAAATGTCCCCTTGCAGAACTTAAACATCTTGAAGAAATCACAGTTACTTTTTCCTGCACGAATATCGGTCCGAGCTTCAAAAAACTTCTTCAACAACAGCAACAGATACAATGGCGTCCCGCCTGCAGTCCGCCTGGAATTCCAAGACCAATTGGTCCGCACACTTCACCCCAGTCAACGAAGTTTCTCACACGCAATCAACTCAACCTCAGAAATACTCTCCATCAACAGCAGTGAACACAATGGAGACCCTGCGGTCCTTCATGGACGGTCTGACATTCAACAAAAAAACAGACTTCACCTTGATCGATGAGTTCCAGTTTAAGAAGGAAAGAGACGAAGACCATAAATCATTGCTGAGGCAGGTCGTCAAGCGTCAAACCTTATCGACACCATATGAAAAAGTCGAAGATTTGATCTTCCACAACGACATCCTCAAAGCCATTTCAGTCGTTATTTTCGATGTGAAACTCACTGACCAGGTCACACTCCAGTCTCGATGGCTACTCAAGGCTTCAAGAGACAAAAATAAAGCCCGTTTCTTCGTCAGAGACCATGCTTTGTGGCAGCAATTGGATCCAACACGATGGGAACCATCTATCAAGGAGTTGAATCTCCTTCGTATCGAGCAGTGTCCTCACTGCTTCCACCCTTCCATGGTTGAGCGTTGCGACATTCATGCCTCAGGAAGGGGATGGGCGACTATTCGAGATCCCACACACGTAGAGTTGCTCCTAGAAGAGGTCGCAAGACTATCCCATCTAGTAGGAGAGCCTGGGCTCTCAAGAGATACTTGCGAAGCAAAACAACAAGTTCTTCGAAGAGTACAGAGGTACCAGGTTAGCAGTGACGACCAACTGCAGAAACTGCTCGAAGAAGGAGTTCTGAAGAAGTTCGAGATTGAACTCCGTTCAGAGACAAGCAATGTCAAGAACCGGGAAAGAGTCGGGAAGTGGATGGATAGCATTCCTGACGTGGGACTCAAAAATGCCATTCCCAGTGTCATCGACGATGACCCAGACTTGTCCACGACAGCGGGTCTGGGTTCCCAAGTACATAACGACGTACAGTTCTACGTTGACGGGTATCATGGTTTAAAGGCAAAACCGATGAACATGGACGTCGACGACCTCGTGAAATTGAGTTATCGATTCCTGGAGCGCTTCGTTCAAGGCCCTGAACAAATTCGGAAGAAATCAGCAAACCCGCTCATCTCGATTCTAACAGGAGGAGACTCAAAACCCACGCTGGAACGAAATGTTCCTTTCTTGGAGGTCGCGAAAATGTGGCAGAGCTGCGGGGTAGTTGAAGCTGTCAGACTCATACCATCAAAAATGTTCGACTCGGAGAATTTCACGATAAAAACGAGAGAGAGTTTGTCCGATGCCTTGGCACATGATGAGAGACCGTTTGAGCTTGTAGTTTTCCGAGGAATGGAAGTGAAGAAGGAGATGGAAATTCACGACAGACATCTGAACAATCTTGTCAGAGAATACGACACCTGGGAAAGCGATAAGATCCTGAAATGGGCGTGGTTTCATCGCACCCAGTGGCTAGACGCTTTTATGTCAAACCAATATGATATTCCATACTGAATCAGTTATGTTAGAATCTAGAAGGAAGTTCGCGAGGAACGTTGAACGTGGAAAATGCAGGAGCGTAGCTGGGAAAGTGTGAAGTTTGGACGAACTGATTGGATGATCATGTTGGCCGCGCGTGGCTCTTTAATTTGGCTGCTGTGAAATAGGAAGGATCAAAATTGTAGTTGAAGCAAAGTGGTAGTCAATGAAGAGAGCGTTCCACATCTGATGAATCTAGCAACTCGAATGCTCGTTCGATTTTTTGTGAAGGAGCACTACTAGCGTGACTATGAGCCGCCCCCCTCGGATTCTTCATCTCGAGGATCCTTCTCTCACTACCATCACTGTCGTAAACGCGAAAATTCGACCAAGGAGTGTAGAAAAAATTCACACTAAAAATTCGCAGCTAAGGTACACAAGCAGGTAAATTACTTTGCGCGCATCACCTAAGTCGACCAATACATATGCATGCACAGTCGAAGTCTACGCTTATTTCCATGGAAAGGGAGGAGCGGCAACTGCAAACCACTGATGCAGCACCTCCAAGCACGACAAGAGTGACTTCTCTGGCCTACCTCACTTTCGAGGATTGATTGAAATCCATATCATACGTGCATACCGTCATCATATCGTCTCCTTACATTCAATGCTCCTACAGGTTCTTCTCTGGCGCTTGACCAGTCCCGCTTCCGTACTTCCTGACATGCTCCTTTCCAGCATTTTTATCCGCTTCGAAAACAGCAACTTCCTTGCTATCCATGTGCTTCGCGACTTGATCTGCCTGCCACTTCTTGAACGTGAATCCCAAGCCTTCGTGGCTGTAGTCCCTGTCGTTCGCCTGATCTTTGTGGTACTTTACTCGGATGAAGTCGCTGTGAACGGTTTCGGGATCGAGTGACAGGGTAACTAGGGCGTTGATTGTGGCGGTTTTGGGAATGATCTTGAAGATCCAGGACTGCGATAGTCAGTGAAGTGCGTAGCAGTTGGGTATGACGGGTGGCAGACCTGTTCGTTCTTGAATTGGATCATCTCGTCATCGCTGCGGACAATCTGATACCCCTCGTTCTTGGAGGCTTTGAACAGCTTCGGCAAAGCAAACCATTGGCCTGCCATCTTGTATCTGTCGTTGGCGTACACAAATTGGTCATCGTAGACGCAGTCTGGCGTGTAGCGCTTCACTCGCTCAATTGTCGGCTCACAGCTATACAAAGCGAGAATGTCGTTGACGAGAGCTTGTCTGGCCTTGTCTAAGGGAATAGACTTGCTTGGATCTGGCTTCCAGTCCTCAGTCGCAGAGGTCTGACGGGCTTCGAACTGCTCGCCGGGTGCTGAATTGGTTGCCATAGCTCAGTAGATTGGAGATGTTCGCAGAGAAAGAGTTCTTGATGTGCGTGTAAATGTTCTAGTAGTAAGCATCGAGTCTTATAGGACAGTAAAACGAAAGGAGATGCACCGCTGTATTTATATTCAGTAGATATGTGGTGCTGCTAGTAAACAATAACCAGAAGAGAGTGATGATGTCAACGCAAGTATGACATCGATATTTCTGCCTTCGAGCTCGTCGGACACATTGCAATTCCCTAAGCCTCGAATTGTTCAATTCGAGTTGGACATCGGGTTTAGGTTTTGTCCGTAGAGCATTTGAGAAGATGGGAGCGGTTGAAAAGCTCCGATGTTGACGTCGAGATATTGGAGGATTGCGGGAGATCGACGCTCGCTCGGCAACCCCAACGCCACTCTCTTCTGGGGAATGCCCAACATCGTCTCCTTTCGTCGTTTGCAGCTGTTATATGTGTGTTTCTGGCTTGCGACATCGATCGTCTTCGCCTGTTGCCAGATGCTTTGTTACTATTCATAAATGCGCATTTCCTCGTCCCCAAATTATCTCATATTGCCGTCAATGTCTCGAAATAAATAGGACGTATGATGGCCTAAGCGATCCTTGAACAGCTTCCAGATGTTCCAGATATTGAGCCATCGTTTCTCAGATAAAGTTGGTATATTTCTCCTGCATGGGGAACTTCATGTTGATTCATCCTCCTCAGTCACTTCACTGACCAGGTGATGTGACTCCCAGGGGCGAGATTTGCTACTAGATCCGTCGGGCTGCGAATGTTTCCAAACAACGTCCGAATGTGTAAGAGAAGAACCTCGAGATTCTCGATGGAACCTTCGTTCTGTACCTCTTTCGTCAAGTCCAGCAACTCTCTCAATGGCCGCGAAAGTGTGCGAAGTTGGGTGCTTCAGCTCAACCCCCGAGTAACAGTTGTGACAGAGGTCAAAGTCGTGGCATTGCTGGCACTTGTATCGTGTACCACGGAAATTCTGCTTTTCCGTTAGCCATGTCTGTAGAAAAGAGACAAGTCAGCACTTGCCTTCGCCCAGCAGCCATCACAACCGATACCTTCGTGCCTCGGGCCCTGACCGAATTGGTCATTGTCCATCTGGTCGATGTCTACTATCCAGATCTTCTCGTGTCCATCATTATTCTCATGGATTGATATTTTAGTGCGAAACTTCTCTGCCTCCAATCCTTTCACCCGGTCGCCGGATATGACCCAGTCCTCACCCCCTTCCTCAAACCAGGTTGAGTTCAACTTGAACACATCTGGGAGAACCATTTCTTTATCTGGAAAGTATGATCTCGCCTCAGAACCCCAAGCAGGTCCCCCAAGCATGCAAACAGGGTTGAACTCGGAATCAAAGCCCAATTTCATGACCGAGAAGCCAGCTTTCGACTCGTACCAGAGCACGCCGGCGGTGCCCCGCTTTCCGATTGGGATTTCGAGTTCCCTTTCTTCGAGGCTCCACTTGTTCCGAGAAGTTACATCAATGAGAACATGTTCGTCAGTCCTCGGGCCAGTCTGAATGGTTATTTTGGTCGGTAATGTACGTAACCAGAACCCGTATTTCTTCTTCGACTCGGGGTGTACGTGGGACACATTCTGTCTCACGTAAATGCTCTTCGACTTATAACCAATTATATCTTTTCCGAGTGTGGTAAGTGCGCTTCCGTTCAAGGAGACTCTCGCCATTTGGTTCTTCTCCTTCAAATATCTTAAAAATATGCCACAACGACTTTGGAGGTCGAGGGCATTTCTCGTTTCACAATCAAGTGTGACCATAAATGTATCCATTGCCCATTGCTTCATCTGGAACTCGATGGAGAGACCCATGTTGGTAATGCTGTATGGTATGCGATTCGTTTTTTCCTCGGCTACTACAACATTGTGGCATGAACGGAATTCTGATGGTGACTGGGCCAACAGCCCGCGATATCCGTCTCCAATAAAGCTCCAAGCAAACAGAGAATGATCGTCCGAATGCTTCATGATTTCTTCTTGCAGCCGGATAAAAGCTCTATCCCCCTCGCCATATAGTAAAGGCATATTGACTCCAAAGATCCCTAGGAGACAATAGGCAAGGTCTTCCGTTCTGGTCGTAGTTCGATTCGATGCCCACGCCATTCTTTGAGCGATACTGCATAATTCCGGATCCTCACCGTTCAGAATCCGAGTGTCAACTCTGGTGATATCCGAAATGCGATCTTGCAATGTTTGTTTGGTCCCCAGTAACTGCCAAGAATCGTCGAAAAATAACACCTCAGAAGGCGCAATCAGCTCTTGCAGTGTCCATCCTCGAGACCACCAGCTCGACTTTTTAAAAGTCCATCCAGAATCTGAGGAACCACTTTGCACATCAAACAAAAATACACAACAGAAAACTGCATTCTTATACCATCTATACATCGAGTTGATTGCCTCTGATAGCTCCGCACTGCTCGATTTGTCGATGCAACACGTGTCAACCCAAACATATTGCAACTTTCGTCTCACTGCCTCTTCGCAGATCAGCTTGACCTTGACGAATCCCGCTTTCTCTTTCGCTGTGCCCTTCTGTATGTCTTGGAGGGAGACTTCATCAGCTTGCCATCTATGGGATAAGATCGCATATTGTGGGAAATTTTCGTCGAAGAATTCTTCGAGCTTAAAGGTAGTCGCATTGAGGAGCCTCATTGTCCGACAGACATTTGAGCCTTAGAGTCGAGGTGCCTCACTCATGGGCGTATCAAAAAATAGAAGCGATCAAGATGCGTCAGTTTGATGTCGTTGAAGTTGCCGTCGTGGAGGCCTGGAAATGTGTCGCAGAGATCCAGCCTCACGCCGTGCGGTGGTTGATCCAAAGCTATTGAACAGTCGGCCAAACAAATTGAGACGAAATATCGGAGTCAAGTGATTCTCCCTAACCCAAACTCTCGAAAATCACATTTGACATGTATTCAAAGTCTCTCAAGGCTCTATCGAAACTCTTCTCCCCCTTTCGATATGCAAAATATGTCATTGTGCTTTCGAGTCACGTGCGTTGAGCAGTATTGAAGTCCTTATTGGTGCGGCGTTGGTTACAACAACAGGCGGTTCTAGCTAGACCCACAGGCCTGTGGCTGTAGCCGAGCACCTGTGTCTGTAACCGGAATCAAAGTTAAACTACACGCCGTAAGTGATCGAGTTAAGGCCTTGACATTTGAGGATATACTTTCCGAAGCCGCTAAGAAAAGAGTACCAAATGAAATGCTAATCTCTTCAGGCTTAAGCAAAATGCGCTATGCTAGAGATTAGCATCATAGCGCTTAATACAAAAACATTAGAGAAGCAATTTCGCTTTTCGAGAACTTATTTAAATTAACTTCGATATTAATTTAAATACTAAAAGTAGTAGACTCTTATTGTTTCTCTCAAGCTACTAGTAGCGATCGCCGACCCAGAATATATCTTTAAAAACTAATTTCGATATCTTAATCTCGGGTGTAGCTCGCGATAGGTAAAAGCGGTAAAAGCGGTAAAAGAAGTACGGAGTAAAGCTCGGAATCCGGGAATAGTAGCAAGAACGACTAATCAAAGTACTTGGATTTGACATTACTTAGCTGGTTAGCCAGAGAGGTCCTTGGTTACAGCCATAGGCCTGTGGTTGTAGCCAGAAGCACCTGTGGCTGTAACCGCCGCCTACTGGTGCATCTTCTCGTTCCTGCTATCAACATGAACGAGATATGAACATCTTATTATCATATCGTGATAGAGAGTTTTTGATGCTCTTACTGTAGCCATGACGATTTTGGCTACGTGAGGAAAGACTCTGGACCACACCTCTCTTTGCGGAATTTCACCGATGCCGCTTCGCTCGGCCTTGAGAAACAATCTGAAACAAAGTATGGCACCTACAAGGTCTATAACTTCCCAGTACCAATTCGTCCGAGAGAAGTACCTTTTCAGCTAAGAAGTGCCTGATCCCCAACACTCGCAAGCTGCTTCCAACCTCCTGACCACTTTCGACCACTTGATAGCCTTGAGACAATCACAACATGCATGCCACTCATGATGCTTGCCATACATCTTGTATAATTTGACCATCCGCTGATATATCGATGCTCTCGCGCCGGATCTTGTCCAGCTTCTGTATTGACGATGTCCTGTCTCATATGGATGCTCAGTATGGGAAGACAACACATCAACCATGGGATAGGATCTTGGATCTGAGCTCAGACCATGAGGCATATTAAGATTTCAATTGTAACGATGTTGCTCGGCAGCCATGATAATCTAGGGGATCGAAGGTCTAGCATCTGAATATGTGAATTCTAGTGTCGATATCGTGGAGTTATCGGAGGACTTACAGTGTAGGATTGTCGGAGAGGAACTTGTGGGGAATAACCTCTCTAATAGCTATAGCCAGGTCATTCACCGACTATGTTGGGTTGAAAACATACAAATATCTGCGGAAAGTCCGTCGCATGATACCTGAAGGCCCAAGTGGATGTCATTTGACGCGCTTCGAAGAATGGCGCTTGATGGGAATGTGAAGGAAGCGAAATTTGCAAGAAGCTATATAATTCATAAGGCAGAGAGGTGCCACTTATTATACTGATGAGCTTCTGAAGGTGATCTCGTGACGGAGCCTGCGATGCTCACGGGTTTTCTTCGTGTGATTCACCCCACTGCCGGCATTCGGGGCCTGATTGGGCCTGTTGCCTTTTCGGTACAGCGAGGCGAAAGGTATGTATATATTTAAATAACAATTTTTGTAGCACAACAAAAGAAAACCGGGTATACACGGTGAGCTCTGCTGTACCAAACTTAGACACAGTCAAGGGTAGATAACTCAACGTGTGTGCTTCCACACTCTGGTAGCATTCTGCGAGGTGTGGCTTGGTACAATCTTTTTGGTTCTTTTTTTGCTCAATTATTTTCAGCTTCAAAGATCGTTTTGTACTTAATATTTTAAATAAGCACTTTTCCGACACAACAAGCGGGTACACATGATAAGCTCTATCACACCAAACTTAGACACAGTCAAGGATAGATCACTTAACATGATGTGCTTCCACACTCTGGTAGCATTCTGCGAGGTGTGGTTTGCTTTTTTTTTCTTTTTTCTTTTTGCCTAGGAAGGTGGTCTTTGGAAAGTTTAAATTTTTTTTTTGACCAACTTGGTCGCTAGCAACCCCCCTTTTTAGACGAGGCTAGTCTTTCGCTTGATTATTCCGCTCCACGATCTTTGTACTTCACCTTCATGTGCTGTGCAAACCTGAATCATTATCCATCATGAGCTCGTCATACTCTTGCATCGTCAGACTCAACGTTCCTTAAACCCCGGCATCCCTCCCAATGTCGAGAAAAACTACCACTCTAAAGTCCCAAGCAGTGGGAATATTAGAAGTTGTGGAAAGTCTTCAAGTCAAGTCAAATCTTTTGCTATTCAGCGAGTAAAATCTCACGTCTTTAGGAACAGTACTAGAGCTTCACTTCAGAGTACCTTGGATGCTAGAACATTTCGCTACTCTCAGTTTCACTCTCCAGAACGCCGTGTGCCGCTTTGACTCGGTATCGCGTGTTCCCCCAGTTAGCACCATGACTAACAATTCTTCAATAATTCCAGAACTCATGTCACTTCTAGACCCGCTTGTTGCTTCGCTCTCAGCACTTGTATTGGAATAGCTCCCACCACCGACGTTTGCAACAACCAGCGTGGTATTCCCCATGATAGATTACAAAACGTCAACTTGTGTCTCGCAAGGAAGGGAACAATGACCCGGCAGACATTGAAATTCTCAGACGGAGAATGTGGGAACAAAATCATCGGCTTACGGCTAATGGTGGTGGTCTATGATGATGGTCAGTCGCAACAAATCAAGGAAGAACGATTGTCACAGGCGATGTCAGGCATCTGTGGCAGAATAGAAAATATTCAGGGCAATGCTAAAATAGACAACTCTGAAGCAAGTGATCTTCAACGGTTATTGCGCTCGTTTGAGGCTTTTCTTGGATAGTACAGATCTGAGGACACCGTCGTTTGCTGCGCAGGATGATCCTGCAAAGTCACGCGCAATAAACGGTACTTACGAGATATATAAGATAGAGCGAGTTAATCTCTCCAAATAGTAAGGAGAATCATCAATTGGAGACTCCAACGGACTCAAAATCGGGGGTTGTCGCGCAATATGCGTCCTGCGAAGTCCCTACGAAGTCAGGCACAACGCAGTATACTCGTAGGGTGTACAACACAGAGCACCTCTAGTTCTCAACGTATCTGAGATGACCAATTGAAGTCTCCATGGCTTGCAAAAGTCTTCGCTAAGACCTGTGAACGCACGAAGAGCAAGCGTTCTGGTTACCGTCCCTATATCGGACGAAAAGAACGCAATATGTAGTTCCACAGTGAATAAGAACGACGTAATCATGAATTGGACCTTCTAATTCACTAGCTTCATAATAGGCGAGCACTAGCTCGATGCTGCTGGGAAATTGAATGTTTCGACGGTCTGGATCTGCATATAATCCTCCTCGAGTCTCAACTTTCCCAAAACATCCTCAACCTTGCAACATTTTCCACCAACAACTCAACCACGACAACACCTTCGCGCGACAATTCAAGCACCTCTACAAACATCAAGAACACTCTGCGCAACAGTGGAAACACTTCCTACACCATCAAAACAACATCGAATCGATAGTAACAATGTCTTCTACCACTTCTCCAAAGATGTTGACGACCCAAGAGCGCACAAAGTAAGTACCTCAAGGCGCGACAGCACCAAGCGCAAAGCTAATTAAGCCACAGGATGCAGTCTTCTACCAGTCTTACCGTCGCTGTCGGACCAAAGAAGAAGTTGTACTTCCTCCCAAAGAGCATCGTATCACACTACTACTCCCCACACTTCGCATGCACCTTAGAGAACACCAAGAAGCTCGAGCTCTTGGGTGAAACGACCGATAACTTCGACGTTATCGTTGACTACATGATGCGCAACATTATTCCTGGTGAGAAGAATGCGAACTCGAAGAGAACCATCGACGACAACAAAGACACTATTGCCCAGTGCTTGCGCTTCCTCGAGTTCGCCGACAAGTACGAGCTTGGTGATGTCTCTGAAGTTCTTTATGGACCTCTTAGCAAGGCCATTTGTGATCTATCCTTCCACAAGAAGCGTGGCGACAGCCCTAGATCATCGAAGGTCCAAAAGCAGTGCGGTATCGAGGGCTCGGATATTGAGCGCATCTTTAGCCTCTGTCCAGCCGGAAGTCGCCTCCGAACCCTTGCAGCACAAGCTTCTCTCTCCTTCTCCGGTCCCCAAGCACTCGATACATGGTCAGAACAAACCGAGAATGTTCCTGGGTTTGCGGGAGAATTGATGGGTCAACTTGCCACAAGCTTCCAACGCCAGCAATGGATGGACCCAGTTATCAAGCAAAAGCGCCAATGAAGGCTTCTTGGGGCTTCATGGGGGCAGACTGCTTGGGTTGGGTAATGTTGGTATTGGAGTTTTGAGGATCTGAACATATAGCACGGGTGGATGAGGACAAAGTCAAAGTCTTGTGTTCTCGACAGCATTTTGATGCTATTTTCTTATGAATAGGGGTACTTCCGAAGGATGTCCTTGGAGGAGACGATACTTGGTCTGGTTCACTCTTTCATGTACCACACTTGGGGACACATTGTGGTGGAGGGCAAAGAGCAATTGGTAACTTGGGAAGGATTCATGTGCTCTTATCCGAGCAAACCCTTGATGTCTTAGCGATCTGGTCTTGTCATGATTTGGCAGAGCAATGCAAAAAAGCAAAAACAATATATCCAGAATATGAACGTGAATGGCATTAACTTCAGTGCTTAGTGATCAACCGTGAACTGACAATACTTCAACAGCCTGGTTCTTGGTATAGCCGTGGTAAGTGTGTAACTGCAACACCTAAGTCTAGCAGTCCTCTTGCGAAGTTGAGCCTGTACCTGAACCTAACAGCGTCATCTTCACGGAAGTTTGATATTCGCTAACCGAGAATCTGCCCATATATTTCGATTTTAAAAGCCAACAACCAACAACCTCAAGCACAACATCGAATAATTCGACCAACAAGAGACGATCTCAAGTTCTTTAGCAACTCAGCCAGAAACGGACGATCTCAATCCTCTCGCAAGAAGCTATTCGATAGCCCAATGGCTCCTCAAGCTCCTCCAAAGCAGCCTGTTGCCGTCGATCTGATCAAGTAAGTTTCATCAAATTATCATCATTTGTAGACAACTGATAGTGAGTCTACAGAGTGATTTCAGGTCCTCGAGTCGATGTGTTCATCGGTCCCAGAAAGAAGCACTACTCTCTTCCAAAGAACCTCCTGTGCCACTTCTCCGAACACTTCGATGATTACATCAATGTCGACTTCAATGAGGGCGAGACGCATAAGATTGAGCTTCCGGAGGACGAGGTTGAGGAAGTTGCGCTTATTCTGGAGTACATGCTTAACATCGGTGTCCGTGGCAGCACAGTCAAGACGACCACGGTGGAGTTCGAGAAGGGGCTCAAGGAATGCATCGACTTCGCCAAAAATGTTGGCATGTACAACTTTGAAGATGTTATCGAGGTCAGAAAAAAGATCTTGCACGAGGTGCAACAGCAATGGAAGATCAAGTATCAAGGGAAGAGGTTCACAGAACGATGGATCCTAGGAGAAGATGGCAAGCCTGTCCGCCAAAGAGATCACAGCGGTAAAGAGATTGTGCAAAAGATGAGAGGCAAGTTTGTCTTGGTTGAGAAGTCTGTCAGGAAACCTCTTTTGATTGCGGAGAAAGGTAAGTCATTCTGTTAAACGGGTATTAAATCAAAACTGATATATAATAGCCGTTGATCTATTGTTCGGGCCTTGGTTGTCATCCAAGAAGGCTGGGAAAGAGCGTTCCTGGTTCATGAAACGTGCACTAAACCGCTTTGCTGGTGCACGGAAGGATGATGTCGATTTCATTCTTCGTGTTATCGACATTAAAATCGAAAAGGCTAGAAAAGTTGAATCGGTGACGACCGAGATTGAGGAAACGTCACTTGGCCCTGTGGTAATGACGACAACCAAGTCTGCAGATAATGTCCGCGTGAATTACGATCATTCACAGCAAGAGATGGACCCCAAGAAGCATTCTTGCCCCAAGAATCAGTTCTGGGCTGCAGTACGAGCAGAAACTGCCGCCAAGAGGAATACCCCTGGTGAATAAATGAGTATTTGAAGAATGTGGAACTACCAAGTCACTTTATTTAGCTGATAGAAATTCCTGTCCAAGAATGGGCATCACTGTACGGTACGAGAGTCATAGACGATACTGGGGGAGAAGTCAGAGTTCTTTTGGTGGATATGGCGGAATTGCTAAAGTAGGCACGCAGCACTACTAGCCTGGAATGACGCGCAAATAGAAGAAAGGACCATGCAAAAATATCCCTGAAACGCTTAGACCTTCATCTCAGAGAGACCATGCTTCCAGACGGTGACGAAAGGAGTAACACCATCCTCGCGGTAGTTCATCAGAAGAACCCTTGAAAATGTCAGCAAAAACCCCCCGGAAGACCAGCAAAAACTCACATTCCGTCGGGATCCATTGACTCGCCGATATAGAAGTCGTAGTCCTTGAAGTTCGATACGATCTTCTTGGCATACGATTGGGCACCTGTCTCGAACGCCTTGACCTCTTCATCGCTGGCTCCCTTCTCCTTCATTGCCTCTTTGACCTTCTTCATGTATCCTGTGTATATGTTAGAAAGCTCTCTGAGTCTTCGTTCGATTCGAGCCGCGTACCCTTCAAGTGTCCGAGATATGACTTCTTGTCGAAGGAAGTGGATTGGAGACGGAAGGAGTTAACAACGTTGTTAACCTGGACAGCGCCATCCTCAACACCCTCATCGGCCTCCTCAGCAGATGCGTTGGCACCGGTGTCTGTATTTCCCATCAGCACTTGTCGTCTTATTCCAGCGGTGTGGTATACGTACTGACTTCGACCGCACCAAGAGTAATCATGGCGCAATCGACCTCGTAGACGACACCGTCGACCTCCTTGATATCGTACGAGTCCGACATGACCTCGTCGCCGGTGATAATGTCCTGTAGTACATCTCGGTCAGCGATTATTCTCCACATTCTTTGGCCCACACAAGGCTCGCAGCTCAAGTCCAAGTGCGGGGTCGCATCTGCGCAAAGGTCTGAGTTTGTACCTTGTAGATTATCATTTTGACGGTATTGCTCTTAAATTTATTTTAGAAGTTGAGGCAGATACTTGGAAGGGGAAATCAATCGAAGTAAATCTGTGGTGGTGGGCTGGACTTGGAAAAATCACCAGCGGAGCAAAATGGAGGGGCAGACTTGATCAAGATAGGAATAGCGTTACACCTGACTTCTCACTTGGCGCTAGGCCCAATTCGCCCTTTTGCTATCCGCCACATGTTAACGTCTCGGTCCGCATACGACCACGTGATGAGATGGATTTGAAGATGCAGGAAAGGTTTCCTTGAAACGCCATGCCGTGCAATGAAACGTACATGACAGCGAATGTCTACGAAGTACGATCTGATCTGACAAACTGACGATTCCCAAGCCCAACTTCAGAGTATTAAAAAAGTCAGGAGTCCGAACAGTCGATCGCGGGAGCGACGGATAGGAAAAAGTACCATAAGCGAGATTTGGTTGCATGATGACTGAATTGTGGCGCCGTGCTCTTGCTTTACAAAACAACCCTCACTCCTTCCTTCTCTTCAACACCTCACACTCCTTCGTGCGCAACACGATAACTGCTGCTACCGCTACAATGGCCAACATCTCTATTGCCTCCAATTCCACCACGATGTTCGACCTACCACCCCTCCCGTCGTATACTCTTACTCCCACTCAGCCGCTCATTTCCTTTATCCCCGACTTCTGGCTCACCCTCGCGCTTCCAGTTGTCGCATACTGGGTTGTTTCTATGTTCTTCCACTTCATAGATGTGAACGACATATGGCCACAGTACCGATTACATACACCCGCCGAGATCCTGAAGAGGAATCATGTCTCGAGATATGAGGTGGCGCGCGACGTGATCATACAGCAGATCATCCAGACAGTGGTTGGACTTGCTTTAGCCTTTCTGGATCCGGAGGATATGACTGGAAAGGAGGCCTACGATGTTGCGGTCTGGGCTACAAGGTTACGAATCGCTCAGAGAGCTCTGCCGCAGCTCCTGGGTCTTCTAGGCCTCAATGCTGCAGCCATCTCGAAGAACATGGCTGGATCGCATCCAATGCTGGCTGGTGTGCTTGCAGGTGGAAAATACCCCTCATTGAGCATGGGTATGGACATTGTTAGCGGAGGAGAAGTTCCTGGTTTTGCTAGCTGGGAGATCTTTACGGCTAAGGCGATTTACTGGGTCATTGTACCTGCTATGCAGTTCTGGTTGGCAACTCTTATCGTGGACACATGGCAATACTTCCTTCATCGTGCTATGCACATGAATAAGTGGCTATACAGTAAGTTTTTGAGAAGATGATTTCCATTTCAGCTGCTGACTCTTCCAGCTACTTTCCACTCACGCCACCACCGTCTCTATGTTCCCTACGCCTACGGAGCGCTGTACAACCACCCATTCGAAGGTTTCCTCCTCGATACACTCGGAACTGGGATTGCGTACTTGGTTGCTGGGATGACGCCTCGCCAAGGAATGGTCTTCTTCACAGCCTCTACAATCAAGACAGTCGATGACCACTGCGGTTACGCCCTGCCATGGGACCCCCTGCAGCACATCACAAGCAACAATGCAGGATACCACGATATCCATCATCAAAGCTGGGGCATCAAGACGAACTTTTCGCAGCCATTCTTCACGTTCTGGGACCGATTACTAGGCACAATGTGGAATGGTGATACCACGGCGAGATATGCGAGAGATAGAAAGGCAGCACAATTTAAGGCGAATGCAGAGAAGGTCCAGTCGTAATCTGAGGTAATCCTGCACACGGAGATTGTTTTCTGAGGGGGGGTTATTATGATTGTACAATACGAGCGGCATGAGAGTCTCCCTTGCATTCGAGGGACGAGGTGTTTGGACGGGTTGGATGGATGATTGAGGCGGGCGTTTTGGTGTGAGTTCTAATGTGTATATCATTGAGACGAAGGTCTCTCGGAAGGCAAGGGTGCAGGATACCTTAATACTAATAATTCTTTTCTTTGTCGATGATCAATCATGGTCTCTCTCCACTAGCTACGCGATAATGTCCATCGAGCACAGAGGATTTCTCTATTTATCAGTTGGTCAACAAACAAGAGATAGTACTGCATCTCCTCGCATGCCCTGCTGAAGCAGTTTTCCTTCGCAGACTAGCAGGCGGTCTGTTCATCTGGTCCTGACTCGTCCGGTGTTCCCATAACCCTCGGCCCAACAACCCATTCCTTGGAACAGATTCATGCTCTAGCATCCGACGAAACGGCTCTACTCACAGTTTGATACTCAGAACACAGACAAACATCTGAGCATCTGCATCAATGACCTCACCCATCATGGCAGTATGCGGCTCCTCCCGATAGGATGCTGCAGGCATCCGCTGCACCCCGCAACCGGTTCGATCAGTTCACGTTCTTTTGATGACTCTGTGCTCGATCTCGCATGGAAAGTGGGCCCACATGAGCACGATTAAGGGGTAAAAGCGTGATCTTTATCACTAATCAGCCGGAATTTTTCGCTCAGGATACAATTGGGTCAATGTCCTTCAGAATCATAGAATTCCAACCTGGGCGATAATAAAGGAATAGGCTAAGTGAAGAGACGGAAAGGCCAGTGGGTTGCCGGTACTTGAAGATTGTAAATCAGGTGACACCGCGTTCAGGGCAGAAGTTTTGGTGAAGACGGGAAGATTGCGAGCCCTGGCGGATTCGCCGTGTCAAGAACTGGCAGGCCCAACGGAGATCTTCGGATCAAGCTCTGCTATTGAGCTCAGAGCGAGGCGAACTCCTAAGGTTACGTCCTTCTCGAACTTTGTTGCGGTCATTTTCAGGTCTCCGAGACTCCGCACGTCGGTTTTATTCGGCATCGCGAGGTAAAAAGACAGGATATTTGTAGGACTTGGCGATGCCTCAGGTAAAGGCTCTAACGTAATCAACGTCCTTGTCTTGATGCTATCGCGGATGACTTCCAAGCGAGGGTCCATTTTAACCTTGTTGCAATCAAGGTTCGCCGGAATATTGGATTTGATTCGGAGTTTGGTTGAATTGAGTGAGCTTTGACGATGAGGACGGGGGATTTGATTGCTGACTGTGCCGTTGGGCGGTGATGAGGACCAATTTGAGGTTATGTTGAGGTTGTACCAACAGCATCTCGTTATCAGATTTCTCATCGTTCTCCTGAAGTACCTTGATGACAGGAAGACCCTCGAAGCTTGAAACGTAGGAACAGCCACCTGAACCCTAAATACTCGCGTGTGTTTCGAAACTCTCATCCAATGAACCTTCATATCCTCTCCCAATTTGACTTCTCAGATCGTAGCTAAGATTCCCACGCGCGTCGAGAACTTCACGTGTGGTTGGACCTGAGGTCGTCGTGAAAAGCATCCAGCGCACAGATCCCTCATTTCGAAGCGGACATCTTAATCTCACCACCAAGATTCATTCAAGGTGCGCTTGACAGGGCAAGCAAAGACACCAATCAGACACCCAGTTTCAGCAGGTCCCTTCACACTGATTGGCTACCATGTCAAGTGTGAGCATCACCAGGCTAAACTGCAAGCAGGCAAGCTCACCAACGTCAGGGACTGAAATCCCCGTAAGTCCCAAGCCACAACTCTATTCCGAGATTCCAGGACGAACTGGGGTCTGCATTGACCTTCAGAGTGGGCTTGAAGGCACATCAAACAGAAAAGTCCGATCATGATGTCGTCCCATCCATGCAAACCCTACGAAGGGACAAACTCTCCCCAATGAAGAGAAACCCGTGGGCTCCTGAGCCCTGCAGATGCCGGCAATAAATAACGTCCTATGTGAAACAGAGCAGAACGAATTATCAAAGGGCAGTGTTGCTGAGCCTTCTCCTCCAGTCATGCCGAAGAGCGAATGTGAAGCTGTCGAATCATGCAGCGATGCAGCTTGAGACCAGATGATGCTTCCTTCAATTGGCTGCCCCAACATCTTAGCTCTATCTTTAAACCGGATGTTTGAGTTGTGTTCAGCTCCTGTCTCTCATCATCGTCAACCCGAATGCGCCACGTCTTACTGGATTTGGACGGATGCGTTGTGGAAAGCAGAATTATTGGAAAACGCCAGTCCAGCCGCACGCCCAAGAACAATCCTGACTGTCGAGCACGCTCGGACGAATTTCCAGCGATTTGGCAGCGTCAGACAAATACGTCCATTTTCCTTCTTCTCGTCGAGTCTCCCGTGCTCACTTTTTGTTCTCGGCCAAAAACCGCTTCCGTCCTGCTCTCCATTAAGATTAGACCAGCTGTTCCTGGATTTTAGAGCTTCAATGTTAGTGGCATCAACTGGACCTTCGTAGCTTCCTAAGCTTCGATCCACCTGCCACTCAATTTCCTGTTCTCCTCCACAGCAGCAATCGATACCCCCGCCATAAAGTCTCAATCACCTCCCATCTGCTCGCTGATCAAACAAACATCCACCGTCTCAACATCGACAGCGCCAAGTCCAAAAACAATGCATCGAGAACATCAATCATAGTATCACCATCCTCAAACACCAACACGTGCCTACAATCCTTCAACATTGGTGTTCTGTAAGCGCTCGATTCGGAAACGTCCATCGATTCTCACCACGGCGCTTCGATTTCAAAACTCGCAGCCTCACTGGTCCAAGGAACAACACTGCAATTCCACGACCCTTCCATCGACCCAACATCAAACCTCGCGCCTATCCAAAACATACTTCAGAAACCACAAGGAATAAGTTTTGTTCCTGAGCCTCACCTTCGTCGAAATATCAACGGTTGGAACCAATACCAAACTTCGGTTACTGGAGCCTGCAACCAGCCGGTACTACAAGACCGTGACGTTCGCCAGCAATCGAAGAGAGGAATCCTCGTCGTCGTCAAGAATTCTTTTCAACGTCCAACTAATTCATAATATTTTTTGCTTGGGCTGGTCCTAAGTTTCGGTCGCCAGGATGGATACGGCTTTGATAACTTTTATGATATACGTTCAGAGTTTCGTTTCCCCAATCTGATGTTTGGAACTTTCCTGCCCAGCCTGATGCTAGAATTCTTTCTTGGGATGCTTACCCAATTGGATGCGACCGCGATGGCACTGCATGGTGGAAGGAAAGAATTTCAAGAAGAGAAGGATGTTCGCAGAGAGGAGAAGGTGGTCGAGGCCAAGTCGGACCTCAATTGAGCCTTCATTATCTACTTGAAGTACATTGTTTGCAACGCAGTTTGCGGAGCTTTCATGTTTCAAGACGGGCAGACAAGAGCGTGGTGTTGTGTCGTGTGCAAGCCGTTGGAATCTTGGAGATCATGCGGAATGGTTATACCTGTGCTTGTGTACCTGTCGATCAAGGCATTGACATCGGTATTGCGAAAGTACTTGTGTTGTCTGACCTTCAATGAGTACTCAAGTTGAATCGGGCGGAAGATCTTTTCTCACGGCTGGACGTCGCAGACTGTTTCTTACAGAGAGGCTCATCTAGGCGCGATTGTGGGCGAAACGTCCCTCTATATAACAAGCATGTTAAGGTGGAAGATTGACGAAGTCCGTCCGTCCGATGTTTATTTGCGGGCGGGGAAAAACATTGTTTCATATTTATCTGCCACCACCTTTGCAATTTATTTAGCACATCTCCCCACGAAATATCGGGTCCTTGCCAGATACGCGAACCATGTTTCAAGTAGCTGACGATTCTGCAGTCAAACCTCACCATCGACACAGTCGGTTCATTTAATCGGATCATGGGACAATTTCTCCAAACATTATCCGATGGAACGAGATATCAGACGAGCGCGAGGCCAATGGCGTGGGTGTTATGCCTTCGAGGACATCATCTGTGATGGTGACGGGGGTAGCAGTCCCAAACGAACAGGTGGTTTGAAAATGGGATCCACTTATTATTACTACGTACTGGTCCCCATACTCGAAACAGTAAAACAATGACACTGACTGTTTATATATAGTATGAGCTGGACGACTGTACAGAATATCACGACGCGACGATCCCATTCACTACTTCATGTCCATACCTCCCCGGTCAACCAGTCAACCTTCTCTACGTACCAGTCGAAGTCCAACCTTTACGATACCGCAGCGCATCAATGTCCTCAATGGCCAACGGAGATATCAAGACGATGAACCCCGCCGACAAATTCATGACCCCGCGTCAACCTCCTCCACCACCTCCTCTCCCACGCCTCAACACTGCGACATCAGTCCTCACCAAGAAGCGATCAGCTCGTTCCCTCTCGCCACCCAAGACCGAGAAGTCACAATGGTCTCCTAGAATGTTCTTCGGCCTCAAGTCACCGCCACCTCCCACTCCTACTTCACAACAAGGTGACAAGCGTGGTCGATCGTCTTCCCTCAGCAAGGTGTCACAATCTAGTGCTGGTAGAAGTGTACCGGATCTCAGTGCTCGCCCGGACGCGATGAGAAAGGTCAAGTCTGTACCTCAGACTCGGGACGTCTCTCCTCAGTCTCTCAAAATGAGGTCTAGAGAACCTTCTCCATTCCGACAAGTCGCTGCGCAAGACAGTCACTTCAATACTACCACCTTCCATATTCCTGATGAGATCGCGGAAGAAGCTGAGGATGACGATAATTTTGCGAGTCAACTGAATCGCATTTCTATGAACGAGAAGGGAATCTTCACCGCACTCGCGCCTCCACCCTCTCGCCAACGTTCGCCTCCTGCCCCTGCCCGTGCGCGCACTGCCAAGGACATCACGAAGCCTCTGCCTCAATTACCAGAGGAAGACAATACCACCCTCATGCCACCACCTCTCCGTCTTCGTACCGCCGCATCTGCAGCCGAGCTTCAACCAAGATCACACTTCTCTACCTCGACTATCTCCACAGTCATGACATCGCCTTCCGAGAGCCACTTCAGCTTCAGCGAAGGAGATTTCAACGATGAGGAAGACTTGACTGCAGACTTGGGAAGTGGAGATGAGTTCACGTACAGTCCAGTACTGGCAGATACACCAGTTGGAGGAGGATTCAGTGGCTACAGTCTTCCGGAAGCAGAGTATGCCTCGGAACAAACACTCCGAAAGCAGACTCCACTTTCACCTTTCCAGGAGTCCGCGAGCAGGACTACATTCGGTGCGCCACCAGCTACGTATCCTTCGATGCCTGGAAGTGATCCAGAGCAGATGTCTGCCTTGGAACAATTGTTGAGTGAGATGGGATATCTCGGCGATGTCATTGTCGGGAAAGAATCAAATCAGTTCTGAAAGAATTGCATGGATTATGTATATGATGATGGATCTGGGTGGGCTACCGCGTCGAGCCTCCTTCAACACCTTCTCTATCAGCTTCGGTATGCGACCCATTTTGGTACACCTTCCTCTTATGCCTTTCCTATTCGGAGTCATTTTCAACATCATGCCTCTGCTGCGTCTGTCAACATCGACGGACTAGTCTGCGCATTCGGGCATTCTGGGACATTTATTGCGTTTATGTATGTGTTTTGCAATTGAGCGAAAATTTAGCATGGAGTTCGGGAAAAGGCTGGAATGGTCATTGTTTGCTTGCCATTTGGCACAGAGGGTGGATTTGGTTCGTGTATGGTACATAGGGAGGAAGCCTCTTGGTGAATTCAAAAGGATGGGTGGATGGGATACAGTACGAGTACGGATGGTAGGAAGATACCCCTTGATTTGTATCGAGCTGGAGCTGGACTTGTTCGAGATGAGAGAGCTTAGTTCTTGCTATGATATGATAGAGTAGAAAGACTACATGATGAGATCATAATGACCATGCTGGTAGCAATTGAATGAAAGTTCTTGCTATCTAAATTTTTTGCCACCAGAATTGTGTTGACATGTCATTGCCACTTTCACCAATGGTTCGAACTACCGTCCGAGACCACCTCACTCGAAAATGAAATGAGACAACATCACACGAAATGAGCAGAGATGAGCCGACGTCCAGGGATACGCGAAATCAACACGTCCTCCCGAAATAATAACACGCACACCATTCATCCTCATTCAGCCAAAAAGCACATAATAAACATACATGACTCCGTAAACAAACACTTTGGGATGAACGGCTTGGGTAATTTTGAGTGTGCGGGACATTGATGAGAGGCCGGGATGAGGTGTGCATGGTGTCAGATCCTTGGTATATGATATTTGATCGAATATCGATGTTGGGATCGGGGATGATGAGATGGTGGCTGAAAGGATTAGGCTGGTGCCGAGCCGTGTACATGTTGAGAACTCAAGGAAGTGGGAATTTGCCGTCACGGCACAGCACAGAGGGAGGTGAAATGAGGACGAAGGCGGTAAGATTGCCGAGCGGATGCCGAGAAACTCCGAGGAGAAGCTTCCTCTCAAAGTGACTTTTCAGGAAGACGTGCGTACAAGAAGAGAAAAATGACCTACCTTACAAGACGAGGAGCGAATGAGACGAGCAAGTCGTGTCACATTTTGGATGGGCACGCCTAGTCCGGAAGAGGCAGAAGAGCGGACCGCCCCGCAGAGCCTCAAGGCACTGGAAGTCCTGTAAGCGAGAGATAACAAATAAATCTTCAACTTCATGCCACAGCACAGATTTATTATTTGAGTGATTTCGCGCGTCAACGTCACAACGTTCCCTGCAGCTACCAAGGAGCATGATACTATCAATTAATACTCGTCTTCTTTCCTGGACTTTGGTATATATCGTTCAACAGAGCTCAGAATTGGAGACTGCTCCTATCTCCTCCACCCCGAACCTCAACCGCGAACCTCAACCGACCGTCAATGACAGTATGCCATTTAAGACGGGGCATTAGAACCCTTGCTCCATTTCCCAGAAGATTCTGAGCTAAAGGCTATAGTCTGCCTGGGTGAATGGCTAGCTCGGACATAGATACTGGAACATCTAGGAGAAGGATAGCTTGGAGTGCAATCGAAAATCAATTCTAAGGATGCGCGCTGTCTATATTCGACCTGAATCATCTCCTGTCCCTCAAATACAGGTCAAGTCAAGCTCAGCTCAGCTAAGCGCAACGCATGCCAACGCATACATCAATGCGCTCACCCGATCGCACTACACATCCATATAAGTGACGAGCAGATGTATAAGGGAAAACCAATCTGTTTATCGAGCCAAAACAAAGCCAGAGTGGAAATACCGTTGAGAACGATATGATTGCTCTCCTTTCGGGATCGCAATCGATATGTCTATGAACACAAGAGGAAAGACGAAACAAACTCGGGGAATCGGTATCATCAATCGCTCCGGCGCAAATATGTTCTCGATGCTGGGTCGGTCAACCGTCTGCATGAGTTATCTAGACCTTTATGTTTCCTTTATTCGCAATATCTCCGGTGAGTGCCTCCAACTCCATCTGCAAGCTTGTTTCGTCGTGTTTTATTTTGCCTAAACCATCGAATATATATCCTTTAAGTTCGGGTCCGCGTCGTAGAACGAGTTAGGGCTCGTCGACTCTGCGCATAGCTGTTAGCAATCTTTACTGACAATATGCCTTCCTCAATCTCTAGTCCCCTCAAACGCTGTCTGCCTTCCTTAATCGCTGTCGTCCTTCCTCGATCGGTTTGGACCTCCTTCGATCGCTGTCGGCTTTCCTCAAGAAACGGCAGTATCTAAAGCTATTGAGAGTTGTATCGACAAGGCAAGGGGTAGCAACAAGTCGAAAGAGGTGAAGCACGAGTCTGCTTCGATTGAGGATAAGTTTCCCGTGTTTCTTGCTTCTCAGCTTCTCATATGTCACTTTTCAAGTGCCAACTGCAACCTGCCCGCATCGCTCCTTCCTCAACCAGCACTTGCCATCTACGAACTACTCCAAGCCAACCAAGCGAAGTCACCTACAACGCTTCTTCCGCTTGAACGGTCCCTGATTGCCGAGCGTCCAACACTCTTCATTCGTCGCATTCTCAGTCTCTTTTTTATTCGTCGCAACACGAAAGTCTTCCAGATCCCGTTTAGCGCAATCAGTGCGTGATTCGTGAGCATCCGTTATTGCGCCACCTTTCACCCTATATATGGAACCCTCAGGTAAGTCAAATTTTTGTTTCTCCTCAGCGTCCCAAAGCTTCACAAAGTCAACCTCAACCTCTCTTCAACTTCAACTTCAAGATGGCTTCATATACGGTCCACCTTGCCTACATCACTCCACGCGTGTGGCCTACTCCGACAATTGCCGTCCGCCTGCGGTGCGACGATACATGGTGGCATCCGAAGAATTGCTACCGCGTCGAGCCTCCTTCAACACCTTCTCTATCGGCTCCAACATGCGACCCATTTTGGTTCGCCCTCATCGCTCTCTTCTTATGCCTCCTATTCGGAGCCATTTTTAATATCTCCCGCGCCACCCGCCGCAAGCCTGCCGCTGCAACGCCTGCCGACATCGATGGACTTGTCTCTTCGTTCGAGTCCTTCAATATCAACACGACACCGTCTCCTCCTCGCCGCCTCGCGGCACCACCGGACGCCCTGCTCTCCCTCCAACCTCGACCTCAAATTCGACGTCAGCCCCAGCCTCAACCTCACCACAAACACCAACAGATCAGTAGCACTAGAAGGGTTACACGCAGCATTTCTCGAGCTTTGGGGAGTAGGGGGCTATAATTGGGCACAGGGGGTTTGAAATACATGAAATCGGGTGGTGTTTGGAGTTCTGGGCTTTGTTTGTATTTGTTTTTTTTTGTATACGACCTCAGAAGTGGACAACTCGGTCTTGTTTTTTTGTCTTCTTTTCTTTTGTACTATAGATACCTGGGCTGGAAAGTAGTCCGAGCGAAAACTCCTACGAATGAAGCCTCTCTCTTCCTCTCTTGAAAATATTGACTTGGCTCACATGTGAATACCTTTTCTTTTCCCAAATGCAACTCTCGGCCACAAGCAAAGTATCAACTGCCTCAATCAAGACGAATACTATTACCACATGCACCGAGAGACACTTCCTCCTCTTGCACCTCTTCACCGAGTCAGCGTACTTAATCTCCCAGCCTGTAGAGGACAATTGAGGAGGCTAGGCCAGGCTGAGATACTACATGCAGTAAAGTCTCCTGGCATGGCCCAACCGTTGTCCTCGTTCACAGAAAGTGGGCTCCAGAAACTCCCGGCGAGGCTGGGAGATTGAGGTCTCTAACCGAGTTATTGTGATGCTGATCCATCGCAGATTGTAGCTACGCTGCCCAACACAGTTGAAACTTCGTGAGTACTTCTTCTTCTTCCAAGATCTCGAGTCCATTGCAGTATGCCTCGATACAAGCTGCTCCCACGCGGTCTTTCATGCGAATGTTCTAGCAGACTTCTCTTTTTCTTGAGCCCCGGCGTTCAAGAGCCATTTCAATGCCCCGGTCCTGCCTGGAACATCTGGTCTACTCCGACTACTCGGTCCAAGTTTTCATTGCGAATGTCCGGCACACGAAAAAGAGGAAGGAGAAGGAGGGCGAGCCTGCTTGAATTCCTTTTTTCTCCTTCTTCTCCTTCTCGATTCTTTCAGGCCAGACCTTTGAAGTGAAAAGTCTTTCTTGCCATGGACTCTCAGATATTGGGAAATACGGCTCGAAGTAGCCCGCCCGAGTCTCCTCATCCCCAAATTTTCAGTAAGCCGATTTCTGGCCTATTTCCACATCTCAAATTGTTCCAGATCCCCCAGAACATTAGACATCACAGATCATGCATCCTCAACACTCGTGATAAGTCAACTTTTTGAATGTCACACTTGTAGATAAAAATGTCCTGAGCCAGCCGGAACATTGTGACAGCTCTCCTAGGTGCGCGCACCCGACACTCAACTATTCCTCAAGAAGGTCTCTTCCGCCACCAATTCCTGCGACTCCCATTGCCTCAGAACCCCTGTATATCCAAAACAGTCCTTCCACCCAATCGTTGTGGCATCCCTGTTTGGGTACCAGCTAAGAAAGAGGTCCACTTGAGAGGGATGCCAAGTAGTGCTTTTCCCAGCCAAACATCACCGCTTGGAATGTCCCAGGTTCTCAGGAGTATCGAGAGATTTGAGTGCTGAGTGTTTAAAGGACTTGGTGAGATAGCTTTGTACTCCCCTGTCAGACTCTATCTAGACCGTTCTCAATGTCCCAAAGAGCCTGGAATACTCGAGACTGCTTAAAGTCTGTTTTTCTAGTTTCATTCATGCTGGAGCATATGTATTTCTGAATGCCCTAGCTGTCTCGGAACATTTTGCCACAATCAAAGACTGACGAAGTGTAACAGGAACCTTGAGTCCCAATGTCTCATGTCTCATGTCACTTGAATTTCATAGACTACAAAGGAGATCAATTCAAGATTTTTCTTGTCTGCTCTCTACCTCCTTAATCTCTCTCTATCCCCTCGTTCGTGCACTAATCTCTCGACCTCACCCCCTTTTAGACACTAGTATGAACAGCGTTATCCATCTTCTAGCCTTATCAGAAAATTTCTCAGGCAGGGCTGTAATGGGTTGGATCGCGTTTCGTATACACCAGACTTTTGATGTTTCACTTTCGCTTTCTACGCCTCCAACTTTAGCCCTCCTCTTCCTCATAATAGCACAGAGCTAGTTGCCCTGAGTATCAGGCAAATGGCAAAGGTGGTTGTCCCAGATGAACAGGGTGATTGAAGTCGTGCCCGCATAAGGGTACAAGTGGAGGGTCAAACTGTATTGCACAGCTTATGAGCAACGGATAATTCCTGTTATTCTACTGGAGAAGGTCATATAAGTGTAGGTGGGCATAACGGGGTTTGTTAGTTGAGGCCGATGTGATTCGGGCTCCATATACTCAGCAACCTCAATATCAACCCGAGAGCAAGAAGTGAATGACATCCACCCAGTGCCACACAATTTACATGTCCAGCGACCATCCACCTCTAGCTTCGCCTTCCTCTCCTTACGATGGCTTCCTATACCATCCCGCTTACTCACCTGCCTCCGAGCGTGAGGACCTGCATGCCAACGATCGCGGTACGAATGCGATGCAATGATATGTTGTTCCACCCTAAAGACTGCCATTTTCGTGCACATGCCATATTGGTCATCTTCTTCAACATGCAATCCCAATTGTCGTGAGAATGTAGGTCGTCATGTTGAGGCAAGTGTGTATTGAGGCCGATCCTCTCCTTGTTGGTGCTTTGTAGCTGCTGCGTACCCGTCTTGAACCGCCCAGAGCCTGGGAGACATTGGAGAAACTTGAAACTTGTAAAGAATAATATCTGGGAGTGCTCGGAATGATGCATGCACAGCATTGAAGGAATCCGACTTGGTCCATGAAAATTTCAAAAAGCTCAGAATCCAGATCAAAGCAGCGAACCCGGTAGACCACAATGACTGAATGGCTCTAGATAGTTGGCTTAGATTCTCAGAGAACTGAGAGCAATCTTCTTGCGTGTAACGTCGCCAGCTTCTCAAAATTCTCGTAATGCTGATTTTTGTATTGTGATGATTTTAAAAAGCCCCTCGCTCAGAATGTCGAGTTAAAGTAGCACACAGGGTTTGGAGAGCTAGTGGAGATAAGCGAGGCGCTAGCCTCAGCCTTGCAGCAACGCAAGGGTCTTCCACCTCTCATGTCTCACATCAGTTGACACCTTGACTGAACCACCAACACAAGGCTCCATGAAGGCGACACAGCACTCGGAGCTTGGCTTGCCATTCAGTTCACGGTGACCAATCTGCGAAGATGTATCACCTAGCCAAAGGACTGTATCTATACGCTACAAGCAAAGAAGGTAAATCCTGCACCTCACTTCACTTGCCGCAGCTATTGTAGACAAGAGCAGATACTGATCCAGAGTAGAATACTCGGTCCTCCTTCTCGGCCTCGACAATGCTGGTAAAACGACCTTCCACGAGCAAGTCAAATCTCTCTTCCTGCCCTCGAACCCTGCCCCGAAACTGAAAACCGTCCCCACCGTCGGTCAGAATGTCACAACCGTCACACTGCCAGACATGTATCTCAAGATGTGGGATGTTGGTGGGCAACACAGTCTACGAAAACTCTGGCAGTCATATTATCAATCCTGCCACGCGATCGTCTTCGTGATCGATAGCACTGATATCGGAGACGGGAACCTGGAACACGATAACAGTGGGCGATTGGAGGAGTGCAGGCTGGTGTTGGAGGATGTGCTGCAGCACAGTGAGACGGAGGGAGTGCCATTGTTGGTGTTGGCGAACAAGCAGGACAGGGAGGATTGTGTGGAGGTGGTGAGGATCAAGGAAGGGCTAGTGAAGAAGGTCTTTGAGGGCGAGAAGGGAAGCAGTATAAGGGATAGTAGGGTGCTGCCAGTGAGTGCGTTGACGGGGACCGGCGTTAAGGAGGCAGTGGAGTGGGTAAGAAGTAGGGTGAAGTGGAACAAGGAAGCTAGGCCACCAGTCATGCGGTAAGTTTGGGCAGGAAAATGTCCCAGCTCTTCTGAGACATTAAGGCGAGCCAACATTGTAGGAAGTGCGTACAGAGTATGGAGTTGGGATCTATAGACAGCAAGGAGTTCGGCAGTATCAGGTTCGGAAATTATATACCAGAAGTCTCACTCGTATACCTCTTGCTATAAGTTCTAGATTCAACGCTCAACTAATTCAACAACAGGGGAGGATGCATGACGCTCAGCAGCAGCAGTGGCACAGCATGATAACGCTCGACTGCGAGTGGCTGCCAGTCGACACAGCTCCTTCTTCACCATCGTTGTCATGGGGGTGATGCCTTCGGGGTGGTTGTTCTCTTCTTCCTCTCATGCCACCTAGTTGGAGTCACCGGATCCGTCGCCCTTGATACCAACTCCGCTGCTGCCATCAACTTGATTATCTCAACGCTATGGGTACATTGAAAAGGATCCTTGAGCCCGACACAAGTACAACAAGACGCGACTACTCCACTTGTTCCTCCGACTGTGCTGTTCTTTAAGTCCAAGTCCCTGGCAAATGTCCTCGAATTTCTGGTACTTTGGCGTGTGCTTCCTTAGGATGGAGGATCGCGAAGGAGAATTAGAGGTGAAGAACAGTGGGTCCGCTCATGTACGGGCCTGGAGAGGAGCGTGATGTAAGATGAAATGAAGCTGACTGAGCCTCCCCTTCTTTTTTGCTGGTATGCAGATCTGGGGGATGGTGGATTTGATCGCTGACTTTACTCTCATTTGCCAGCAAAGCAAAACGCAACCGCAAAAGTCAGAATGGCTGAACCCTGGCGTTGTGGAAGTTTTGTATGTCATTGTACCTCGTATTGCTGGACTTTTGGGGGCAGCAATCTGAAGATTGTATCGATCCTTGCCGCTACTCCCCCTCCCTCTCAGCGACTAGATGCATCGACAGCAGTCCTACTATACAAGCTTTAATAAGGCCGACCCTCAGCCGGGACTTTTCGCGGCAGCTTCGCGCAAGAAAATGTCCTACCTAATCTGGCATACTCAGACGAGCCAATATTCCAGGGACTATAGAGCTGAAACTCGATCATTGCCAGCCAGCGCGTCCCGCATCATCAAATTTGGAAATACCATACACCAAAATGTACCGGAGTTGGTGGAACGTTGGCATCTGACCTTTCATTCCTGCTACGATGATTTCCTAGGTCAAGCACCCCTAACTCGACACGCCTACGTCAAGTCACACGTTGGCATGCCTTGAGAATAGCGCATCAGTATCCTGAAAGGGGAGGGGCTTCTACTTACGAGGACTGTCGTGAGCGTTAGTCGAAGTAAAAAGGGGCTGTCAAAATACGTCGCATCAAGTGCCTGGACTTTCTCAGCCTCCTTTCTCGGCAAGGAAAATCGTTGCCCGATTTTGGAAGCCTTTACTGCATGCAGTATTTCAACCCGACCCATCTTCCTCAATTGTCTACCGAGGCTGGAAGATTGAGGAGGCTGTTGGCTTGGATGGCCTGTGTGGTTTGCAATTCCAGTAGCTTGCACGGTAAGAATGGAGTAGGAAATGTCGACTCAAATTCCCAGAGACGATAGGAGCCATAGGCTTCGGAATCAGCTCATGGTGATACGGACCTTTGTACTTTGGAGAAAAGGATTGTGGCAAGCTGCGCGCACAAGAATCTTATGGGATCAAAGAAGTCCATTTCAAACAATCTATTCATATCCCTTGGAAACCAATCTGGTGTGAATCGGAGTCCGCAGGTCAAATAGTACTTCCAAAAGTCCAGTCTTGGTATCTTGCATTAACCCGTATATATCCATACCAGTAAAGAACGGACTACGTCTCAATTTCTTCCAATCCTCCTTCAAACTCTTCTCTGGACTGCACTTTTTGTTAGCTTGATTTTTCTCTTGTTAGCAGCACGTCCGTTTACCTTCGAATACTCCCAAACTCGGTATCATTCAATAGCATCTCTGCTTCTTCCTTCGACTCTTCATCAACACTTTCAAGCAGCGTTTTCTTGATTTCCTCATCACTAGCAGTAGCAAGTCCACAGTCTGTGTGATGAATTAAGAGGATAGTGCCTTTCTTCCCTGCATTGCCAACGGCAGATAGCACGAGAAGTGTGCTCATAGCTGCTTCGACTCGTCCTCCTGCTACACGAACGATCGTTGCTTCTTCACAAGGTCAGCTGATGCAAGGAAAGAAAGGGGTTAAGCGACATACTGTTTCCAGCTTCTGTACTCATGCCTAGAAACTCCTCTGGTGTGACTCTAGGGTCTGTGCAGGCCACTGGTTCGGACACAAATCAGCCACCTCCGTAACCTGTGTTCCGAGAGTATTAATTCTCTATACATTCTCACCACTTCCGTACCAGGTATAATACCAAGACCAACCAGAATGCGAGGGTGAATCGAGAAAAGCATACCAACAATCACAGTCCCATCTTCCCGATCCCTGCCCTTCTTCTGCATCTCCTTAAACTTAACTGGGGCTTGGTAGTCTTTACCCTCAGCCCATTTACTAGTTCAAATACGTTATCAGTCTTTCTGCTACCATGCCATGCTTCGCCCCGCAAAGGAGTGAACAGCGTCTTCAATCTCCACGTCTTGCCGAAACTTCCTCGGACTGGGCTAGGCTGGACTAGGATTTTTGGACCCCCTGAAAGAAGAAGATTGTGACTTTGAAAGTCCCGGCAAGGCTGGGAGATCGAAAGCGCGGGACTGAATGAGTGCTGAGGGAGTGGGGTAATCTTACACTCAATTCTCGCCTTCGTCACTGGATTTAAAGAGAAGTACAGGCTAGCCTGGATAGCTTTGCGTTGCTTTGCTTGCTGGTATCACTTGATACCTTCATCCGACCTCTCTGGGACTCTCAAAGCTGGTGAAGCAGCTCCGGACTTCAGGAAACTCTTCCTTATCAAGCTTCCGCTTTTCATTTGCATGGACAACACTCCAACACGAACTTTCCTTAAGTCTTAAGACGAACTTGCTTCGAAATAAACTTTCCTGAGACGAACTCTCCTCTGACCTCCTTTTATCAAACTTTCGTAAGTCTCATTCACCTTCCTCCCCTCGAACAATGCAAGCGCAAAAACAACTAACTCGCACGAAAGTTAAAATCGATGTTGCGCCAACTCACCGATTATTCTCAAGGTATCCTTGAATCCTAGGATCCATTCTATACTCTATGCTCTACTTTCTTTCGCCTCTTTAACTTTCGCCACTTGCCACTTCTCGCACAGATGCGTTCGTCAACTCAGATCTCAAACCAAGGATGATGAACGTTAGATTTCCTTATTCGACCACATGTGCAGACGTTGAAGTGGAGAAGGTGGATATCGATGCACGAGCACGAGTCAAGAGGCGTTTTTTAGTGCGGGTCTTTTGATGGGGTTTGAAAAAGGCGGCTGCTTAGTGAGGGGTTTGCAGGATAACTCGGCTGTACAACGTCAATTGGTGGGGTTCCATTGACCAACAGAAATGTTGATATTTGTCAGGGTCTTTTAATGTTGAGGTCTAGATTGAGATGCAAGAGAGAGGGGTTATGTTGAATACGGGAGAGGGGTCACGATCACGAGTGAAGAGATGATGAAAGGACCAGTTCAAAATCTGTTCTTCATCCATTCTGCAAGCTAACTAGCTAGCTACCAAGATGCCGAGCATCAAAAATAATCATTAACACCGCCCCATGATTCGGAGATGGATATATTTCCTTCCATTCCTCGAATTCCTATTGCCGTGCCAGCCATTACCCATTGTTCCTATTCCTGTTCTCTTAAATAAACGCCAGTAATGTATGGTAACCTAAATTCGACCCTCCGGTACGCCAGTCCCCAATTCTATCGCATCCGTACCGCTAAATAGAACACGTCAAAAGATCACTGAAGAGAAAAGAAAGGGATCGGCGAAGATCAGTTCATCTCTAGGTGCTCTTTGGCTCGTAACGCTATCATCGCTAATGGGACTCGAAATTAGATGGTGAAATAGGTGATTTACGTGTGTTTCTGGGAGATTCGTGTCTTGGATCCGCCGTTTCGCGTGAGATGTGCGTTGTGAGATGTGATAACGTATAGATGTTGAAAGTCCAGCCGAGCGAAGGACAATCGTAAATGGAAATTGGGCGTAGGAGTGCATGCCAACAGGTGAGAAGCTGCCCGAAATGCGTTGTGATCGCCAGAGGATCTTTCGAAAAGTTCAATGTCCTACGAATCCTAGGACATTTTCGTCGTAATGATTCTTCAGAATGTGCTCCAGTTCCAGTCTCGAGGTACGCTTGCAGCGAGGCTCTCAGGTGTTCCTTGGTTCTTCTGTCCGAAGACACCACTCATCGCACCCTTTGCCTTGCCTGCGCAGTTCACCGTCGGTGTAGAAGGCTCTTCTTGGTCGGAGGTTTCGCTATTCGATCGACTCGATCGTGCAATCCGCCATCGTTGGTAATCCGTGAAGCAATGCTCGCAGGCACGAACTCGCGTGCCTTTAGGATGGTAGTTGGCGTCTTGGTCGAGAGGGATGAGGTACGGAGAATGCATATCGCAGAAAATGTTTCCACAACGTCGACAGTGATGCCGACGAGTGAAGTAGCCGAAGTATCGGGTGCAGGTAGCGTCGTCGCAGACAGATGATTCAGAGTCAGGCTGTAGAAAAGAAGCAATTAGCACGTCATACTAAACGTAATGAATATTATGGAAACGTCGAATAGCCAGTGCATTATCGGCGTGGGCTGATGCAGGGCGTGGAGAATTCTGTTCGACACGCGAGCGAATTCCTAGCCGAGCGATGCGTTGTGGTGTTTGCATGGTTTAATTCGATTGCAACATTTCTCAGCACGCAATACCCTGACGGGTTTCGCGACACCTGGACGGGTATTGCGACATGACTGAGCGCACACGACCATAAATATATCGGTTTCCCTATGATTTTCGTTCTGTGGATCAAGTACGCATATCTGGGAGTTGAGAAGAAAGTCTGCTAACATACCTTCCAGTGATCTCTTGTCGGTGTGGCCGTCACGTCTCCAAGGCCTTCTGCACTCCATTCTGCTTCAGTTATTGCTCCCAGACCAAACTTCCCGCTGTCTCCTGTCGACCGTCGACTCAGTGTTCGTGCGTCCTCGAGGTCATCGTAGCTGTTGTCTTTGCTCTGCGGCGGCGTCAAGGGTGACTGCCGTGCCCTCCGCGGAGGATCTGTCGGTCGCAGAACCGCTGGCACATACAAGGGAGACTTCGGTGGTCGCAGCTGTCGAGTATGTGCGGGGAGGTAAGGGGGCGGATTCGATCGTGGAGAAGTCGGTGAAGAGTTATTGGGCGTGGCGGTTGCTGAGTTGACGGGCGAGATTGGTTGCGACTGGGAGTTGTAGAGAGTATACTGGGAAGGCGATGCTGTGAACTGTTGCACAGGCATCGCGAAATCCGTTGCCATCACTTTCGTGGTTCTCTTGGGATGTTGGACGTTATCGTCTAGGCGGGTGGAGGTAGGGTAGGAGATCTGCTGGGCCTTCTCGAGAAACATTCAGATGAAAGGTGGGATGTAGTCTGCAGGAGGGTGAAGCATATGATTGACACCAGAAGGTGTGTTGAGATGACGACAATGCGACAATACTTTGGGACCGGTCAGCTCGTAGAGTCAGATTCTGGTTCCGGGTATCGTAGGCCTATGGCTTCCAGCCTTGTCGTCGTACAATGGAGGATCCCAGCTTCGGTGACGCTGCAGAAACGTTCCTGATGGCTGATGAGATATGATCCGGGACAGCTGCTGGCAGAGTGAAGTTATCTCGAGGCGTACAAGGTCGGAATGTCTGGCGGTGGTGTGGATGAATATCGTGGCTTGTCTCCCTCAAGGTTTTGGAACCGCACAGTCGGGCCGGGGCGCGTCGATGACGGAGCAGTTGATAAGGCTTTCGATAGATGTCTCAATCAAAGTGGCGGCGCAACAACGAGGCTATTCATGGGAGAGTGAGGTAGGAAGGTAGTTCTGGAGGAGGTCGAGAGTTGAAGCACAGAAAGCACAGGAATCACAGCCAAGGGAAAGGGACGAGGACGAGGACGAGGACGAGGACGAGGCGGACCATGGATTAATGATGGAGGGCCCAAGTACATAATAGTACCATAATAATGATGAGACTAAGGATGGAATTATATGGGCCTGCGAGCACTGACTGGCTGGGCAGATCCAGACTTGCAACGGTCATTGCATGATTGGCTGCATGGGCAGGTTATCGCTCCTCCATCGGAGACGGCGACAGGGTTGCTTTGCCATGACGGCGAAGGGTCTATCTCGGATACGGTCTTCATCAGCCACACTCATGTGCAAAACTGCCAGCAGGTTTGGATGCTGTGTGGTATGATGTATCAAGAATGAAACGCAACTCGCACAATTCAGCCGCACCTTTCATCATTGCCATATCAAGCCATTGGAGCGGGCAATTGCAAGCGTTGTCTTTAATCAAACCTCGCTCCCTTTTGATCGACTGGGCCCCACCGATGAACTGTCGCGTGTACATCGAATTTCGACGCATGTCATTGGCAGATGCCGCTGTCTTATCGCCGGGAGCTGAGTGGCTTCTGATACATCTACACGCGGCTTGAGCAAGTCCGTTAGTTCCCGCGAGCCAAGGGTCCTTTCTGCCTTCAAAAAAAAGTCTTGATGCCCAGGGAAAACCAACATTGCCATGCCAGCTGCCACTCGGCCAGACACAAAAACAAATACAGTATGTCGGGCGCAGGATTTGCCTCGTTCTTGTGATAGAGTTGTCGTCATCGTCTCCTATCTGCGTTGGCCGTCTCGTGAGAGGTCTGGCGGCTGGATTCTGACTCGTACAAATCAGACCGCGGCGCATCCTGGGCGGTGAAGCCGCGCCATCCCCATCTACGAACTGGTGGGAGCGAGCTTAGATGGCTTGATATGCACACGCGGTGATGCTCAGGTTCATGCTGACATGCTGCTGTCTTGCCCGCGATTCGGAAAGTCCACCCATGCAACTAAACTCAATTCATATCGCACTTCAACTCCGTCGCGAGCCGAGAATCGCCTGAACTTTGGCATCACCGAAAGTCAGGGAATGGAGGGGCGAAGGCCACAGCCTCCGACGACGCTCCGTCAACCAGAAGAAGAGAAGATATCCAATCGTTAATATAAACGCTCCTTGGGTGCGTGTTCTTCGGTATCTGGGGAATTCAACCGGCAGTGGGGATGGAGGGTGAGAATCGGAGATCTGATTCGGACCAAACCCGGCTAAAGGTCTCGAGATGCACGTTGAAAGGGGAGGCTGATTAGGGGCCCTCATTGTTCCGGCAGACTTCGGAGTGAAGAAACAAGAGTACAGTGCTGCCATTCTCAGAAGATGGAGTTTCATCGTCGCCAGGTGTGAAATGCAAGTTGACGGACTTCAACCACCGTGTTGGTCGGTGTGTTGCACTGCATGGTAGCCAGCGGTGATCGTGAGATGGCGGCCATGGAGTTGATGAAAACGCTGGAGGCTTAGCGCCAACATAGCCGAGGGCTAAGGGGGGCCTGTCGAGACGGGAAAGCAGTGCCATTCACGAAAGTGGAGGGAAGTCACGATTCTACGAAACCAGGACAGCATGTTATATATACGGACGTAATGAAAAATGACACATGCGTTCTCGACTTCTCAATGGTGGAGCATACGATATCGCAACATAACATATACAAAGTGTATCCATTGAAGAAGAGCCGTGCTCTCGGTGGACAACTTCAGATGCCTTAGAAAATGCAGAAGAGATACAACATAAGTTCATAACACCTCCCACTTTCTCTTCAAATTTCGCGGACGCTCCCAATCTTCTGTAATTCCTGAACACAAACCAAGAGCCAAACTAAGGCAAACCAAAATGGCCCCAGGAAACAGAAGCCGTTCAAGTCTAGAGGACTGGTAGGAAGTAACAGCTTACCAGCGTAAGGCTGCTAGAGTGTAGTCATACCATCCACACGAGGCTATTGTTGCTGGCCAACGTCTTACCTTTTTGCAGTAAGAAGAACTTAGGTGTCGAATTCTTGCAAGCGGCGAACTCCAAAGTTCATGAAGAGCTTGAGGAGCTGTTGAACGCGTTCGTGCCAAGCTCGCAGAGAACACTCAAAACCGTTCTTGTCATCAGCGCGCGCATGGAACAGCCTTGAGGTTTTGTTCTCTCATGAACGTCATCTCACCACATTTTAAAATCGAGCCTTGTCCCAGGATCTCTCAAACCTCGCCTGGGTTGCATTGGCTTGCTACGGGTAGTCCCGTGTGCTTGGGCCATTGGGCAGGCAACAACGTAGATCCGATGTTGCATGAGTACCGTACTCGATTTTCTTTCATACCTTTCTTTCCTGCGATTTCATGTAGCAGCCTTCGTTTTGCTTCGCACTTCGCAACAAAAGCCACAGCCTTTCGAAGTACGAGTGTTTCTGAGTGATTGGGCAATCAGAATAATATTGTGGAGCAACCTCGGCGATCAAGCTAGCCCCCGCAAAATGCACGAGCGAACAAGGAGAGCTCGTACCAGCGATCACAAGAAACCGCGGCCGACAGCCTCAACCTATACAATGAGGGGAAGCATTACAAAGTACCATGTATCTCTCGGATATTCTCACGTCAGAATCTGCTATGATGATTGCCTGATAAGTTGATACGAAAGCTTAAAAGCTGCAATCGTAGGTTGCTTCATCTTACTTTTTCCAAAGATTCACCAAACAACTTCAAACAGACTCATGAGCAAGAAGAATTCCTTCCATCTTCCTGTAAATTGTTCTCCACAATGTCCCTCCCTTCTTGGTACTTTCTGCTGACGATGTTCCCTCAGCTCGATATCCCAAGTCCTCGACCCGAAATCTCCTACAATTCCAGCAGATGTGAGGACAGCCACCCGGTTGTCGGCGGTCTACAGCTACGATGGAGACTCTAGTACCTCTCGCAGCGGCTCTGCCAGATCCGCCGGTCGAGGGACCGTACACTGAGGACAATTGGAGGACGCTGTTGGCTATTATGGATACGGTCATTCCATCGATTCGAAGAGAGACAACTACGACCGATAGTTCCACTCAGCTGACGATTTCCGACGTTGAATACAATAAGACCGTAAACTATCTCAAGAACAATGCCAACGCACTAGACAGCGAGTCTTTGGACGAGTACTTCGATGAGAGACCTTCTACGAATCCAAAGTTCCAGGAGCTTTTAAAGCGTACATTCGTCTTTAATGTCCGTGAGGATGCCAGGAAAGGGCTTGGATTCATACTAGCAGCACTGAAGTGAGTAAGCACGCGCCTGTCAGCTCTACCCCATAATACCCAAGATCTCGTCGTCAATGTTCCTCTCTTGAGCACTCCAAAGAGGAGAGTAGAATGTCCCAGAAGCCTTGGGATATTCAGCTTGCCAAGATAGGAGAATTACGGAGCTGACCATCTCCCAGTACCCGAGTCGGCTGCTTGATGCTTACAGGTTCCGCGACACCCTTCTACCAACAACCTCCTCACATCCGCGAACAAATTCTGCAGCGATGGCGAATATCATACCTTCCTCCTCTCAACAATGTATACTCGCAGATGACCCGTATCTGCAAGAGCTTGTACTTGAAGACAAGCCCAGGTTTCCGCAAAGTCAGCGGCTTTCCCGCCGTGCCAGACCATTACAAGCCAGGTCCACATTTCGAGTATGAGTTCATGCAGTTCTCGGCTGGCTCGGAACCGGAGACCATTGAGACAGATGTTGTGATTGTCGGATCAGGATGTGGTGGAGGTGTTGCCGCGAAGAACTTGGCCGAAGCTGGACACAAAGTCGTGGTAGTGGACAAGGCATACTACTATTCGCCATCACAGCTACCCATGACCGAAGAAGCAGGCGGAATCCACCTCTTTGAGAATGGAGGCGCAGACAATAGCGACGACTCTTCGACTACAATTGTTGCAGGCAGTAGCTGGGGTGGAGGAGGAACCGTCAATTGGTCTGCAAGTCTTCAAACACAGAATTATGTCAGGAAGGAATGGGCACAAGACCGGGGTCTGACATTCTTTGAGACTGCCGAGTTCCAAAATTGCCTGGATCGCGTCTGCTATAGAATGGGCGTTTCTTGCGACCATATCCGACACAATTTTGCGAATAAGGCTCTTCTAGAGGGATCAAGGAAGCTCGGATACCATGCCAAAGCTGTTCCTCAGAACACTGGTGGCGCTGAGCATTATTGTGGTCATTGCACAGTTGGTTGCGGAGCCGCCCAGAAGCAAGGACCTGTTGTGGCTTGGTTGCCAGATGCTGCGAAGGCTGGAGCAAAGTTCATAGAGGGATTTGAAGTCCATCATGTTATATTTGACGAGTCTAGTGGAACGAAGAAGGCTGTTGGTGTCAAGGGGACGTGGACGTCGAGGAATAGTAAAGGGGGTGTCGATGGACCTTTGTCAGGGAAGACAGAACGAGAAGTGATTGTTCGAGCGAAGAAGATTGTGATTTCGTCTGGAACTTTATGGAGTCCTATAATACTCCTCAATTCTGGTCTCACAGTAGGTTTTTGTACTCCAAATCAAGTCAAGTCTACCATACTGACTCATGTAGAACCATCAAATCGGAAAGAACCTCTACCTCCACCCCGTCAACATGGTCATTGGGGTGTACAAGGAGGATGTCAAACCTTGGGAAGGTAACTTTCTCTTTCTTTAAGCAGAAAACAGAGTTCGCCATACTAACACCTTCCAGGCGGCATCCTCACAACCGTCTGCTCCTCGTTCGAGAACCTGGACGGCCACGGCCACGGGGTAAAAGTGGAATGCACAGCCATGCTCCCCTCCTACATCCTGACCCTCGCAAACTGGAACTCGGGCCTAGACTACAAATCCCTCGCCCTCAAATACCGCCACATGACCGGCTTCATCTCCATCGCTCGCGACCGCGACACAGGCCAAGTCTACCCAGATTCTGTATCTGGAAAACCACGATACCAATATACACCAAGCGCATTCGATCGTGCTCATATTATGGAAGGTGTTGTTGCTATTGCGAAGATGTGTTATGTTACCGGCGCTACGGAAATTCATCCCTGCATTGCTGGTGTTTCGGCATTCGTCCGGGATTCAGAAGACATTTCTTCTTCAAACTCAGAAGGAGGAGAAGCAGATCCAGGCATCACAGACCCGCGCTTCAAGACCTGGCTGGACAACCTCAAACGAACAGGCAACAAACCACCCGCAGCTCCCTTCGCATGTGCACATCAGATGGGCTCCAATCGAATGAGTGTACGGGCTCAAGATGGAGTCGTGGACCCGAAAGGAAGGGTTTGGGGAACGGAGGGTTTGTATGTTTCGGATGCGAGTGTGTTTCCTAGTGCGAGTGGGGTCAATCCTATGGTTACGAATATGGCGATTAGTGATTGGATATCGAGGGGTATTTCGAGGGAGTTGAGGGGTGTTGGAGAGGGGGCTTCGAGGTTGTGATTGGGTGATGGTTTCATACATGGTCTATTTCGTACAACTGCCTCCCCGTGTGTGGCCGACTCCGACAATTGCCGTTCGCCTGCACTGCGACGATACGTGGTGGCATCCGAAAGACTGGTAGCTAAATGGTTCAGCCCAACATGTGGCAAAGTCCAGGCACGGCTGGGACATTGGGAGCGCTCCGCATGCTTTGATACGATATGAGATGACGAGGACATATGGCTACTACAATAGGCCAGGTTGGATACATTACGGATTCTGGTAACGGGTCTGATGGCTCTACGTTAGAAAATCGACTTAATGATTTATTACGTTACCAACTGTTTTTGAAATTGCGAAAGTGGATGTTGAAGGGTTGTGTTGCATTGCGGCTTTGCAAGTGCATATGTTGAGAAGCTCGAAGAGTTTCATTGCTTGGAACGAATCTCGCCTCGAAAATCCAAGCAAGAAGCAGACGCGATTGGCAGATTGATTCCTCGAGGGACCTGGGCCAAGGCAGAGCTGCCTCGCTTGTTAGAGTCCACTTGCATGTCAGTTCCTTGTCATGAAGTTTTCATTGAGGTTCAAGATTCAATGGTCTTTAAAAGATTGAACCCCAACTGTGGAATTATATCTTTCATTGTCCCCGCCATTGCTGGACATCGAAACCCATGTCTCGAGAACTGAAGTCGGAGTTGTTACTCTTTGTGCTAAATTGTCTGTGCTTGAGTCGAAGCAATTTTTGTCGGATTCAAGTTGAAATTGTTTGAAATTGCTATGATGTTGTGCTCCTTCAGTTCTCGCATTTCATAGTTTGTGTTGCTATATAAACGCTGTTCTTAGACTTTAAAATGAAGGATTTTGAAATGAATATGGAGATATAGGTTTGGCTTCAAGTCAGATGAACAATTCAGAAGACTGGACTTTACTTTTGCCAAAGTCAAATGGATGTATTCTAACGCCATTCGGACATTCGTTTCGCGGACTTCGGTAGGAGGCGTATTAATTTTGAGTTCAGGTCTTCTGGGAACAGACATTATTTTCTGGGAGTTTTCTCATACGGCTATTCCAAGTCTCACCCTTTGAAAGTTCTCTAGCTTGCCGGACTTCCAAGTGTTCAACCAACACTAAGGGCCATGCACCTGATTAAGAAGACCACAACCTGCTTCAATCGAGCAATGTGCCAAGGCTGGAGGTACTTCAAGACCGAATCTCTAGCAGATCTCTAGCCTTGTTGGAAGTGACCTCCACCCCTCTCTCGGAAACTTTGGCGACCTCCTCTGCGGGCCTTTGAACCATCATCTGATCTCGCTTCTAACCTCGGAACGCCAAGGATCTCAGCGCCGAAGTAAACGCTCCTCTGACTTTCATTGAAGTCTTGCTCATTCTATTTTCCTGGTATTCTCTTTCAGATTTCGTAGCTTTTCTCATTCTATTCCTACTTAGAATGAGAAAAGTGGCTTTTCAAAGTCCCAGTATTTGTAGTCCTACACAAAACCAATTTTAAAACTTCGGTATTTCCTTCTTCTTTGCAGGTTCACAATGTTCCACCACTATTGTGAAGAAGCGCGCTCTAGGCAGGTAGTGAACTTGTCCCCGAGGAGCCTGTTGCTTGCATAGAAATTACAATATGCTTTGAGGTATTTTCCAAGAAATTGACTCTTAGATGAGGCAAGATCGATAGTAGTTTTAAACTGCACTTCAAACTCTCTTGGATCTGAAGAAATAAAAGCTGACTTCTGGATGTCCTCAGATGCCAGGAATAAGAAACGTCCAGAATGGCACTATTTGCAGATTCAAGGATTCGAAAATGCTATAATCGTTTTCTAAGCGGAAATCCTCTCAAAAGTCAGTCCTCAATCGCCCAGATATGCCTGGGATATTGTTTTGCTGATACATGTGGGGGTAGTGGAGGCTGTGAGAGGAGGCATCAACCCGCGGGCATGCGTACAGCGACCAAGCCCTGCACGCTTGGCATCTCTTGGACAAAGTGTGATGAAGGCTTCGATCGATAAGGTCAAGAAATTCTTTTAGAGCAGCATCTTCGTGTGCCTGATTGGTTACGAGAGAGGAAGTCTGCTCTTAAATCAGTGCAAGCCCATAAACATTTGAAGGATACTTGTGATAGGATAGTTAAGATCCGTTTGTCCTCCTGACTTCCACACGACCTCGATTCTCGAGGTAGCAGAGGTGGCACGAGAGTGAAGTAGTCAGAATTCATTCATTTCATAGTGTGTGAAAGCCGAAACCCTCTACAAGCCGTCCAATAATCACGAAGTATCCATAATCCTCATTCCTACCTCTCAAATATCATGACTGGCAGTTTTCGATTTGCATCGAAGTGCATTTCTTCAATCCATTGTCCCAGAGAATCCCAAGCTCTCAGAATTATCCTCACCTCACCTTCCGACAACTTCCGCACCCAAAACACCCGCACTGCCAACTCCCAATCCGCCAACACTTAGAAGGCCCCAAGCCAAAGCTCCAATCTCCCAGTCCTCTTCTACATCCTCGTCTCCTTCTTCCGATTTTTCGCTCTCAGTCGGTTCGTAGTTTGCATCGTCTTCATCTACTCCATTTGTGAGTTCGATGGCTTTCTTGGCTGATCTTCCCCGGCGCTTTGGCGCAACTGTGTCGGGTTCCTCGTGCTTCTTGGGACGGCCAGGTCGGCGACGGGTGTTCCCTGGATCGATTCTATTTCAGAGATTAGACGCTGGTTGAACATCGTGAAGGGCAACAGAAGTGCAAATAATTCGCAAAAGAACCCAAGCCCAAAAATTGCAAACCCTATCGTGGTGAAGGTCTTGAAGTGACTCATGATGCTCGTCAAGACGGAACATATGGAACAGTTGGGAGTTGCAATGACAGACTACATCTCCCGCGATCCAACATCCAAGATCTCCAGCAAGTTGAGGTCGTGGAAAAGGAAAAGGAAAAGGCTTACTTGTCATTCTCAGGTTCAACATCTTCCTTGAGAGCTAGCGTTGAATCCTCGGCCTCCTTCGCAGCCAGCTTCATGAATGGAATACTCGACGTCAACATATCATTCGCCTCAAGTCCTCGAATGGCAGCCCAGATTCCAAGGCTCAAGCCTGAAAGCAAGACATCCCAGCCCACAGCACTCACCGCGGGATGTTCACCCATCGCTCCAAAAACTCGACCCAGTGCGATGGTGCTTCGATCGAAAGTCGACCTATGTTCCTCCTTGAATGGGTGAAGGAGACTGTGTCTATAGTATGTACTATCTGGAGTGTTATAGAATAGAGCTAGGAAGGTCGACTTAAGGTGGAGGACTGCTGAGAGGGCGGAGATGGTTTGGAAGATTTTGCTATAGGTGACGTAAGAATCATGAGGGAGCCTGTGGACTAAACCCGGTGTCAGTAAATCGCATTAATGTGTTCCCAACTAGACTAGGATATTGGGGAGTGAAAGATTATTCCACCGCTTAAGCTCAATAGCTTAATAATAGCTAGAGAATAGGGTTTAGGGTTGTTGGGGGGGGTGGAGATTCAGACTTACTAGTGCCCCAGCTCTCCGGCACAACATAAGGTAAAGCAAGGAACGAGAATGGAAGTAGGCGTGAGGTAAAGGCTGTGGCCATGAAGGAAGTTGTGTTCGCAGCAGCTGGTAAAAGCAAGACCGCCAAGAAGTTCGAAGAGAGGAGGAGAAGATAAAGTTTCGGATTTGGGATGAAGCCTTCCGGTTTTGTGGGTACCACACTCTTTAAGAATTGAGTGTACCTGACATTGTCAAACAAAGCTATACAATCACATTGTGCAAACGTGACTTACCTGCTTGATGTAGCTGGAACGGATGTTCGTGTGAGCTCTCTTACATTCTTAGGTAATGGAACTGGAGTAAGTAGAACAGCGATGAAGAATAAATTCTGCGCGAACGACAAGCTGACCAGTTGGGAAAGCGCCAAGAAAGCCCAAAGATTCGAGATGTTCCGTCTGTGTCCTTCGACAGCAAGATACATGCTCCAAGAAATAAGGCCTAAGCTGATTTGCTGGCCCCACCAGAAATGGCGAGCCTTCTCACCTAGATGTCGACAATAAGGTCAGAATACCACTTTAATTTACTCCAAAAACCAAATAGTATGCCTAAGGAAATTCTGGACATGTAGAAACACTTACATATGATCTCGAGAGCATCTCTATAGAAGGGGGTATCGCTAAGCCATCTAACGACATGAAGTCTCCCTGGATGCTCACCGCCCCGCAAGGCTCCTTTACCGCCAAACAAGCTAGTTGAAGGTCAGTGGTGTTCTTCAGTCTTAATGAAAGTACACAACATCCCAATATCCCAGCGCCGGCTGAAAACGCATAGGCCCACTTGCCATGAACTTCTTGTTCAACTCCCTTGACTTCAAGAGAGTAAAGATAGGAGAGAGATCGAGAATGCTGGAATCACATACCCATCGGGTAATTCAACTCCCCTCTCTGTAGCCCATACCCGGTATGATAAGCTGCCAAATCTTGAGGCATAATATCCTGCGAAAGCCAAGCTCACCAGAGCCAATATCGAGAAAGTCTGTACATGCCCTTTTCGTAATGGTTCTCGGTGTCTAGTGGATGATGACGGTGGGAGAGCAATGTACGATCGATATATGGATCGTCCGGCCACGAACAATATGTAACCAACTGCTGCTAGATGTGAGACCACGATGGCTGTTGGCAAAGAGCTATGCTTCGTGTCAGTGAAAGATCAAAGAAAGCAAGAACATTCGACGTTTCGAGGCTATAGCAAGAAGTTGAGCTTCCTGTGTAAGAACAGGCCAATAAATCCCATAGAGAGTGGAAATGCCTTCACCACCTCAGCTTGGAAGCATTGCATCCCACACGTGACATTATCCTAAGCCTTCACACCCACTACATCCGCGACTTTGGGCGTGGTAAGGTTGAAAGTTAGACTTGCCTAGGAGGTGTATTAATCTCAACTGGAGCCATGGCAGTGATGTTCAGCAATACTTGCTCTACAACGGTTTGAACTGTTCTCGATTCTCTGGGAGGAAGGGTCGTCAGCAGATAAATCTTCATCAAAGTAAAAGCTCACACCATCTGTCGCGTGTCAGACAGCAAACATTCTTGAGTTCAAGAAGTAAGAGCTCATTCAACTTCCAAGATTTATAGCGGGCTAAAACACCTTGAGGAAAGCGCAAGTATGACGAGAATCACGTGCTGGCGCCTAGCGGCTAGCCCCGCATATTGATACATTTCGGCCTGTAAATGCAGGCCAAACAGCTGCAGACTCAATCAACTCCTCTCCTCTACTCCAACATCGACATCATACTTTGCCATGGTTTCACGCTGTCCTCAAATTCGAATATGACGATCCACCAATATCAAGTACTGTACAAAGGCCTATGAAGTTGGAGATTGAGGATTCCTACGACAACAGAACGCCCCCCAAGTTATCCTCATTCCGCCCAAACTGCCGATTCTCTGCTTCCTGGATAGAAGCCTACGATATGAGCGAAAGAGAACATCGTAGGAGGAATACCATGCAGAGGGATACCAAGAGCGAGCTGGCCTGGAAGGTAACTGTTGGTAATGGTTCAGCGTCGGCTGGTATGAACAACAGTCCGCTGACAGAGCTGGTATGGTAGTTGGGTAGATGGTGTGAATGGCAGATACAAGACAAGCAAAGAGGAAACCATCTTCGAGGGCTTACGATATTTCAAACAACCTGACACCCCGAAGCCATTGTGCACGCCAATACATACTCCGAGGCTCAAGAACGACTGGCAGATGTTCAAAGGACCAGTGGCACTCGAAATAAGCCTAGTAGAGACTGGCCAGCGGCTGGAGAGCGGAATCATACCATAAAAGGAATGTCTTCATTGTCTGAACAAGAAGAAGGACAAGAGTCTACCTCTAAGCATCGATGTCTGGGAGAATAGAGCCTTGCAGATCTAACAGATACTTCAAATTCGACGTCTTGAAGGCCCGACAGCCCAAAGAACCTCCGGAATGGATTGATGTCTATTGAGGGATATGTGGTGGTCACAAGGAACAATCGTCGAGCATAACCTAGTGCTCGGAAGCAAAAGCGAAACTCAAAGTACCGGTATGCTACCTTCAAGCTTACCAATTTTCTGAGGCATTCTGGAGTCGGAGTTCCAACTTGCATCTCGTTCGCAATCTCCCAGCACTGCCTGGACAATTAGGAGGAAGAGGTTAGGCTGATATGCATTCAGTCCGAAAATACTAGTTGGGGGCATGCTTGATCTAAATTCCCCTGAAGTTTCTCGGTGGTTTTGTCTCAAAAAATGGATTAACTTCTCAAGTGCTGCACGCCGGCCTCCATCGTTCCTTCGTCATCGAGTTCATGCCTGGCAGCACTTGGATCAGGCGAACAAATTCCATGGCTTTCCCACAATGCAACGAACGTGGTGGCGCAATTCGATCTTATCATTTACTGTTTTTTGAGACCGATATTTCAGATATGCCTCGTTTCAGGACTTGAATCTCTCAGATACCACTGGAGCATTGGCTTTCCGCTAAGATGCCGTGTGGACTCCTGCTAAGACTCTTAATCCAAATGCCATTACCTATTGCAATGTTCCAGAAGGCCTGGATGATCGATTTTGAGGTCAAAAGAACTTAACTTCCGAATGAAGCACCTCTGAACTTTACTTCTTGAAATAGTTCCGTTTTTCATGCATTGGACTGGTATTCGGTTTTAAAGTGTCTTTGTTCCGTACAAAAAGATACTACCTCCGTCCATTTACAGTCCCCCACTTGCTCTAGCATCACCACATTCTCAGTCTTTCAAGGACAATCGAGGAGGCTAGGTTGGGCTGAGTTACTGTATGCCTGTAAAGCCGAACACATCTCTTTTCTGCAAGTACAGGAGGTCGAGTTCACGACCTCAAGTCTATCCAAGATGCTCTAAGGTTCTGGAACCAGCTACCGATCGGTGTTATTCAGAGAATGTTGGGTCGTGAAAGTTCGGGCAAGGCTGGGAGATTGAGCACACACTGCTCCAATCCTAATTGAGCATCCGCTCCAGCATCACCGCTGTTCAGTTCGTCATCAGCTCTGTCGTCGTCATAGATTTCACACCCATGCGCAGATCCCTAACGACGCCGCCGATCATGGCAGGTTCGATCTCAAAGCGGTTGCAGATGGGACTTTGAATGTCCCAGCCATATATGGGTGATTCAGGACGCGAATTTTCAGAAGTATTCCGCTTGGAGAACGGTCATGGCGTACTCAAATCCACGATCCGCAAAGAGCAATCCCGAATGTTCCTGGGAACTGTAGGTATTCAGAAGTCGAGTTATGAAATACCACTTGACAGATCCGTTGAAAGATGGGGCAGATCTCAGAAGTTTTGGGATTGCGTTTTTGATGTTCCACATATACTGGTACATTGAAAAGTCAACTTGTAGCTTCCGGCTATTTCTCCAGTTCAAGAATTCTTGAACTGCGGTTTCCAATCACCCAGCGATCTTGGTTCACCCAGAAGCAAGTTTTGGGGGAATTCTACTGCATTGACTGCTCCAACTATATTCAAACTTCTATGCAAGTCGCAGGCCCCTCGGAAACAAGCCCACAGCCCATGGCATGGAAAATAACAATGTGCCAAACAGCTTTGAACAATAATTTCTTGAAACTTCGATTCTAAAGTATGATTCGGAGCAAGTGTGGGGAGAGGATACGTTCACAACCGGGTTTCCTCTTTTAATGTAAAGTGTAGTATACTCTAGGTAATAACTCAAATCCTGTCTTATACAAGGTCAAATGGTCCGATATCAATTCCCATCAGTCTGCAAACCTCGGACTCAGGTTCGAAGGCAGACGTTCGCATTCGTATTACACTCCCCTCGTCTTGGCTCTGTGCGTCGATCTCAGGTTCTCTTACATATATTTTCAGCACACCGTTTTCTTGCAACTCGGTCCGAAATAAATTGAGTCTCGGGTCAATCGTGTGAGTCAGACCAGTGTTACGATTGTAGTACGCAGTTCTACTCTGTTCCCCTCTTTCGTCTGTCCTGAAAATTTGCTGATACCCTTCAGGTAGTGGTCCAAGCAGCGCTTCGGAATGGCTGAGATCATAAATAAAACACTCCCCAACAATCCTGTATCTGCCGTTGTCCGTTGAACGCAACAACATAGGTGAGTCGCAGCCGGCAAAAACTACGACGTCATCTTCCGGGTTCGCAGCTTTTGGTCCAAGACCAATATGACCGTTCTCAGTTGAGAAAAAAGAGCGGCCCTTCATAAAATAACGTGCCCAGTTAGCGTACAATTCAATCTCAGGATCTAATGGGTTTCCCGGTTCCACATTTCCTTCTGACCCCAGGAAGAACCTCAGGGCTTCCTTACTTTTGTCATGGCTAGGGAACATGATTGCTGGTGGGTCGATAGAATCGCGAAACTGGTCGCAGCAAAGTGTTCGATAATAGGTGTCAAACACTTCTCCTCCATTTATATCCAAGTCTGCTGGAGAAAATCGTCGTATCAGCGCGACTGTTTCGTTTGTCGACAGATCAAAAATTGGAATTTCATCGGCATGCACGATGGTTGCGACCTTGACGCCCATAACTCTCATAACCCCATCTCCAAGATACCGAACATCGGCAGCTGAGTTTCCACTCGCGAAACTGGTCTGAATAGTTACTGATACATTTCTGATAGACCAGTCAGGAACCCACGACGGCAAGTCTGAAGGTGAAATAGGCATTTCGCACGACTTCAGAATGTCAAGGTTGCGATAGTTGATTGAAGCAATGTGACGGAGGCAAAAATCCTGATAAACTTCTTCTTTTGATAGACGGTAGTCTGGAACGATATTCAAGTTGCGATTGTAAATACTGAGTAGGGCGTATACCCGGTCTCGAGGATCAGAACATTTGCAATTCCTAGTTCGGTGCATAAGACTTCCAAATGGAATGTCGCCCTTATCGCTGAGTCGATAAATCATCTGCAGCCGTGCTTTGAATTTAGTCTTCTCCCCGAAAAATCCATCTGGACCTCTCTTGTAGTTGAGACAGAAGACAGCTTTTCGAAAATCGGACCATGGTATCGTATCAAAACCACAAACAAGAATAGCACCTGGACTCGCCAGACAGATTTCTTGCCGTATCCAAAGTCTCTCAAACCAAGATCTGTTTAGAAGTTTGCGTATCGGAATACCATCTTCGCCTTTGAAAGGCAGGATAACAGATCTATCAGACCAGTGAGTCCCCCCTCCTGTCTCGGCCTCCCTAGAAGGCTTTATGAGGCGCATCAACCAATCTACCTCAACATTGGTACCTAGAGTTCGCAACATGTCCACGGCCAAGGAGCTGCCATCTTCTTCCGGACCGACCCAAACTATGACTCTCTCCGCCAACCTATAGATATCCGCCATCCTTCCAACCTGCTGGCTGCGCTCTTCAAGGTTCTGTTGATCAACACAGATGGCGTCAACCCAAAGAGTTCGAGACGTCTCCTTAAAGCGTAGATGATCCAATGCACAAGCCAAATTCTTGGACACGGATAAAACTTGGTCCTTGGAATTGCCAACGTAGATGTTCGTTGGACTTTCTGCTGTACCCCAGGCGTAAGAAAGAGCCTCGTAGCTCGGCGTGCATGTCTGGGTCAAAGTCCGGGCACAGAGTTGCACATGAATGTCTTCGCCCAGGTTTCCCGGTAACAGCGTCAAGAGTCTGACTTTGTGGTCGGACTTGTTCAACGGGACATATGAGTATGGCGCCGTTTTATTTTGCTTTAGACTACTCCGGAAAAGGGAGGAGCTTCCTGGAAAGCGATAGTTATTCATCCTAGATATAATATGGTTCTTGCCAATATTGATGTATCGAAGTGGGAGAGATGAGAAGTGATTTAGTACTCAACACGGTGATGTTTAACGTCAGCCCTTCGCTTATTTGGCCAATGATAAGATGATAGTAAGGCACCCCCGCTCGACTAAGTGCGAAGGTGGATCCCAAAAATAGGTTCCGGAGGAATTTTCAAATGACTATGTATTCAAACCGTTCTGATAACGAGTATGTCTCTGGTACGATCATCGCTTTCATTCTCCCTACCTTCCGTGGACATTATCGGCGATTCAATACAGCTTCATTGAGGGCTGAGAAGCCAACGTGCAGCAATAGTTTCTTGCTCAGGTGACCATTCGGTCCCCTCGTACCTTCCTGATCTGAAGCTATACGGCGTCCACAATTTCCCATCCGGGAAAACGGGTAACCGAAGGACGAAAACAGGTGGCTCACCTAAGCCGATGCAAGGTTTTTGGTGTATATATACCTCTTCCCCTCCCATCCGGAGACGACCAAGGATTTCTTACTGCAACTAACTTCACCTCACCTGGGGAAGAGAAGAAGGCGAGTAGCAAGAGAATCTCAAGACCCTCCCCAATGTACTGAATCCGAGGCTCAGAGTGAGCACTAAGCTGAGTTAGGAGAGACCAGCAGTGACTCCATAGCTTGTTTCCTGCCTCGATGATTGACAGATTAACAGTCGTTGCCAACTTTACCTTTGATGATGTTCGAGAACGTTAGCAACAGAGAATTGCCTTTGAACTTGAGCTACGGAACGAGGTGTTAATCACTTGCTCAGCTGGCGCCACTCAGCTAACTCGACAACCTTGAAACTTGGAAGTTCATCACTTGCAACAATTTTCAAACCAGGACAAAGCCAGTCGATGAATCTTCCAATCTGCCTTACACCACACCTCAATCATGATAAAAACTTATAAGAGCACTTGACAAAACTCCAGAACTGGATACCACGACTATCCCACACACCCCAGTACACTGCGCTCATCCATGAAAGAAAATAAGAAGACCCCAAAACGCCTCACAACCGCCCTCAAAGAACCCCACAAAGACACTTAGAACGACATCACAACACGAAGGCACAGCACAGTGAATATCCATTGATCAGGGAGTCCCTCACAAATCGTCTCATATCTGGGCGCTAACGCGTTCAGGACAGTATAAAATCTTCAGACGGAGAGGACTCGCCGCTTTAAACAAAGATCTGGGACGCCAGAATGTGGAATGGTGGTTGGGGTGTATGTGGGTGGTTCCGTCATGGTGGGGTTGTGAGGGGCTTTGTCTGTGCTTGAGATTTGTGTGCGTCCGTTCTTTCATGAACTCCTGGTCTTGGAAGTAGGAGCTAACGAGGAACCGAGGTGAAGTTAACAGTAATAAAGTGTTGATAGCACATAGAGACTTGACAGTGATACGAAAAGACGGGACGAGAAACAGGCACGGGACTCGAAGCTCAGATTCCGAAGACCACAAAACAATGCAAGGAGAAGGTCCAAACAACGCATGCGGATTTGAACTCTGCTAGAAACAGCGGAATTTCAAGGCCAGACGATCTTGCGAACTGGGTCCATTTGACGGAAAGTTTAGCTTCTGCAAATCGGCGCTAGGTATTGCTTTTATACCCTCGTCCTCGCACCTAGAATCTGTAGAAGCCCTTGCCCGCAGGCTAGGTATGACTCAGTCTCAAATCCACCAGAAGTAGCACAGTGAATATCCCAGACTCGGTGAATATCCGCCAAAAACTAAGTACGGTAATACCAAAAAGGTGAAGCAGACCAAATCAACGCTAACACCTAACCTCCTAGTAAGGAATACTCTAAAAGTACCTCCAAGGAACCCTACACATCTACAGCAACAACAAAAGAAGAAGATGAGACAGCATGGGAGCTGCGAGCACAGGTCGAGATTTAACCAAGAATCCACTGTCGACGGTCGTGGGGAGAAACCTTATGAATGTATCGCGGTTACTTCTCGCACTTGCTGCTATGATTAATCTGATTTGGGGACTTAGCTTTAGACGAGAAGGATAGAGTTGACAGCAGAAAGGATTAAGATGACAGCGTGAAGAAACTTAACAATAATTCCAAGCGAACAAGAAATGTGGACGAGGTGGAAGGGTGGAAGGGCCTCACTTGAGGATTTTTGTTCATTGAGTTGACTGATCGCCGTTGCGGAAACAATCGAAGTGGGTTGGATTTTCCTTGTACGGGTAGTCCTTGGCCTCGTTGACTGAGAGATGACGAGGAAGATCGGTAGTACCAAGCTGTATGGATAGATCGGGGGAACGAGGGAACCTTTTATACTGCAGCAGAATGTTGCATCGGTGGATGCGAACAATCGTCAGATGAAGAACGGTGTATACGCTTCTGATTGGTGACTCCTTGAACTCAAACGGGTATCAGTATTATATGTACTTCCTTATACACCTAACTACAAACAGCGCTGTACAAGCTCGCTATGCACGCTCTCAATGTCCGTACAACACCTGAACAATCGGAAGCAAACAATAGGCAACGTCCTCAGAACGCCAAGAATAAACATCTCACACGAATAAAAGACAAAACAAATAAATCCTCCGATAGGATTTGGGTATGGGTATCAGCTCCTCCTTTCCTCTTTTCCTCCCTCCCATTACTGTACATTCAAATATCCGAAATTGAGAGAAATGTCGTGTGCCCATGTGGGACATTGTGATTATGTATTCGTTATTGCGAGACGTGCGACAACCCCGTGGCTGTCCTCTCATCTGCTGGTTCGGAGATCGGGTAGGATATTTCAGGGTCGGGGACTTGGATATCAAGCTGTGGATTATTGTTAGTAAAATATACCAGAGAAGAGGGACATTTTGAATGGAAATGTGCAGGAAAGGGGAACGCACATTCATGTACCCCGTCCTCCTCAATGGCACAATCCTCGGCGCATTCTCCGGACCCTCCTTACTCCTACCCTCCATTTCTTTATTCCAATCCTCGAGGTACTTCTCAACTCGACTCAGTCTCCCTTTGACAGCTGTGAATCCCATATCATCCCAAACCCAGCCGGTCACCAAGCCAAGAAAGCTGTCCAGCAAGTTGCGAAAGTTGAAAGGATTGAATGCTGGTATCAATTCCGCGTTGATCTTGTCAATCACCGTCCGAAATTCTTGCTCTGATACACCTGCTGGGTCTAGAATTTCTGGGTAGAGATTTGAAAATGTTGGCGCGAGATCTCCTTCAACCATCCAGTCCCTTCTGATCCGTATTATTCTCGTAGTTTGGTATAATGGCGACGAGATCGGAACATGAGGGTTCATGTGCGGATAACATGGATGCTGAGGTCCCCATTCCTCGGGAGCACCAGGCGGTCCATCGCTGCCTATGATGCTCGAATCAGTGTCGGATAATGCGGCTCCAATGCCCTCAGGCAATGAGGTATTCGATTCATTCCTTGGCAGATTCGATGTCCCTCCTTCCTGGTGCTCACCTAGTACATCCGGTCCTCTCTCAATGTCCGTATCCATCTCAGGTCTTTTCCCTTTATCAAACGTAATTCCTGCGATAGCCTTGGGATGATCGATACTCTGCCCTCGTTTCCTCAACCCTGTAACCTTCCGCTTCGGTTCTTCACCCTCTCTTCCTTTCCCTTTATCGAGCGGTGGTACCGTAGAAAGAGCGGGAGAAACCTCACCACTCTTCCTCCTCGCAAGATCGATGCTCACACTCCTCGGCAAGCTAACCCGATTGCTCTTACTCCCGTCACTCCCACTCCTCTCAACCTGCAAGCTCCCCCTCGTAGACCCAGAATGCCGACTCCTTCTCTGCTCCGGCAGCGTCAAAAGCGGGTATTCACCTCCAGCAGCTGCGCCTTCCCTTGGACTATTGACTTCAGGATGTTGTAACGGAATCGCTATGACCCTCTCTTCTGGACTCCTCTGCCTCCTTCTTGTGTCTGCGCGCGCTGAAGGTCCTCTCGGAGTCGAATTGCTTGGATTCCAAAGTCTAGCAGCAGAAGGCCGTCGCGGTCTCCCGCGAGGTGCAATCGAGGACCCGCCTGTGCCAGACCGTTGTCGAAACGGACTCACGAACTCTGAACCTCCTCCAATCAGTGCGTTACGAAGACTCCAGCGCGTAGGACTCGTGACTAGAACTGTAGGAGATTGCTCTGGAGTAGCGGCTGGAATTGGGGAAGGGGAAGGATAAGGAGGTTGGAAGCTTGGTGATGGGATACGAGGGTTCGCGTTGGGTGTTATGGCGGATGAAGAGGTTTTTCGTGCAGTGGAGGGACCTGCGTGCGACGCCAGTTGATCTGCGCCTTGACGGCGAGAGGATGGTGGAGATATGGTTGTTGGTGTCGACTTTGAGATCGTGAAGTGAAGCTTAAACAGCGACAGTGAGGTCGAAATGCGGAGGTTGGAAATGCCGGAGTGTCGATACGAAAATGGTTTGATGCAGGTGCAACACTCCTATCCAGCTGCATGAACAGAAAAGGGCTAGCGTCGATATGCTTGCCGAAGACGAACATTCTGCTGTTCACAGGCAGTTCATCCTGTGTGAATACCCTCACTCAAACAAAACAATACAGGCAATACCAAGTCTGGTAAGAAGTCTTGTGGTCGCAGTTTTCTCACGTCTCACCGACTGTCAGAGAACGGACATGGCCTGGCCTTTGTATATATCAACCATTCCATCACATCCGCGTCGCCTCTTCGTGCGCATCTGCATCCCTCAAATCAATGCCCGAGAGCCGGACGGCACCTTGGACTGTCGCGTCTCAGCGCGTCTGAAATTGGCAGAAACTTTGACAAAAGGCACCAAGCACAGCTCACGAACACGCCATAGCGCTCTTTCAGCCTTTTCAACAAGCAGCATGCCTGTTACCCAGATCGAAATCTGGCACCATAGCCCAAGCCCGGTGGATCGCCACTGGAGAGGCAAACTCTCACTTGGAATACGTACTAACCTATCATCTCTGTGTCCCAGAATGGCAGAAAAGGTCTTGTCAGCAAACACTTGCTGCGTGATCATCCCCCACAAGAAGTCACTCTGGGCTCATTCTCGAGCACGACTTCATGCACACATCGCTTTGGGCAGCAGCGGGTGCTTATCGTCAAAGCGTACAATGGTTTGTCTTCTCCGTTCGTTCATTCATCATATTCATGCACAGTTGCGGCTCTTCTCGTGTCACTTTTTCCCTGCCAAGGTTTTCCCCCTTTCTTTCCATTCGGTACAGCCGTTGTTCATCAAGCAGGCAAAAGGGGGAACCCTGATTACGAGTTCTGGATCCAATCCCAACCTGGAAATCTTCTAGAAAATGATCCATCACAACCAGTCCTTGTGAGCGATCAATAATATATGAAGATATTTTTGTCATCTGCAGCAATCAATCATGCAGGAACTTCATCAATTTCCAAGCAAGAAATTAGATTTCGCGTCGGTGTTCTGGTGCTAAGAGGCACGGACTTGGCGTCATACATTTTCCTCGCACAGCCTCGTACGGGATTTTTCCTCGTAGCACCTTTATCTAACAAAGTTTATCGAAAAAGTAATTTTGACAACGAAGCGGTTCCTGTGAACTTGTGAAGCCACAGACCCGGTCCTGGAAATATTGGTAATGAGATTGCGAGTTGCAACTTATGCACTTATTTTTGCAACGGCGTCAGCCTTGTGTCGGTGTGGTGGGAACGGTAATTTGCGAACTGCACCGAGGGGAGCTATGGTGGGGTTGCATAGCTTTGATTCTCCGTGTTGAGGGGGAGAACGCGAAATTGACACGAGCTCCTTGAATCCTCGGCTTGGGGATGATTTGGGAGGGGATGATTTGGGAGGGGATGATTTGGGAGGGGATGATTTGGGAGGGGATGATTTGGGAGGGGATGATTTGGGAGGGGATGATTTGGGAGGGGATGATTTGGGACGGGATTATTTGCAAATCTTCTGTATGGCGTGCATTAGGGTGCCAGTTTTGATGGGGGCATGGATACTTTTGGGTTTTGGAGGTTCTTTGGAGCACGTCAGCAGCCTCGAGCGAGGTGGAGTGCTTACGAATGAACGATGAGGATATCAAGCGAGCCATGAAAGCATCCTGAGCTATTTGCATTCCGAGTCAGAATGATCTTGGTAATTTTTGGTAGTTTGGCGTCTTACAAAGGATAGAAGTGGGAGGAGTTCGATGCAGGGCATCTTTGTGAATCCCAGACTCTGAGATCGTCTATCCAAGCAACATACCCTCTATCTTTTACACCCGCCAAAAAGGAGCTTGCAAAGCAAAATGTCCATGTCTTAAGATGGGAAGGAACGTGATTATACACGAATTCCTCCTCAAATCTAGACCACGCCTACTATCATAGCTCTGGACTGGTGCTTTGTTCCGCTTCGAATCCTACCCTTGGGTTCCGGACCCAGAACCAGTCAATTCCTCTCTGATCGTTGCAATCGTGCTCTGCCTCCTCTTCGCGCTTTTCATTCTGGTCATATGCTTCACAAGAATCAAATTAAAGCCTCTAGGGGTTCTTGATGTTAATTATTGGTTTGGATGAGTTAACATGTTGAACTATCACTATCACTTCTGCTCACCTCCACAACCACCAGCGATTTCAACCTTCCAACCTTGACAGGATAATAGAGAAGGCTAGATTGGACTGAGTTCCTACATGCAGCAAAGTCTGTGAGGATTTGCTAACAACTACTCTCGCTTAAAGGAAGTAGGGCTGAGAAAGTCTAGGTAAGGCTGGGAGATGGAAAGAGCTGAAAACTACTGACAGCATCAGCAATCAAAGCGCAGCCTCGGAGATAAGATAAACATGACCGTGAACCAATCCCTGAAGCGTGTCAACGTTTGAAAGACTGTTCTTCTAGCAAATATCTTAATAGATAACTGCAGACATATGAATCTGATAATGCCAAACTTAATTTTGTCCCCCAATTAGGTACGATAACCTGTCTGATAAATAACAAGATCTGAAGCCTCCTGATATCGAACTCTCGAACTCCAATGAACCACATATACAAAGATCGGCTCCTATGTACCAGAACTCCATCCTCCATCCTCCATCCTCCATCCTCCATCCCATCCACCCATTCGTAACTTCATTTTTGTCCAATCTCGCACCCGCTCGCAGCCTGTTGCTCTGCCATCACCCTCTCTCGCTTCCGCTGCTCAATGCCCCGCCCGATTCCGCCTCTCCTGAACTACAACCCGCTCCGCTCAGCCCCACTCCCTCTCACTTGCCTTCCTCACCTAACCAGCAAATGCCCCTCTTCCCTCCCTCTTCAAATCATCCAACATGGATCTCAAAGCTTTCATCGGCACCGGCTTCGTCAGAAACAGATCAACCCCACTACTAAACGCCTCCTGTCTCGTATTAGGATTCGCGGCTCCGGTCAAGGCGATTAAAGCGACGGGTGGGAGTGCATGTTCTTTTTCGTAGCGGCGGATGTGTTGGGTTGATTCTATGCCGGACATTATTGGCATGGAGATGTCTGTTAGGGTTGTTAGTTTTTGATAGGCGGGAGAAAGAGAGGGAAGGAAAGGGAGGCGTACCCATAAAAACAACATCGAAAGCACCACCGCACTCCCTGTACGCATTGAAAGCCTCTAACCCATTCGTCGCGGTAGCATGATCCAACTTCAATTTTCGCATCGTTGCAATCAGTAGTTTGAGATTGATCTCGTTATCTTCAACCAACAGAACTCGGAGACCTTCTGGTTTTGGGGGTGCGACACCGAGTGTGAGGCTGAATGTGGGACTTGGGGAGGGAAGGGGGGGTTCTGTGGTGACTTCGGCGATTTCTTCGTCGGGAGCGGAGGAGGGGTTGCCGTTCGGGGTGGAAGTGTGGTTCAGAGCGGAGGTGGGAGAGAGAAGGAAAGGGTCGGCGGGTGGAGCGGTGGGGAGAGCTGGTGTGTTCGCTATCGGCGTGGGAGTCTGGGATTGAGAGTCTGTGGGTGCGGGAGCTGGCGAGGGGACGGAGAGAGAGGCGAAGTCTTTTGCGTCTGAGGTTGGGGAGGGATTCATTCCTAGCAGAGGAGACACCGTGTCCGGGAGAGGTGAAAGAGGAGATGTGACCTCGCTCTGTAGCTCGATGTCCAGATGACTTTCTGGCGAAAAGGCTTGATGGAGGATCTTTGCGATCTTGTGAGGTCCGTATCTACACCCGTTAGTATCGGGACGCAAAAAGGGAGAATGTGGAGACTTACGGTTGCTGCAAGTAGAAAATCCTGAACCTCTGATGAGCATCCGCCTTCGGCCCAGAATGATAACTACTCGTCAACACAATAGCGACCGGCTTCTCCCCATCCTTCATATTCGAATGTTTTTGATGATAAGTCTCAAGCATATCATCCAAACTCATCTCCCCAAGCCCCGCCTCCATGACCAGAATGACATCCGCGATAGGAGTTCCGGGAGAACAAGAACATAGTTCTTCCATCTCGTACCAGCTCGTCAAAGTACTCTGCACCGTACTCTTCAACAGCATCGCTGCTTCTGCCTCGGAACTCAGTATCCCAGTTGGAGTCTCCGCAATATCAGGAAACATATCAAAGCACTGAAGGTTAAACTTCAACCCCTTAACCGCCCTTTTCACATCACTGACCGACTTGAAACTATCCGCCTTCGGCAGTCTCTCTGTGAGCGGAATCCTAACAATCGCTTCCGTCCCCGTCCCAGGCTCGGATTGAAATTCAATCTTACCCCCAAGATCCTGCACAATCGCTTTCACGATACTCAGACCCAATCCTGCTCCCGTAGCAAGACTGTCCTCCTGAGTAAAAGGTTTGTAGAGCTGATGCTTCAAAAACTCCTGTCCAATCCCCTTGCCCGAATCCTTCACTCTCAGAACAAGGTTTTGGCGACTCTTCGCCTTATGAGACGCAACATCCTCCTCCATCTCCATCTCTATCTTGACAAATCCTGCTTTAGTATACTTCATCGCATTACTAAAGAGATTCATCAGGACTCTCCTCCAAGCCCCGGCATCAATCTCAAACGTCCAATTAGGACGATAATGGATATCGACAATGACAGTAACAGGTGGTTCAGAGGAACCAACAGATGCATGCCGACGGTGCCCTGCTAGACCGAGAGCCTTTTTCGAGACCGATTGTCCGGCATAGATACTTTCTATAACTTCTTCGGAAAGAATGCAGATATCTGCTTTCTCCTCCCCACCATCATCTACACTTTCTCTTCTCCCAAGTTTCTGACGTCGTTTCTTGGGGAGCCGTTTCTTATTTTTTGTTCGGCGGTTCACTTTTGAGAAGTCTAGGACGTGGTTGATGGTGTCTAACAGGACTTTTCCAGAGGCGTGGATGTTGGACACCATGTCGGCTTGGATTTCGGTCATTTGGGTTTCTTGGAGGAATTCGACGCTGGCTAGGACGCCGTGGAGGGGAGAACGGAGTTCGTGGGAGATGCTGGAGATGAAGTCTGTTTTCATCTTGGATAAGACCTGTGCTGAGAGTCGGGAGATCTCGGCCATGGTACTGTTTCCGAATGCAGCGAGGTATGTGATGTCCTCGATTGGACAGAGAGTCCTGGTGGGACATGTTGACCAGACCAGCGAGCCTGAGAACCATCGCTCACGATTCTGGTCCCAAAGTGGAAACCAGAAGACACTGCGAGCACCAGGAAGCACGCTGAGTATAGCAGCAGCTTCCTGCTCTCTTGAGATCCGGTTTCGTCGTCTCACATGCTCTGATTTCGGCTTGCCCGTTCCAGCATCCATCTGAGCATCGACCAAATTGGTCGAAGGGTTCTGATCTGATTCGCTAGCAGAAAACGAACCTTCTTCATCGAAATTGAATACCTTCCCATGAGGATACCTCTTGAGCAACTTCCGCAAAATTGTTTCTGGCATTCTTTGGTGCTCCTCATTTGCTTGATGACCTCGTAAGCTAGACCTCTTCCGGGTACTGAAGCCTAGGATGTTGCAGTATTTCTCCGTTCCATTGCCGTTCTGTTGGGAAAGAGGCTCTATTTTTGCTGCATCGGCATAATCTGAGTCAGATGTTCTTCTCGCTAGGTCGTCTTCACTGGTTGTCATGGCTTGGTCGGGATGGAATGCTCCTGGCGCTTTCTCATCCATGACATTCTTGTCTGAACTTCCACCGAATGAGCCAACGCTGGCATCGAAGTAGATGACTCCTTCAACACCGATTGCTTCTCGGATGAGATTGCTTGCTCGTGCGAAGACACCCCGTACATCTGATGTGAGGATCGCGTTTTGCAGCTCTTTCGAAACCTCTGTTCCGACAGGGTTTTCTGCAGGTGGAAGGTCGAAGGAGACTGAGCTGTGGTGGTTCTTCTCGGGATCAGGGGTGGGGTCTGGGATAGTATCAAAGGTGGTGACTGAGCTGTTTCTCTCTTGCCATGATCTTGATACTAGTGTCGAGGGTGTAGTATCCGACGAATGTGTGTCACCTCTCGGTACGGAGGGCCGCCCGTCGTGATATGCGTGCTGTGGAGAAGTGACTGTTGTGTCCGAGTTCGAAAGAAGAGTATCCCCTCTTGGAATTGGCGGTCTTCCATCCCCTCGTCCGGATACCGAAGGGGCTGTAGATGTCGGTGCCGAAGAGGAGGGCGATTGTGGCTGAGAATCCAAAGCATTGGCAAAGTGATGCAGACTATTTCTCGAGAAATAGTCCGTCGATTCCTGAACACCAAATTCCTTGTCTGCCAACTTCTCCAGGTTCGTCTTGTCCTTCGCACGCTTCTTTACCTCCGCGTGCTGTGTTCTGTGTCCCGTTTCCAGCCACCATTCCCTCAAAGTCGTCCTGCCTTCAATGAACAATCCAATCGCCTTGACCATTCTCTCCGCTCGGAATTGTTGCCTTTTGACTCTCCCAGCTTCTAGGTAATCCATAACCGTTACCGCCATATCCGTCAAGAATTGCAAATCACTCTCACTTAACGGTCCCCTAACCTTATCGTCCACAACGATGTATGTCCCAATCACAATCCCATGTAGTGGCGTCTTCAACGGCACACAAGCCATAGCTCTAAGATGTGGATCCTCCGTCACACATCTCTTATCCTTAAACCTCTCATGCTTACTCAAATCCCCAATCAACACATGGGACGGAGGATCCTCTTGACAGAACAATTTTGTGATTTCCGGTGCTATGCCTGTACCGTTCTGTATCAACCCCACTCCATGCCACAACTTATCGTCCTCATCGTCATCTTGTTGCAACGATAATCTCTGCCCGGACTCTGCGAGTACGAATTCGGTGTCGCGTGTAGAGACTGTGATGAGACCTCGTCTGGCGTTCAATCGAAGTGCACCGAGTTGTGCGAAGGCAGTGAGGCATGGATCGCTCGAGGCTTTGGCTTTGGGTTTGAGAGCTGTGCTATCGGCGTCGTTGGAGTTGGGGCATGGGAACAATATCGGGTTATAATATCTATTCCATCAGCGATACTCATGAGTAAGAGTGAGACACACGAACCTATAAAGCTCCCTCTCCCTCGCCGTCGCTGTGGATTTCAGCATGCAAGCCATCTCGTCCTATCGTCTGGGATGATCCAAGCTCCTCTATTCACATCTGCGCGTCCTTCAAATCAGATCCCCCGAAAATGAAAACATTAGATCATAACAGAAAGCAGGAAGAATATAGAAGAATGGGATCTGTGTCGTTGAATCTGCGCGTACTGTATGGTCACTGGACCCTTCGACAGACCAGGTGCTCTCTTTGGCTCTCGGACACATCGGGAACAGCGGGCTGAGTACGTTAAAGTTTGGCACTGCACCCTGCTGCATCTCGATTAGGTGAGCAACTAAAGTGAGACTGTGCCGCCTGCGAACTTCGCACAGAGATAAAGAGATCGACCCAGCTCTGTTTTTTTTGTAGAAGGTGGCATGCCTCGAAAATGTTTGGAGAGGAGAGAAGCTTGGGGATGGTGGCATTTTTTGAGGTGCACTGCTGGTGCTGGTGAAAACAGGGAAATCAATGTCCGGGGTTTTGAGAGCAGGGGTCCAGCTGTCAGGCAATCACGTGCGACAGCCCGATGTGGTACCTCGAAGGATCTCGGGAGTCTTCTTCCTGCTCAATTTTTGTTCACGGTAGGTGCATTGGTCTTCTGGTCGGAAAGAGTGTTTGTTTGCATATGTGGGTTGGATCATCTAGTTGGATCTCTACAGATGACAAAGAAGCCCCTCTTCAACTAATAAGCTGGTCTGCGGACTCTCTCTTAGGAAAAGTCAGACCAAATGAACATCCAGTTGTCGAGTTAGGTATCAGAGATTGCTCCTGCCCAAGAGTTTTCCTTCAGATAACATATATATTACAAAGTATCTCAAACTAAGCTTGCTGCAGCAAATTCTAGACCTGCCGATCGAGCAAGTCCATCCTCTGACAAATCAACCTTATTGGCCTACAAACTTTCCTTAAGGGGTAACTGAAATATAGAAAATTCCCATGACAATTCACACATGCATCAAGGAGGGGCTAGATTTGAAAGCTAGCGCTGAATCATAGCAGGTTGCAGATGTAGTATGTTCAGAAAAGCGTTGACTTGGTAATGAATGATGGGAACTGTAATATTTGAGATGTGAAGATTTTCGGTTGAGGGAGATACTGTACTACAGTGCCACGTCATGAGTCTGAGCCCTTATATTTTTACCCCGCACCCCATCATAATTCTAATTTACAAAAATCCATGCATCTCTACCATTTTCCGTCTGATTTAAGATCTGATTAATTCTATTGATACGCACATAAATCAACTACTTTTCGATAAAAAAATAACCCGCAAATATTGAAACCTCACTTCAATATTTTGTATGCCATCCCTTTGCCTCGATGCAAGCCTCAATTCGGTTAACCATACTCTCCCCTAAATTATCAAAGACTTCCTTGTCTATTGTATCCCATGCTGCTTGTAGAGCACTTTCAAGTTGTTGTCTTGCATGTTCACTCTCACTTTTATCCGCTACAATCTCTAGAAACATCTCAAAAACTCTCTTTTTGAGCTCCCACCAAATATGCTCGATCGGGTTCAAATCGGGAGAGTAAGGAGGCCAGTCTTCGATCTGCGCAATCCCATTCTCTTCAAACCAATTGCGTACTTTGATTGCCCGATGAATAGAGGCATTATCTTGCATAAAGATATACCCAAGGTCTAAAGATTGGACTGTTGGTTTGACTTCTGCGTTAAGAACCTCCAAATAAGAGTTGGCGGAGTATCCATGTTTCTTAGACTCGAAATCTCGGTCCATAATATAAAGGTTGGTCCTCCCAGTATCCCAAAAGCATCCCCAGACTATAACTTTCATATTCTTATGACAATCGTAGGTTTGGATCATCGATTTATCCCATACTTGGTTGGCAGTTCGGAACACCCATTCGGTCTGTTTCCCCCGCCCCCGCTCCACTGAACACTCATCACTCCACATAAACATTCCCCATTCCTCTTTGTTTCTGCCCCTATTCTTCAAACACCAAGCCAACCTCTTAGCCGCATTCTCCTCTGTAAGGAACGGGCGCCTCCTAGCTTTCCAATTGTGTATGCCATATTTTTTGAGAATTCGATCGACCGTAGACTTGCTTATTCCGAGATCAAGCTTCTTTTTGAGGTCTGGGTAGTTGTCTTTCGGGTTTGCGCGTACATGTCGAAGTAATAATCGTTCGTCTGCTTCGGTATAACACTTCGGTCCGCCGGTTCGAGGTTGGGATTCTCCATCATTGCGTAGATGAGCGAGGGAGAAGGTGCTTCGAACAGCTCCGCGGGAGCAATTTAGAGTGGCTTTGATTTCGGGGATTTTGGCGGCTTTTATGCGCATGCCAATAGCAATGCCTCTTTGATATGGAGTAAGTTCATGGGAGGTCTGGGTAGTTGTCTTTCGGGTTTGCGCGTACATGTCGAAGTAATAATCGTTCGTCTGCTTCGGTATAACACTTCGGTCCGCCGGTTCGAGGTTGGGATTCTCCATCATTGCGTAGATGAGCGAGGGAGAAGGTGCTTCGAACAGCTCCGCGGGAGCAATTTAGAGTGGCTTTGATTTCGGGGATTTTGGCGGCTTTTATGCGCATGCCAATAGCAATGCCTCTTTGATATGGAGTAAGTTCATGGTCCAGGATGCATGGTCACTGTGGAGTACCCGTAGCCCATGCAAACAGGCCCAAACTCCAAAGTGGTGCTTTTGACCTCAGTCAAAAAGTGCTTCGGCCAACATCATCATCCCTCTTGTGATACAGCCCACCTCGAATCCCTGAAAGTTGAGACCAACCTTCCTTGTTTCCCCGCTATATATAGAAGCTGATATGAAGGGTCGAAAAAGGGGTTCTCGTGATGATTGCGTCCTTGAAATTTGAAAGAGGATCATAAAGCGGCACGTGCAAAAAGCAAAAGGGGGCACGGTGCAGGAAGGCTTTCAAGGAGAACCTGGTTAGTGGAATAGGTGGCGATTGTATTGTAGTTCGATAGATAAGCTTAAATTCGATAAATAAGTGCTTTGCATCTGGAGGGGAAAGTGCTTTTGGGGATTTGGTGGCTTGAGCGATTGAGGGGTTGGTGTGGTGGTTGTTGCAGACTCGATTTTGAAAACTATGTGGTGTGAGAAAAAGAAGAGGGTTGGAAAAGGAGACTTGTTAGAATCCCAGCTTGGAATACATGGCTCGATGATTTGAGAATGAGAGAGAAATGCTCCTCTATGGGGAAGCAAAATCGCCCGAGGTCTCCAAGATACTCTCCTCGTGATCACCACAACGCTGTGGTGTCACGGTACATGGATATGCTCGTACAAGCAACAGGAAACAGCTTCCTGATAAGGGGCCGACCTGCTGTGTAAATTGAAAATCCAAGAGATTGGTTGGGAATATCGTTATTGCCCTTGTGTAATGCAGAAGTCCGGGGTCACATGTCGTGCCCTGGATTCCACGAACGGAGGAAATGAAGGGAATGATAATGCAAGATGTATGCTGTGTACTTGAACGACTGGGGATTTTCGAAGGGTCTAGAGATAGGACGAAAACGACGTTCGTCATGACGGGTAGCTGCAGCTTAGATTGTGGAGGGGTAAGAAAGAAGGATAGTTGTCAGTAATTCTAACCCTCCTTTAGCACGAGTCGTTCTCAGGACTCGATCGCGACTAGGAGGGTGGATAACGACATCAATCAGATACACATTCTCCATGATGCCTGCCGTCTCGCGGGCGGATTTTGTGTCCCTTGTATCATTTCCACTGAGTGAAACTTCAATCTGATAACAAAATTTGGTCTGATATCACTTCAGCCCGAAAAACAAGAAGAAAGTCCCAATCGAGCCCCAATTGCTTCTTCGGCGGTAATTATTCTTACCTACATAACTCAACCAAAGCTATTGCTGCTGTGGACAATTGCAGAAAACCAAGGAACAGACAGAAGGTTTTGCGAGCGTGTTGAAGCAGGTATATAACAGCCAGTCCACTTGTTCCTGGCGGGTGTTCCGAAACTCTGGGTACAAGGTGTAACGAAGATGATGCGAGGATAAAGCCATTGTCGACGATACTTTGGAACGTGTTCCACAGCATGATGCATGAAATGCGGGTCGTTCCGATGGAAAAATGTTCGTCGAGGACGTCTTCAGAAGAGGCTTAGATGTTTGAGATGCCAGCCGTTCTCGTGCACAGCTCACGACCTGGACGGTGGGTTTTCTGGTGGAGTCGATACTGAAGTGGAGTCATCTGCACGATCACCTAGAATTTTCATCTCATCTCCTTTTCCATCTGATCATCGTCCCAAATCGACCGTCGTCCCCACCGCAATCGATAAATGCTGTAATCGATAATCGTTCTTGCCCCCATCGTTCATCAACAGATCGGAACCTCTCATGGCGTGTCGTCGACGCGACAAGGCTAAGGACGGATAAAGGAGCGGCTGGCCGGGGATTTAGTAGATGACGGCGCTGCTCACTGGGTTCTTGGGTCGATTGGGGCGCGTCCCTGGATTTTTGTAATTTAAGCCACCAATATCGTTGTCCCCCAAGCTTGTGAGCGTGCAACACGCATCATCGGCTGCTGAGAGGTCGGCATGGTGAAGGAGCTGAGGTGAAAAGTCTATCTAATTATATCTTATATCGTGTCATAAACCGAATTCGAGGAGTGCCTGCACAAGTCTCGCAGTTGATCGAGATCCTAGCTCCCACCGCCTCAGCCACACTGCTTGGAAGCTCTCTGTTGGCTCTAGCTGCTACCTAACCGGATCAGCCCACTGCATGCGCTCGATCTCGCATGCAATCTCGCTTCGAACCCCCTGACTCAACAACGACTTTCAACTGCCAACTTCAAGCCAAGCGGGTGGTGAGGGCATGCCGAGTCCGGATTATGTCATTGTTCCGAAATTGCAGCTCCTGGGAAACTCAAACCGTCTCCTTTTCTCCTGCTTCTCTTCTGGTCATGAGTACGAACGAACACTGGCACCGTGGCAGTGGTGGCTTGGACGTCGTGATTCTCCTGAATCTCCCACCTCACCTCGTGTCACTTGTGGACGCATTGCTGTAATTCCCACATCCAACCGATTCGAAACCTCCCACCAAGGTCTCAAAGGTCCCCTATCTGCCAGCCCTCAGTGGTCCACGAGCCCGCAGACGCCGTGCGGGCGAGGAGAGGCGTCCGGTCTGTTGGTCTGGGGAGACGCCAGACTCATGTGTTGAGATCAAGCTTCGTGAGAGTGCCGGAACTGGACGCCAGCAGTCCAGGCTAATCCAGGGCTGCTCTACCCAGCAGCAGATCACCGCACTATGAACGGTTTTGCTGGTGCTGGAGCCAGGTACGGATGCTATCGGATGGTCATGGCGGCCATGCAGCACCCACCATCCGGCCGGGAACATCTGACGAGAGAAGACCAGTCGATGCCACATGGGGCATCGCAATCTGCTTTCGACGCCTCGCGCCTCGGGGTCGCGATGCTTTTGTCCTTCGCGAAGTCATGTAAGTACCATGTAAGTACCAGAGCTTCCCTAGCTTGTTCTTTCGTCTGAAGCTTTGACGCACGTTTAATCTCATATGTTTGAATTCGCTCTTTCTATTCGTCCATGCTAGAATAACTTTAGCCCGAACAACCCTCGAAGGAAGCTAGGTCCCCCCTCTGCCTGCTCTTCTATCCTCGCTGGGCTTGTTGCCGGATCGGCACTACGAAGCAGTCTTAGCCAGTCTGTCTTGCCTGTTTTCTCCAACCTCAGACCTTGTTTTTCTGCCGGGAAAGTCCCTCTTCACACTTTCGAACTTTATCCACTGAGTGATTCACATTCGTTTTGCAGGAAGAGTCGCCAGCAGGTCTCGCGCAGATGCTGTTCGTTCACACGCTCCTTAAGCCCTAAAGAAAGCTTCGACTTCGCATTCTTTTGAATTTTCGACAACCTTCCCCGTTTCTATATTGCACCCAGGTTCTGGTACGGTGGAGAGGCGACCTCCACGCTTCCACTATGGTTCATGCGACGCGATCAAGGGTTATAGCAGTCCTGCTGTTATACTTCTGTATCAACGTTGCTGTTGCAGACAGATGGGCAATTCATTTACATAGGCGTGATGGACCTACAACTTCATCAACCTCGATCACCGATGTTTCGACATCCCAGACGGACAAGGCCTCGCAGACTAGTAGTGGGGGAAATGGAGGGTCGACCACACAGAACTCGAAGTCTGCTACAATAACTTCATCCTCGAATTCCACCTCGAGTTCGACGTCCGCGACTGCTACGCAAGCTACCATAACAGCAGTCACCTCAAATATCAATGGCAATGGTGCAATTCAAACGTCTGCGCTCAATTTCAATAATTCGAGCTATAACTGTACGATGGTTTCCTACACCTAGTGATCTTCAGTGCTGATTGAAACAGATACCCTCACCCCTCAAGAACTCCCCATCACTCCGGTGGTCACTCCGGGCTTTGCAGTTGGAGGTGTAATTTTGATGCTCACTGGAGCAGTCTACACCCTGGTCGGAATCAAGAACAAATGGCTCCACATCTACCTCTCCGCGGCTTACCTCGCTAGTCTCGCGGTCACAGTTCTGATCATATACGTTATGAACCCTCCCGTCAGCAATGCCGTCCAGGGAGCCTACGTTGTAGCTGTGGTAATGACAGGCGGGATATTGGGTGGAGCTGCCATCATCTTCCAGGAAATGACTGAAGGGTTGGGATGTCTTCTTGGAGGATTCTGCCTCAGCATGTGGTTTCTTGTTCTGAAACCTGGTGGACTTCTAACATCTACCAGCGGAAAAGCTATCTTCATTGCATGTTTTACGATTGCAGGATTTTCAACATCGTTCAGCCACTACACACGACCCTATGGACTGATCGTGCTGGTGTCATTTGGTGGCGCGACTACGTTGGTTATGGGCATTGATTGCTTCAGTCGGGCCGGATTGAAGGAATTCTGGGCCTATTTGTGGGCTCTGAATAGCAATTTGTTTCCACTCGGAGCTACTTCTTACCCATTAACCAGAGGAATCAGGGTCGAGCTTGCTTCTATCATTGTTATTTTCCTTGCTGGAGTGGTTTCACAAATGAAGCTTTGGAAGATTATCAAGGAACGACGATCGCAGCGTGCTGCTGAGAGATTAAAGGATGAGCGAAATTTGGAGATAGAGGAAGAAACCGTTGGGCGACGTATCGAGCACGCCAACGCCGAGGAACGCGGACAATGGGAAGCAGTATATGGCAACAAGGAGGCGAATAAATCGATCGAACCTTCGAACAGAGATTCTGGAGTAGGCGATATGGATAGTCAGAAGAAGGGGCCTACGAGCACGGTCACATCAGTCAAGGGCGAGGAGAACATCGAAATGGCTGATATGTCGTCTACTCAGATGACGGGGGCTGGACTCGTGATGAACAACAATGATGGAGGACCCATCACTGTTCGTGTAGCAAGAGATCCAGAGCCTACTCCTGAAGTCGACGAATTCGGTATCCCAGTCGCGAAATCTCCCACCCTGGCTTCGCCTCGCAACTTGACATCCCCGAAGGACGAGAAGATATGGGTTGTTGGAGCCGATGGAGAAGCACGTCTAGAAAGAGCGTCTTCGAGACGACACTCAAAGCGTAATTCCAACGTTGTTCCAGAGGTCATACCTCTTCCCTTCAAAGTTCCGGAAGGCGAAATCGATAATGATGATCGGTCCTCGGTTGCAACTTTCGCGGACGAAGATCCAACATTTCAGAAGCGAAGATCGAAGCATCTCTCAGCAGGATCAATAATTCTTAAAAGGCTGTCACAACGATCACACGCATCACTCCGATCCCCAAGATCACCAATGTCAAATAGGGGCTCCAGGACATTCACCATTGGTGAGGGACCAAGTACGGAAGATATCATTCCTCGAGGAGCTGTCGAAGACGATCGAGCAAGCTCAATTGCAGCTACAATGGATGGACTCAGTGATGATGAGGATATGAGAAGTGTCAGGTCTGAGGTACACCAAGCACCAGATACCACTGAGGTTGCAGGACCTCCGCAGGAATCAGAAATTATACCAATGAGCCGAGTAGCATCTCCTGAGCCAAAGGACCCTACTTTAGAAGTAGAGAAGGCGAAGGAAGTCACAGAAGCAGCGGTTACAGATGACGTCCAGCCAGAAAATGCCGCCAAAGAGACTGGTGAGGACGTCCCACAATCCTTGACAACAAGTACCGATCCAAAACCAGAAGCCGAGACCGTTGCAGCACCTGAATCCAAGAAAGCAAAATCACATATCTCAACCGTCGATTCCAAACCATCCAGCATAACGAAAGATCGCCTGCCAGCTCAACTCTCCCGAGTGGTAATGTCATACCGAACCAACGAATGGGCAAAGCATCTCAGCCAAGCCGATGCCCCCGAACCCGAAGAACTCAAGCTTGCAGAATACCCAACTGAAGAGCAATCCACCACCTCTGTTTCCGAGATGCCAAAACCCGTCAACGTCGAAGAGCTCCAACAAACTGCCGAAACCGCAACTCCAGCTCCAGCATCAAACAGAAGCGTCTCTCAAATCTCAAACCACCCCCCACAAACACGCACCAACTCGTCACAATCAAAACTCTTCGCCGCAGCAGGAATCCTCGAACGCTCCGACAGCTCTACTTCCTCCCACCCCCAAGAACAAATCCTCAATCGCACCCTCTCCCAACAATCCCTCATCTCACAAAAATCCCTCTCCCTCTCCACCCCCTCCGGCATACCCCGCGGACTCCGCTCCGTCTCCTCCCCCGCTATCCCCCAGCCAATAGTCGAATCACCGATCGAATCCGACTTCCCTTCTCACTCTCCAAACATGCCCTCATCATCCGCCAATAAATTTCCCAGCGGTACTCCATCCCTTCCGTACGGAAGCACCGGAACCCTAATCTCAAAACGCGACTCCATGCTCCGCTCAAAATATATCCCTTCAACAACGCTCGCAGCAACACCTGAGAACTCGAGCCGGAGATTCCCGTCTAGCCAAGGGACGGGAAGTCATCCTTCTGGTCCTACCAGTGTGAGAGCGGAGAGTGATGCGGGGAGTGTGTATAATTATCCAAATACAGGGGCGGTGTTTTATGGTGATGAGGAGGCGGATGAGAATATGAGTTTGAGGGAGAGGAGGGAGTTGATTCGGCAGAGTAGTTTGTCGCAGCAACCGCTTCAATCCACTCCCGTACCATTCGACTCCCATCAACCGCGCCGCGCACCCTCCGGCCCCTCTCCCCAGGCTCGCGAGCAACAACTCGCATCCTGGCGCGCTAACGTTCAGTATGATCTCCAGAACCAACAAGCAGCGGGTGGGGCAAGGATGTCTATTGGGAGTGGGATAAACACGATTGAGAGGCAGAGGAGTCAACTATGGGCTGAGAGACAAGAAGAGGAGAAGAGGAGAGTATTGGAGGAGAGGAGGAGGATGGAGAGAGATGGGATGTTTGATGAAAGGATGAGGAGGGGGGATATGTTGGATGCGCATAGGGAGGCTTTGAGGAGGATGCAGGGGATTGCCAACAAGGCTGCTTGAGTGGTGAGCCTCGGCGAGCTTGGAAGTTGAACCGGATGAGAGGCGTTGGGGAGTTTGAGGGGGAAAGGGTGGGATGAAAAGGGAGATGATACCATATGTTTATACATACAGACGAAGTACAGTACAGTACGTAATTTATAATTCGCACATTACACAAAAGACAAAAGGAGAGATGAGAGGAAAGAAGAAATGATTCTTAGACCTGGGGACAGAACAGGCTTATGAGAGTTATGATGGGAGTTGCATTTGTACATAAGGCTTGTTTTTCCTGATTTAGTTTGGTGGCAAATGGATTGGGAAGATATGGGTGCCGCGAAGCGAAAGTTCGCTTCTGTGTTACGGGAGTGCAGATAAGTGCGGATTAGCATCAGAGAGATCTTTTCAGACGAATGAAAGGAGGTACCGTAGACCATCTGTTCTGTACGGCAGCTGCATTTTTCGATGATTGCCATCATCTTAACATCCAACCTGCTTGATGAAATTCCTTTTCCGGCGAAGAGACAGGCGTTTTCCATCTCCCACGACATCCTCAACTAACAATCCAGATCTTTCAGCTAGCTTGTTCGAAGGACCAGAATGCGCATACTCGGAATGCACCCCAAAATCTTGTCTTTCCTTAGAGCATTGTTTTCGCGATCGCCGATTAGGATGCTGAACGGACTCAACATCCTCCTCGAAGTAGCTCAGCTCTAGCGAATGAGAGAATCGCCGCTTCTTGTCATTCCCATTCGGCTTAACTGTACCTCCTCGAGATCTGCATGGGCCGTCGGCTTTTAGATCTGGATCATCTTCATCCGATGTCGGGAGAGTAGAAACAGATATGCTCGAGATGGAGGACATTCCGGTGTCCGAAGACAGGCTGGAATCAGGTGAACTGAAGGTATCCGTTTCCAGCAAGTCCACATTCGGTTGGCTATACAAATTGCCACTTTGCTGGACCTTTGGCTTCAATAAATCCAATACTGTAGAAGATAGCGGGTCGCTGGCTTGACCGAAAATTACTGCACCTTTCTCCTCGAGCAGCCCAGGGTCCGATACACTCCCAACGTGTGCAAAACCATCAGAGACGACTTGCTGAAGGCGGATGCAATTACAGGAAAATAGTTTCGTGGAATCGCAGCGCTCCCAAAGCTGACCTCCCTTATGCCACCGGAGATGCGTAGACGTGAGATGTTTCCGCGACAACTTGGAGCCGGCTACCTTATATAGCCAATTCATCACTGGAACACTGGCTGTCAAGTAGTCTTTACCTTTAGGGACACTCTTCCATACGTGGCAGAGTCCTGCCATGAATTTCTCGTTCAGCTTGATGCCTTCAAACCAACTTCCAAATAGGACTACGGCGTCGATGTCTCGAGCCAGATTTGTCCAGCCACCGCTGCTCTTTTCGATGTACGTTTCTTTGAGCAGAAATGGCGATCGGTCGTATACCAAATCCATGAACTCCCAACCTCGAAGTAGGTGCCTCATTGTTCCTCGAACCTCAGGATCAGAAGTTACCTCCTTCGTAACGTTCTTGTCCAACAAACTTTCCATGTAGGACCAAATATCCCGCACAAGGTCTCCCAGGTAATAGTCTTTGTTCCCCAGATCATCTTCGGCGCAAAGTTTAAAGGAGGCTTGGCTTAGAAGTACTTTCTCGGCAGGTTCGTGGCTGCTCATGGAAGGATCTGCCGATGGGAAGTTTATTTCTTTTCCGTCGATCATGAAGGGATTCTGATGATTTCGTGTCCTCGCAATGTGCAAGATAACCCCCGAGGCAGGAACCAACCAGGCTCTTTTTTCGCAAGTATCATAGAGAACCACTGGGGACCTCGCAGCGCATTGAACGATTTTCTGGTAAGGACCCTTCCTTTCAACATATAACTTACCATCCCTTGCCCCCAACGAGAAATTGACCTCGCCTGTCATGATTTGTTGGAAACCCAGAGTTGCTCCTGAGAATGTTATCGCACGTCCAACCTGGCCGGCAGCAGACCAGTCGATATTCTCATAATTCGCAGTTTCTGTTCCAAGATGAGTCTCGGTTGTGATCCACCACCCCACAAAGGCACGAGTATTCTTCACACTCTCCATATTCATTTCGTCCAACATCGCGCGACCGGGACACCTTGCCTCAACTGCCCAATATGGCAACCGCACTTCCTCTGCGTTTTCGATGTAGTGCCATTGAATAGAATCTTTGTACCGCTTCACAGGCACAAATGCACTCGAATAACCTTTCAGAAGGATCCCCCCTTCGTATTCGACGGCATGCCGCACTCCCGTCAATGCGGCCATCATCTCTATTGGGATTTCCAGACCGACTTCTTGACCTCGTGCTGCAATGGGAAAGTCTTTGGCCATAACAGAAGAAGTGAAAAGCGAGAACCAGCATGATGCTTCGTTTTCGTTGAGCGGGCTTTGGTGGAAAGTTATGTCGAAGACGCCGTTGCCTGGCATGACTGAACAGAATTCAGCCTCTGCATACCTCAGTCCAGGTCCAGATGAATGTTGCATTGTAGCCTCAAGCCAGGCCATTTGCTGACCTATCTCAACAATATCTTCTATGCCTCCCTCGATTTCGAGCTTCAGTATTTGATTCCCTTCGCCACCCATCCAACCGAACAGTTTCAACCCATTTTCTGTCAATAATTAGTTTCCACACACAGGAATAGTATTCAGTAGAACCGAGAAGGAACATTGGTATGAACATGTAAGATCCTACCTGTGGCAGCCGAGCAAGTCATGAGCCCACTTAAAATATCATCTAAACACTTCAACGAGCTCTGAAAAGTTTTAGGCCAGTGTGTCTGAAGGTACTCTTTGAATGTTGTTGCCTGTGCATTCAGTGAGGTTCCGCTCAGGACAATGACAGAGCCATAGAGGGCATGGGCGAATCTTTGAACTGATCACGTATGAAGCGCCTTGGGTCACACGAGACCTGGAAACGAGATTTTATGCGACTCCCGGTATCTCGAGATGTAGAGACTTGGTCGTGGATCTCCTGCCGGATTCTCTCTAGAATTGGTCCTCTCTTGGCGCTGATGCCAGTGCTCATACCATTGGGTATGATTGCTAAAGCTGGAAGAATCGGATCTTCCTCTACATGTTCCGATTGAGGTACATGTACCGAGGCGTTTTTGGTCTTCGAATCCAGAACTGCATCTTCTTGGCTGTCATTGTTCCCTTCAAACTCGAGATCTTTGCCCTTTTTGGCGGAGGTTGACTCAAGCCGGCCATCAGAATCATCGGTTGAGATCGAGCTGGCGTCAATCGTGGAAGTCGCGTTGTTGTTCGATTTTCCACAGCCCTTGACTAGCATATGCTTCTGGTTTGTAAGTTAGTTTCAGCTCTACGGAAACTGCACGTCTTCTCTCCAAGGTCTGAGTCAACGAACTTTCAACGCATCTTTTCTACAAAAGCTCTTCTCACAATGTCCGCAAGGGAATGGCTTTACCACTGGATGAAACCGCTTGTGGCGCTTTAAGTCGTGGTTTCGATTGAAAGATCGGTTGCATTGGTCGCATTTGAATGGTCGGTTGTTTTGCTGATGTTGCTGCAGGTAATGGTCATATATTGGCGCGCCCATTCGGTGTAGTGAATAGGCATGTTTTTGCCTCCGACGAGCGCCATCTGGTTTCCTGGGCTGTGGAAGTTGGACATGATTGGACCTGCCATTGCAGGCGGACTGCCCTGGCCATAGTAGTTGGTTGGGGTGGGAGGAGGTAGTTCACCATAATTATTGGGCGCATGCAGTGGGCCTTGTGGTGGTGCTTGTGAGAGTGCTTGCTGTTGCTGTTGAGCCATCTTCTGCTGAGGGGTAAACTGTGGCAAGCTTTGTGCTTGTCTGCTAGACATAGAAGTGGGAAATAAAGGAAGAGTAATGTCATCTGGAGGTAGAGGAAGTCCTTCCCCAGATGCAGGAGAGTTTGTATTTCGATTTGAGTAGTTCATAGATGGAGAATACAGCGGGCGTCCCATGTTGTTGTAATTCAGCTGCCCTTGCGCGAAAGTCGGTGGCATTGGTGGTGGTTGGCTATAAGTGTACGAGCCATTGTTTCCAGGAGTCGGCCAGTAGCCCATAGGTTGATATGGTGGGCCGCCCGCTGAACTTCCAGAACTTTGACTGTTTACACTCGCGGCGCCCCAAGGGCTGAGACCACTTTGTAGACTTGGCGGAGGTGTAAGAACACTACTGACTATTGCTGGTGTTGGTTGCGACGTATTGAGAGCATATGCTGGCTGATACTTATGCTGCGATAGATGATCTGGAGGAGGCAGCTGGAATGCGGGAAGATTGGAGGCTGCGGACCTTCGAGCCGTGAAGCTTTGGGCGGTTTCCATTATAGAAGATGATTGCGAAGTCCACGATGACTATCGATTAGGAAATAAAGAGGGTAGACTCGATGTTTAAGAGGGTACGATGGACTCGAAAATTGAAGGAGTCGAAAGCAGTAAAGCTAGGACGGCGGTATTGAGTAGTAGTAGATTAAAAGAAGGACAAGTAGAGTTGAAATGTTGTTCGTGAAGCTGTCGAAGCGCTCCTGCAGCGGCACAGCCCGCTCTCAACGCATAAGCCTTCCAATTGAGTGACATTTCTGCGCAAAAGAAAAGTTTGGGTGGTGCCACGAGAGTATCAAGCCACAAAAGCCCGTTTTAGGAACCTTGCCTGGGCGATAACAGGGGTGGATGAATCAAAGAACTCGTCGAGTTTGAGATCGCAATCCATAGACTGTAAAATCTAATCTGATGTTTGTAGTTCGGACTCGAAAATTGACTTCAAATGTCCACTCAAAGTCTTTAGACTGATAAGTAAAGGGCAGGGAATGTTTGAGAAAGATCCCAGGCGCAGCACAGATATACAGGTACAGTTCAATCAGCCTCTCAGGGCAAACATCCTACCCCTCTCCTAGATAGGAACTAGATCAACAAAGCCTCTAACGGAGCCTGAAAGAAGAAGCTAATCTTCTACAGTGCTAGCCGTGAAATCTCATATGACCATTCAAACGTAGGGCTGCAGGAAGAGACGAAGGAAGGAGAAGGGAACGGGTCGGGACCGGGATTGGCGTGCGGTAAGTGCCACGGATAAGACAGGATGGATTTTAGAGAACGCTGGCATCGAATAAAATGAGGGGGAATCGAATTGCCATCAATTTGAAGGAGGGCAAAGACCATATCGCAATGTTAGAAGGAATTGAGGCGGAGCTTAAGAAGGTGAGCAAGGGTTTAGATACTTCCTAAGGTAGAGCCGTGATAGCTAAGAGATTGGATAGAAGCCTCCCTTTGAATTTTCTGCAGGAGAGCGGGCGACCTTACAGTACTGCCTTTGATCGAGAGCAATTGACAAATTTGCGTACCTACAGGTCCACCTGCCACGTGATACTGAATATTCACGTTTCCGAGGTTTAGCCGAATTAGGGGTCAACGCGACATTTTGAACGCGACTCCAGCTCATCAGCTTTCACTTGCGCCTCTCATCACCACTCTGCCAGCAACCATCTCACAGTCCCATTCCATCTCGCATTAGAATCATCTTCGAACCTTTCACCACCCGCACACTTCAACCTCCTCGAACCTAGACCCCCGCAACTGCAGAATCAAAATGTCGTTCCTCGCCCGCCGCACCGCCAGCGCTCTCCCCAAAGCCCGTCTCTTCTCCACCAGCGCCGCGAATCGCAGCTCATTTGCAAAGATGACAATCGTTGGTCGCTTGACTGCACAGCCCGAATTACAAGCCACGAGCACCGGCCGCGAGATCTTGAAATACGGCGTTGCGACTGATTCCGGAAGAGGTGACAACAAGAAGACGAGCTTTTTCAACGTCACAAGTTTTACCCCAGAAGGCACACAGAGGGATTTCATTCAGAGCTTGGATAAGGGGTACGTCATCTTCTGTTTGCCCATTGATGTTGGAGGAGTTCATGCAGAGATGACGGGCGGAAGGACGGGTGTGCAATGCTGGGATAGATGGGGCGAAATAGTACTGATTCAACTAGAATGGCAGATCATATGCTAATGCCTATCTTCGCAGAACATTCGTCTATGTTGAAGCCGAGCCCTCGATGAACTACTATCAAGACGCAGAGGGCAAGAATCGAAGCTCACTAGGATTGGTTCAACGTAAGTCATTCGCACACCCTTCAGTGACCACCCGTACTGATCATCCAACAGAGAAACTCGAAGTGCTCCAGTTCAGAAAGCGTGAGGAGGGAGGTGCTTCAGTTGCCGAATAAACGCACGCACGCCCCAATTTCGTATGTACATTACCTACACACCCCCAAGACGTTGAAGTCGCTTTTGTACGAATCTATGGTTTGGCGCTAGAGTTGTGCGAAGTGCTATAAGAAAGGAGAGGTACGATATGGGTGCTGAGGGAGAGGGAGATGATGTCCCAGGGAGCTCTGTTGAATTACATACTTGATTGAGTTGATACCAATACCACTCTTCTCTTCTATCCCAATGATCCCTTTACCTTTCCATTTCTGAAACATTATCTCTGTCAATTGAGTTAGACATCATCTTGTACGGATCCATCGTAGTGACTTGGGTAGGGTTGAGCCCTAAAGTCCCAGGTGGGAATAGGACTTTAGATCTGGACTGCAAGATCAACACTTCGGGGATAGTTGATTTGGATTTCGACTGAGTATCGTCGACACTTTGTATGATGCAATAGCCCTCTGATAGGGTTGTATGGAGGTTTGGTGCCAATGCTTGAAGGAGTGTTGAGTATTGATGTTCTTGTGTATGGATTGTGAAAGGGAGAGAAGGCGATGCAGCATCGAAAGCGAGGAAGGCGCGACACGGACTCAGTTGAAGGTGGACACAATTCGAGTTTTGGAATTTGGGATGGGCAAGTGTGGCCCTGGAGGGCCTCTGATTGAACTACACCTTCCTCTATTACCTACTTTCCAACATTCCGCGGCTGGAGGAAAGCTTCGAGCAAGTCTCAAGGATCTAAATTAGAACAAACCAAATACATTTCTTATGCTAAATTGTCGCTACAGAATGAAAACGCTTCAAGACGTGGCAGCCAACACCCCAATTTCCCGCTCGTTGTATCTGTAAATATTACGAAAGGTACGCCAACCGAGCATCTCCAATTTTCTGTTCAGCGTTGCACGCCGCGCGAGGGTTCTCTGGACGATAAGCATTCCAGGGCTTTGTGCCAGAACCATAGGGATCCCTATCATCTTTTCTCGGGCGACCCAAAGGTGCGCTCGGAAGAAGGCGTCTGCCATTTGAGCGTAACGTAACAGGGGGTGAACTTCCGTTGGATGATCCTCCAGCATTGGGACTTTCTTCTGCGTCAGAAGTGACTTCAAACCTTTCTGGCTGTTCCTCTTCCATGCTTGGCTGAAGTGCTCGTTCACGGACCGCCCGTCGAGCTCTCTTCTTCGGCCTCTGCTCTTCCCCTGAATGTTCCTGCTCCTCGGGCTCACTCTGCTCTTCGGCCAATGAGGCTTGGACGGTGGAGTGTATCTTGTCAGCCCTCTCCGTCCTGGTAAGCATGCGCTTTGGTCTAGTTGACAGTGTAGCCGCAGTTGTAGTTGTCTCATTGCCTTTCTTGTTCGTCGGATGACCACCTTTACCTTTCTCTTTACACTCCTCATTTTCTCCTCTAAGACGCCATAACCCCATCTTATAAGTTTTGCCACCCTTCAACTTCTTATCAACGTCCCCACCTGATGTAAAAATATCATCGTGTCTGGTGAGATATGTGCGCACGGTTGATTCTGTGAACGGTAGTACTTTTTTACCGTCTTTACTTGTCTTCGACTCAAGCCATTCCCCAAGTACTCCGAGAATGGCAGCTTTAGACATTTTCCCGACTCGTGCAAGGATCGTGTATATAGCCCAGTCGCCGCGTGGCAAATCGACCTTTCCGCCCTCGTGCTTCTGACCTGCGTGTCCGGTTCGGTCCATGTAACCTGGGACGTCGCTGGGGCCGGTGTCGCTGTTAAACTCTCCTGGTACCAAACCTAAGAGATGAAGCTTTCCTGTCTCCCACTGGACCGCCCAGTCTTGAGTGGGTCTCTTAAGGAGTTCATCATATGAAGTTGTTAAATTCCAAGGCAACCATACCGGGGGTTTTGCGTCATCACTTCCTGATGCAGTCGATGCATCTGCTTGTGTGTCAGGGCTGAGCACAATGTTGGAGGAAGGTGCACTATTCGTGATCGACCCATTATTCGCATTTCCGTTGATTATGACATTCCCGTTGACGGTCCCGTTCAACGTGATGGTATTAGAACCTGAGCAATAGAAGTTCAAAGGTGCGGTTTTGTTGTTGGTGATGTTTTGGGTAGCTCCTGGACCAGAGCTCGAAGCATTCGTATCAGTCGCCTCTGACGAAGAGAAAATAAAATCTGCCGAAGTACTCCCATCATCTGGGGAGGATGTTGGTCCTCGTGGAGGAGATGTCGGAGACGCAGGTGCGTTGGCATCCTGTACCTTTGGTCCTTCAGCAGTATGCATTCTGTCTGCGGGCAAGGCCTCATTCAAGGTAGGAGACATGGTATGAGGATGCGGTTATATCAACCGAGTAAAATTCCACCGAATGTATTTGAAGAAAAATTTATGTGAGGAGAATGAAAAGCTGAACGTACCTACATATATGCTGAAGAAATCCAGTTGAGATCAAAATGTCTATATTTTTTGTTACCAAATTCCACCAAGTGAAAAGTTGATATGACTCGAAATGTGCAGTCGAGATCAAAATACCCGTTGTTCGGGACGGAACCCGACACCCAAACTTGTTAGGTAGGCGCTACCTACATTCAACTACTTTCGACTTATTCCGGATCTTGGAAAGAAAGTTTAATGTTTCTCGACACGCAAAATTTAGTTGAGGATATCTGGGTCATTGATCTCCTGGCTGCTAATACAAAACAGCATCCACATACGTGGGTGAATTTTGTGCAAAAGACCTTGTCTTTCTAGGTTGTCCCGAGGAAAGTTGGACTTTGGACCTGAACACCTCCCCGGATATGCTCAACACCACGCCTAGACTTACTTTAGAGCACAAATCACCAAAGAGAAGGATTCGGGAGTACTCTTACGGTCTAGGTCGTCCTTGCAGTATTTCATTCGGGAGGGGTTCGTTTCAGGATATGGACGTGAGAGAGCGGCACATTGAGGAGTCATCGTTGATGATGTGCGTATTGTTGGGCGGCCCTGTCGTGTTGCGTTCGTGTATAGTAGTATAGCGATCAAATTTATACTTCGTTCACGAACCTTGACATTCTGATAGTGATCGAGAGGGCGTCATTACTTAGGACTTTGAGTCTACTATCCAGCTCATAGGGCCAAAATGTCCCTCGTTTGCCAAGAAATTCGCAGCACCAAGATGTAACCCCTCCTTCTCAGAACATCGTCGATATCCCTACACCAGCCGGACACTATCCATGCTCCCAAACCCAGCAGCAACACCTCCCTCCTCACTCTTATTCCCCTTCGTCCTCAGCAGATACCCGGCTTCTTCATTATGCAGCACCTCCTTTGTTTCTTGGTTCCATACACAGGTTCCATAGACTCCGAGCTCACAGATGACACCTCCTTGTTCCAAAACACCGGCTCGCAGGATGGTGTTGTGGACGGGAGGAGGAGTGATGATCTCCATTAGGATGTAGGATTTCCAGTGCGTTTCCGGTAAAGACTTCAGGAATGGTGGGATGGCGGATCGGTAGGTATTATTCCCTCCTCCTTCTCGTTGAGGTTTTAACACATAGCCTTTGCACGATTCCTCATCCACAGCCAGTTTCCGTGCTTCGAGTCCAGCAGATGATTCATCGAGTGGGAAGATATTCGTGAAAGTCTTCTCCAACCTCTCTATTTCTGTAGCAGCCCAAGCATTCTTTACGAAGCGGTGAAGGATCGAGGGTGTGGAGGTAGAGGTGGGGGTCGCGAGTACTTGCTGGACTTTCTTGGCGCCCGCGAGTTGGGTGAGGATTGTGGGGCATTTGATGGCGTGTGAGCGTTCGATCTGCAATCGTGCTTTCCATGTATCTGCATCAGGATAATCGCTTGGCCCGTAGCCGGCTCGGAAGTATACAACTGCTACTTCGAAGATGCTATTCGGACTGCTGGGGAGGTGGTATAATAGTTGTCGTTTTGGCGTATCGGCTATGGACGTGTGGGAGAGGATTGAGGCGAATGGGAGGCGGAAGACGGGTACTGGAGATGACTGGTCTTGAATTGCGTATTCGAGGTGTCGTTGGTCGAAAATGTTTTTCTCTCCGTCTTGGACGATAAAGAGAACACAGAGGGGCAAGGAGGGAGGGTACGCCGAAGTTCTGTAGGCTTCGAATGCGGCTAGGATTCCAGATGCTAGACCTCGAGTACTGTTGTTCTCTGGGATGTTGGAGGCTTCGATTCGGAGCGGCTTCTCGAACTGCGGGTAGTTGTTCTCTGTGAGGTATCTGTGCTGCATCAGTCATGTGATGCAAAATTGAAAGAAGCATTTCAGTGTCCCAGCCGTGCCGGGGCTTTCTCAGGTCGAGCCAGAATGTGGATATGGAACTTATTGACCCTAGAAAGGTTCGAGGAAGTCCAACTAGAGCTGGGATATCGGCAAGGCTGTTTTGATCTCAAAAGTGGGCAAGTGTGTTGGAGGATCTACCTATGCATTTTGGAAGTCTGAGCAGACAACCCTCCAAATGAAGAAGCAATTGTATTGAATTCGACTTGCTTGATGGTTGGTGCAACACCAACAGCTTGATGAACCATATAATCAGACCGGAATAATCCCAAAGAAAGGTTCTGCAGCATTTTAGCAGGACTCCTACAAGGAGGATTTGAGACAATACTTGGGTGTAGCCTTCTTCTTTAACCTTTAGATGTACCTGCCATAGCTCCGCAATGAACTCGTCCACTTCTATGATCCTGCCTCTGGTTAGCTTGCTTGTATATTCGCGTCATCTGAACTAATGAAATAAATTTTTTTTTTTAAAAAAAGGAACAATACGAAGTCAATGGTGACCTTACTCTTGCACAATGTCTTTCAAGAACTCCTCATCCTGTGAAATTGCAGCGTATAGACTATTGTAGGCCTTTTGAATGGATTTGGCTTGTTCAAAGCACACCCTTGGAAAAGGACTTGGGAACAATGTGACTGGTGCCGTAGTGGCTAGAATTCCTTGAGGGTCTGCTTCGGCCGGGACCACAGACTGCGGTGGCCGTACTGTCAATCCATGGACAACGGACCAGTCCTTGATTGTAGAAAGTAAATGTTCTGCCTCTCCTGTCGATAAAGTCGGAGGGTAGAGCTCCTCGGAAACTCTACTCGGGGCCATGTCGAGGTTCGTGCTCCCGTTGCTGAAAGTGAACGGACTAAAATTTTATGTCCGTTCAAGACAAGGGATAATACACAAGAAGGTAGAAAAGAAGGATCTCAAAGAACGTCGCTGATTGAGGATCGAGTTCCTCGAGGAGAATGCTCGGATCAACGATTTGTAAGACATGGGGTCCGGCTGACAGCCAATCAGTTTCACCCCCACATGGCGCAATACTCGAGAATACGACCTAGTCCATTTTAGTACTAGTATCCACGTGAAGATTAAGGATTCGCGATAAGCAGAGATGCCAGACGCGTGAATCCAATATTGACTTCACGTCCTCCTCTCGAACCATCCTCTTTCCCTTCACCTCCTCCAGCCCTCGATCTACAGCCAAGATTTCCTGATACCATTCGTTTCCAGCGTTCAAGACGGATCTGTTACCTTCAGCGAATCTGCCAGCCCTGCTGGAACATTGAAGATTGATGCCTGGATCCTCTTCACGATAATCCGTGAACCACACTCCCCATCTTCGCGACCCATTATCAATACGCCTTGAACCTCTCCCCATGACGCCGCCGAGCTTGGGGCCTGAGTGTACTTGAAGGTCGTGGGACATTCACTTCGCGTAAGTTGGTCAAATTGTCACTTTTGGCGAGATGTTCACATCCGCTCACCTTCACAACAAATTCACCTTCAAACCACACTACCTAGTCTCATCAATATTTTTCTTTCCAAACCTTAATTTGACAACCACGCACATGTCTTTTATTTCTCGCGAATTTCAAGCATGCATTTTTCCACAATCCCATATCAAAGTCCCGTGCACAAAATTCCTTCTCCATCACCAATTTCAACCCCCTCTGCTCCACTAGCAACTTCATACTTCAATGCATCAACATCTGTGCTCGATACAATGGCTAAAATCAATTTCACAGAAAAATCTGCTTCCTTCTCAATTGCCCGTTGGCTTGACGGGGTCCCGCTCTCTTGTCCTTCGTGGACAAAACAAGAACCGCCTCCGTCTACTCCCGACTCATGGGTCTTGTCCATCATGGCTTCAGTCTCCCTAGGAGATCCGTGGGACTGGTCCGTCGACAAAGTCATCCAAGAACTGTCTACGACCAATCGATCATGGAACCCGAAATACAAACAAATTCCAGATCCAGTACTGATCCAGGAGATATGCACGGCCAACATGCTTGATGGCGCTATGCTCCTCTCAGAAGTCGACGACCAAGCTCTGAAGGATTTCGGCATCAAACCATTGGCTTGGAGAGCTTACATACGCAACGCAATCGATGAACTCCGCAAGCAGAGTACCATTTACATGAGAAGTATCCGAGCTGAAGGTGCGGTTCAAGCCCGACTGGCAAACGACATCGCCAACGCTGTCTCTGGTGCCATATCCGGGGCTGTCCTTATAGCAGCACAGGATCTTCAAAGCTTCCGCGATTATAGGATGCAAGCTCATTCGCTACCTGCAGAACAGCAACCAGAATTCGATACGCTATATCCTGCGTACCAAGCATCGGGCCCGGCTGCAATTGAAGATATACCATCGCAAGAACAATTCGCCGAACCCTCCATTGCACAGCTTCTGGCTTCTGGAAAGAATCTTGAAGAGATCATGGAGGAGCCCGCTCAACGCAAAAGATTCCAAGCCGCCATTACTGCCGCAGAAGAAAAGCAAGCACTGAGCGGAGATCCGTCTTCACAGCTGCAACTTGAACTAGCTTCCAGACCGGCCTCGTCCCACAAGCAGCCCTCAGAACAGGCCGATGACATCGTAGCAGCCGACCGGGCATCTCAGGGTACAACTTTGGCATCTGACGAGCCTAGCAGCAAGAGACAGAAGTTAGATGCGCCGGCCGATATGTCAATCAGCTCTACACTTCACGACGAAGAACTAGCTCATGGTCTGATATACGCCGCTGTTGATCATAATGAGGACCTCCTGCTGGAAGCACGCGATCAGACACCAGAGCATGACCAGGACGTTGAATCTGCTTCACCAAGTAGTGATAAGAAGAGAAAGCGCTCTGCCTCCGTGGAAGGCCAAGAGCCTGTGGCTGATAACGATGAACAATTGCCTTCGATCAATCAACTCATAGTGTCTATCGGCCCGGATGGTAAGAAGCGCTCCACTATGGTCTGCGTTCGTGTCTATGCTCCTGAAGACCTACCCAAGCTTCGTCTGGAGGCCGAGGAGCGCGATCGACGAGGTGGTTTGTTACCACCAATGTTCGCCCGCGAATATAGCGACAACTCGCATGAGGCTACACCACAACCAAAAGCTGCGCAATATCCGTTTGAGGAGGCAGCAGATGTCTCAGCTGATCTGGAACAACAGAACAGCTTCAGCCAGCACTTCGAGAATCACCAAGACGAATGTGCTCCAACTACCACTGATGACCAGCATGCGCAATTACTCTCCAAAGCACGTCCTCGCAAGCAACAGACAGCTTCGACAACTCCAGCTAGATCATTCTACCTCCCAAAATGCAGCTTTCCTGTCGATAACATCTTCTACGAAGGCACATCTATTGGCGAGGATCTGAAAGATGCTGATGATGATGATGCTGATGACGAACTCTCGTTGTCATTTCAGAACATCCCCACCAGTCACCGAGCATATGTTCACAAGTCTATGAAATATTTCTTGCATTACAAGCCCCAAGAAGTGGGAACAAAGGAAATTCGCTTGACAGTCGTTCGTCCTTATCGTGGAGACCTGGTGGACGTTGTACCCCTGCACCAGCAAAAGGAGCCGTCCTGCACGCTCTTCTTCACAGAGGACGATGGCACAGTTCGTGCCGTGAGAGGGCTGGCACCAGATTTTCCTGAGCTTGAGGACTCTGAGCTGAGAGAACGAAGAAAGCGCAAGCAGGGTAAGGAATATGCCTGGCCTGATGCGGCAACTCATCCCAGACAAGTTTCGACGGAGTACAGAGGTTTAAGGCACCCTAAAAGCTCAAGGAATCCCCGAGGCGACGCGAAGTTCTTCATTGGTCAGGCTCAACCCCGTGACTACGACGACGAGCTGGCATATATTCAAAAGAAATGGGAAAATCTCCCCAGTGGTGATGAGGTCCTCCCGGTCTTTGGCGAATCAGGCTCCGAAAACGAATACGACGAGGCCACATGGAATGAAATCAGTCAAGAGCAGGGAGAGAAAGCTATGAACGCTGTGCGCACCATGAAGAAGCCAAACAAGGGGCGCTCAATCAGTTCTGAAGAAGTCAATCAGGTGATCGATGAAGCCTTGGCCGTATTCAAGTCAAGATGGAAGGCAAAACACCTGCCGAAACTCCAGAACAAGGCATGGGGTCTCTGGACGAAATCTCGCAAGCGTAAAACCAAGAATACGCAGATCGAGGAAGCTGAAGACCACCTTGCTCAGCTTAACAACCGGCTCTCAGCTATGCGTACTGAGCTTGCGTCCATGGAATGGTCGAGCAAGACGCAGGCTCGCAAAGTTTGTGGAAGCATGGAGCATACTGTCTTCCATATCAACGAGTCACGCTGGAAGATTTCGACTCTTAAGCAAAAGTCTGCCCCAGAAAAGCCGCCCAAGAAGCTGCCAGCCTCTAGGCCTAAAAACCAGGCCAAGCAGACGGCTGATGTCGATGACGACGGTGAGGACATCGGGACTGGAAGCGATGATGAAGGTGGCTCCTCTGACGATTCAGATGACGGCTTGAGTGACTTCGTGGTCAACGACGACGACGAAGTGAACCTGTCAGAGCCCACAGGTCGTAAGTTAGCTCAGCAAGAATCGGCGATCGCAGAACAGGAGTCAAGCCAAATCGAGGCCGAGGCCGATGTTGAGGATGAGCAGGAGCCGGAACAACAGTTCGACATCACAGCGCTTTCAAGCCCCGACGTTGATACTGCAAGTCCAGATGATGTTTTTCATTCTTCTCACCAGAAACCGAAAGCATCCGCCCAGCATGGTTTGTCTGATGATGATGATGATGATGATGATGAGCCATTGCCTTTCCCCGGTAGAAAGATGCCGATCAAGGGCGAAATGTCAACACAACCAAAGATCATCATCGCTCCTAATGGACCTAATGACTCGATTTATATTTCCTCTGACGATTCCCCTCAAAAGGATCAACGTGTCATCCATCTCGTCACTCCTGAGAAGCCACGACTTAAGTTAACAATTTCCAACCGAAACTCCCCAATCGGCTCTCCCGCCCCCAGAGAGGCCAAGATTCCGGATGAGGATAACCTCCCTGCTTTCAACAATCCCGCTGCCATTGATGCATTTAGCTACCAGGCATGGTCCACGATATTCGACCCACATCGCCTTCTAATCAAAGTCTTCTATCGAATGAGCCCTGAGTCTAGAGCCGATATCTTCAAATACATCTCTGTCCATTCGTCTACGCACCTCTGGAATGAGATGATGAAAATTGCTACGGCGGTGAATAATTCTCGGAATTTCGTGGACGACATGGAGCCAAACGAGTTTATGGTAGTCTGGGAGTTCATTAGACTCTTCCATATGTTCATTGAGTGCAAATTCAATCGACATGTCTGGGAATCAATCAATCACAGAACCAAGACCGATATTCTTCGGGAAGTAATAAACGGGCAGGCTAAGGACTTCATCGTGTTTTACAAGCACTGCGACATGATGGAAAGATACTTGAACTATATCCCGCAGCCATCATCGCCGTCTACCCCCTCGCGTTCCCCTCGCAAGGGAAAGGCCAAGGAAGTACTTGCCGACACGGACGATGATGACGACGAAAGCCCTCGCTCATCGGTCAAGCGCCGCAGAAACACCACGTAAGTGCCCTGCATTGGGATGTTGCAGCAATTACTGACAAATCGATAGGAGTGACAGCGAAGCACGCGCCGAGGCCTCTCCGAGTAGCAATCGCAAAAAAAGAAAGGTTCACGTCGATGCCGATGCTTTGGCCCGTCGTCAGGATGATAAGCAACGTCAAATCCAACAAGAGGAGCGCCGCAAGATCTTACAAGCAAAGCTTGCCCAATCTGGCCGGGCTGAAGATCTAGATCTTGCACGTCTCGTCATCAATGCAACAGATGATCCTGCGAAGTCCATCCGAATCTGCAATCACATTGCCGCAAGTATCAAGCCGCACCAAATCGAAGGCGTTCGATTCTTGTGGAATCAGATCACTACGCGTACCGATGAAGACGAAATGGAAGGATGTTTGCTGGCGCACACTATGGGTAAGTGCTTCGCTAGCTTCAGCATAGTACCATTTGAGGCACTTTTTGACTGACATCTTGAACAGGACTTGGCAAGACTATGCAAACCATTACTTTGCTAGTAGCCATCGCCGAAGCAGCTTCGAGTATCGATGAAGCCATCTCAAGCCAGGTCCCAAAGAGCCTTCAGGTGTCAAAGACGTTGATTCTTTGTCCTCCCACTCTCCTCGACAATTGGGTTGATGAGCTGTTGACCTGGGCTCCACGTGAGGTCCTCGGCGAAATTCGTAAGGTTGATTCCTCCCTCAAAGAGATGGAAGATCGACTTCAGATGATTGCACACTGGTACGAAGAAGGCGGAGTCCTACTTGTAGGATACGAGATGTTCCAGAGATTCAATGCGCAGAAGCCTGGGCACTTCAAGCGCGTGGATCTTGAAAAGGTCAAGATAGCCGCTGAGCAGCTGCTGCAAGGTCCAAACATTGTGGTAGCAGATGAGGCCCATGTGCTCAAGAACCTGGACGCTGGTGTGAGCAAAGCGGCTCTCAAGTTTCGCACCAAGAGTCGCATCGCACTTACAGGCTCTCCTCTGGCGAACAAGCTGGAAGAGTATTACGCGATGATTAACTTCGTGGCGCCAGGTTAGTTTCCCCCTTTCATTCTCTTCCGTCTCGTCGTCTTTTACTCAGAAATGCATTGCGGCATCGAGTTTTCGATGTCCTACACATCCCCGGACTTTTGAAATGCTAACTCGTCCAGGTTATCTTGGCCCTCTCGTTGAATTTCGGTCCAAGTACGTCGAGCCTATCTCGACTGGTCTTTACGAAGACAGTGAAAGTTCCGAACGCCGTCGAGCATTGAAGATGCTAGGGGTTTTGAATGGGGACCTAGCTCCAAAGGTCAACCGAGCAGATCTGTCGGTCCTCAAGAATGATCTTCCACCAAAGAAGGAGTTCGTAATCACCGTCCCATTGACAGACATTCAGCGGAAGGCATACGTTCTCTACGTCCGATCCATGCTTGAAAACCCGACCTACTCCCGAACCAAGGATGGGCAAATCACACAAACGACAATATGGCACTGGCTTGCGATCTTGTCGCTTTTGTGCAATCATCCGTCTTGTTTCAACGAAAAGCTCGTCGAGCGGAAGAAAGACGCTCAGAAGGCACTTGGAGAACCAGTAACGGAGACCCCAGATTCCAGGGATGCTACAGACGCCGACAACGGAGAGGACATCAACGCCCCGGTATGGAAGGTTGGTGTGTCGGAAAGCCTCATTGCTAAGGTAAGCCCACCTTCAGAGTGGTATTCCTCTTTCCCTCTGTTTCGAGTCTTTTAAATGTCTCAACGCTCCTGGGCCATTCTCCTCTCCCCTTTGAAGTGTTTGAAATAGGGATACTGACACTAAGCGCACAGGTGACTGGCCTCTTCCAAGAAGAAGTTGGTGATCTCGATGCAATCGGCTTGTCTTATAAGGCGAAAATCATGTGTCAGATCTTGGATGCTGCCAAGGATGCTGGTGAAAAATCCCTAGTCTTCTCCGAATCGATCCCGACGTTAAATTATCTTGAGAAACTTTGTCGCAAGCAAGGCAGAAATTACGCCAGACTCGACGGCAAGACCAAGATGGCGAAGCGGCAGCAGATGACCAAGACATTCAACACCGGAGGTGCCGACGTATACTTGATTTCGACTGGTGCAGGTGGTCTCGGCCTAAATCTTCAAAGCGCAAATCGAGTCATTATCTTCGATTTCAAATTCAATCCTACCAAAGAAGAGCAGGCTGTTGGCAGAGCATATAGAATTGGACAGCAAAAGCCAACATACGTCTATCGGTTCGTTGCTGGGGGCACGTTCGAGACCTCTATTCACAACAAGACTATCTACAAGATGCAATTAGCATCTCGAGTCATCGACAAGAAGAACCCTATCGCTTCCGCCAAGAGGGGTCTAAGCGCATATCTTTTCGAGCCAAAGGATGTGCCTCTATCGGATCTATCAAAATTCAAGGGTGTGGATCCATTGGTTCTTGACAAAGTGTTGGCAAATCAGAGAGAGACGAGAACTATCTGTGGAATAGTGCAAACCGATACATTTGCCCGCGACGACCTTGATATCAAGTTTACGGCCGAGGAACAGAAGGAGATGACGCGGCTGCAGTACGAATTGCATTTACGACGCACCAATCCTAAAAAATGGGAAGCACTACAGCAACAGCGTCAAGCTGCCACATCTGCAGGACCTTCCCGTCCCGCGTTCAACCAGAGCGTTGGTCAACCCATGCAAAATCCGAATCATACCCAGAGACAAATCCGTCCCCCATCGAATACTCCAGCACCTGGTCAAGGTCAAATGCGCGCCTCAGCCAGCGGATTTTCTGCTCAACCTGGCCCGATCTTGCCCCCAGGTCATGCAGGACCTTCCACCTCAAATGGGGTGTCCGCTGCGGGAGTTCTACGACAGGCACCTGCAAATACTTCTTCGGCTCAACGAAATGATGGAATGGGCCCGTCTAATATGATAGCGGCATCGCGAAGTAATTGGCCCCAAAATACGCCTCGCGCAGACCCATCCTCATCCCGAATTCCATCTTCCCCCGTCCTTGGTGCCTCCACTCGCCAGGAAGGCGATGAGATCTCTTCATCTCCAATTCCACGTAGGAAATTGGACAGCAAGGCTACGATGCTTGGACGCCGTGGTAGCTCTCGCCCAGGTGATCAAAAACAGACTAGCTCCATATCGCCTCGTCCTTCCGATCAGAAGGCTGCACGAGATAAGCCTGCTTTGTACCACAAAGATTTCTTGATGGCAGCACTCCAGTCTATTGAGGAAGACCGTCGACCTCCTAAGGAAACTCCCAAATTGAAATCTCTAGAAATTCAGAAATGGGCGCAGGACGAAGTCTCTGGGAACGATCTTTTAGTCTTAAGGCGTGCTTCCTACGATGAATTGAGGATGAACCCGGAAAAATGCCGCCAACTCCTCACCTCGAACTTGAGCATCGAGAACTTCATGCGCCCGCTTCTGAATTCTATGAATCGGCCAACACCAAACTCGTCGAGCAGCAATGGACAAAGTCAAACAGGACAAGTATGCACCCCTAAATCTTCATCGCGTCCTTCAATCTCGCAGCCCCAACAGTCCTCAAATGTGACAAAGGTCTTGAAGTCTCAGACCGCTGTTACTAGCGACTCTCACTTGTCAGCTGTGACTTCTCAGGCAACATCTGGTAGTCAAATATATGACCTTCAGGTGCCGACCGCTTCACAGTCTACAGCTAGATTCCAGTCTCAATCTACAATCAATTTCGACGTTTCCAGCACTGCAGACCTCCAGAGTTGCTTGAAGCATCACACAGGCAATTCTTTCGAGGGTGCCAGTAGAGAACAACTGATTACGCTTTGCAAGGATCACGAGCAACGTAGGCTCGCACACCCAGCTCAGAGCTCTCGCTCGATTGATCGAGACGTCTCAGTAGACACAGAAGCCGTGGCCAATGGTCTAGCTCCGGCCGCTCGTTCTCCTCTCAGCGAAGGATCTCGTCGTCAGAAAGAGTCCGGATTCAAGACATTCTTCAACCATATTCTTCGTCGAGAATAATTATATGCTAATGCACAAATTCTCTAGTCGGCGATGTTCACAGCCATGGCTCGTCAACCGGCCCGTCCGCCTGTCCAGAACCTTCGAACACCTGTGACGAGACCATCGAAGAACAACTCCCTGCGAAATCCCCACGCCGAAGACGACAAAAAGGTCATGGAACGTGTAAACTTGAAGCGACGTTCTCGCGGCGAGGTCGAACTCCCAAAATCTACCCAGTCACCAGCTCGCACACCCCGAATCCCAGGATGGGCCGAGAAGGAGATCAACGATACGAGGATGCGACGTCGTCAAGATTCGCGTGCTTCCTCTCGAGCTACACCTTTTCCCAAAAAGGGCTGAAATCCCGCCAAAAAAAATCTTCATCCACAGTACGAGTAGATCTTTACATACCCACGGCCCCCTTTGCTTTTCACGCTGTACATAGACTTCCCGTTTTCCTTGCGCATTTCTCTTGCACGCTGAGCATATGGGCGGAGACCTTCATAAAAAAAGCACTTGGCGGCATACATGTTTACTGGACCTTTGCATTGTATCATATGGCGTTGGCGGCAGCGAACAGCATGATACCCATTGCATTTGCTTTTACGAGCTTTTCCGAGGGCGGATCCGTCTTCGGACAAGGATCTGCTATGAGACGAACGAACGAATACCAGGCTGAGGATTTGAGGGAGATGAGATGATGAAAAATTGGGGTTGAATTTCACAGGTGATGCATGATGGTTGATGGACTTGGTAGATAGCTGAACGTGGCTAATCGGGTGGAAATACAATGCAATCCTCATGCTTCACATACATATTGAGTTTTTCTGATGTGGTAATGTGATACTGCTAAGTGCAACCACTCCATTCTCGCTTTTTCCATGTCCTTGTCTGTCCTTTCCCCTTTTCTACGGAGGTACCCAGCCGTTACACTTTCCTTTCTGGAGCAAACTGCGTCTGTGGCTAGCTAACTACTGACCAATTTAAATGTCCCGCAGGTGGACGGGACAATGAAAAGGTGTCTCTAAAACAGTGGAACCTAGATATCAATCAGTTCGTCCCAAGAAAGAACAAGGAGTAGTTCTCCTGGCGTCCCGCAAGCCATCAGACCACGAAGATGCATCAGATAATTCTCATTCTACAGGTTCGGAGGTCAATGTTTGCTCTTTGAAATCCGGACATAGGCGGGTGCTGCTCATCAACCTTCCCACTTCCTTGAGCGCAAACTTCAATGACCGGGCACCAAAGCTACAATCTCACTCTTCAATCAACTCTTTCTCTCACTCTAGCATTGGGAAATGCCACACGGGAGGCGAGACAGATAGTTTGATCCTCCAAAAGGGAGCTTTGTTTGGTGGGAGATTTCGCTCGAACTACCTTTCCAGCTGGACAAATTTTCTTTTACAACAAACAAGGGAGTGTGCCGCAAACATAGTCATATCCCTCTGAGAGTATTTGAGTTTGTGGGAAAACAACAGGGTCTGAGAGAAAGGGGTCTCCTACTATCCCAAAAGACATGACCGCAGAATATACCACGGTCTCTGGGTCGTTCTAACCGCTCTATATGATGATGACCGAGACAACCTTGGACCTGTAAGAACACTTGTCCCTCTCTCAGTGGCACATCCATTCTTATACTAACCCTTGGATAGAGGTACCACTTCGCGCTGAAGGTCTTCAACGATGGTAGCCGGACAATATGCGACAACGAGAGAGATGCTTTCAGAGATCTTCGTGAACATAACGGTATGGTTAGATATCTAGGCGGATACAGCCACCGAGCTATGCTGGCCGAAGCAAGAGAGGGTAGCCGTTCTAAAGGAAGATACACGCACAATATTCTCCTCGAATTTGGAGATCGCGACCTTGATCTCCTGTTTGCGGATAAACTTCCCCCTGTGCTTCAGGATGATATACAAGCGTTTTGGCAAAACCTGTTTGCTGTTGCAGACGCTGTCAAGGGTGTGCATCGCTTCGAGATCAACAACGATGGGATCATCAAAGAATATTCAGGGTAAGTTCTTGGCCCTGCATTCGTTCGTTTGTTGCATGCTAACACCACCACAGGTGGCACGCAGATATTAAGCCCGACAATATCCTAGAGATACGAGGACAGTTCAAACTTGCAGATCCAGGGTTTGCCAAATTGCTAACCATGGACAAATCGGACTCTGCCCCAACTGCCAACTTGTCCGGTGGCACTCATACGTACGGTAATTGACAACAAAATCTTCTTGATTCTGTATCTCAGTAACCTGAATTTATAATACAGGCGCTCCAGAACGTTATCGGAAAACAGAGGTGCAGTGAATCAGACGACTGACATTTGGTCCTTGGGATGTGTCTTCTCCATCGCCGCAACATGGGTCATACTCGGCGCAGAGGGGATCAAACAATATCAGAGGTTACGACTGAAAGCAATTGCGACCCTCATCCAGACACAAACTTTGCAATCATCCCCAGGCACAGGGCAGTTGAAACTCAACCGGGGTGACTATTTCCACGATGGCTTCAAGGTCTTACCCGAAGTTACCGCTTAGCATGTCTATCTTCGAAGTTCATTGCGCATTATCGACAAGATCAGTTCTTCTGTGCTTGACCTGATCGATACTGGAATGTTGGTTGGTGATTCAAAGCAACGAATGACCTCGATTAAGTTATGCGAGCAACTGAAAGCTATAACAAAGTCCCTGGAAATTCCATCAATCAATGTATCAAAATCGATACTAGACTTTTTAAGGGACGGCGATGATACTACACTGTCAACAGAGTCCTTTGGCCAATCGAACAAGACGATAACCCCAGAAATGCCTAACTCAGGTTTAGCACCTAATGAGCGTCAAGTTCGTGATGACAAATTCTTCGAGTTCCTTGACGCCCCTTTGATGGCAAACTACCGTTCTTATCCCAAGCCTCCATCGATTCGTCCTTCATTCATCTCTGATATACCTCAACCTCCCATACAGCGGCAAACAGACCCTGAGCCCAGCCAGACTGCACTTCAGTATGCTCGAACATTTCCGGCGCAGCTTGCTCGTCCCGAGTCTGTGATGACCTCTGCAACTGGCATGACAGGTATGACAGGGGCGACAAGGAACAGACACAAGAAAAGGCAGCCACAGGACGTCTTCCAAGCGCGAGAGGAAATTGAGATCAAAGAATTGGAAAGAAAAAGACCTTGCGTGGCAAGTTGCCATTTAGATCCAAACCAAAGGACAGTTTTTTGGCGAGTTATTGGGGAGATCGTGATCTTGTGAGCAAACAGATTCTAGCTACTTGCATCTCTGCATGAGAGCTTGAGCTAACAGCAATTGCAGCTATTCATTGTGGACAACGCCGAATCTATGAGTGAACACTGGGGAAGAGCCAAGTTTCTATTGGAAACTCTCCTGCTCGTGGCAGATGGGCTCGATGACGACGGGGTAGATCTTATCTTCACTAGAGGAGCAGTTAAAGCCGAAGGTTTCAAGGACAAAGCGGAAAAGATCATGAAAAAAATGAACGATCCGAAAGCGAGACCTAGACAGGGCGTCTATACCGCCATGCAGACAACGCTTCAACACGTTTTCGATGAATATATCGCTAAGCAACCTGAGCACGGAAGTAAGTTGAAAGAGCGTGCTATCATTGTTTTAACTGATGGTCTTTGGGACGACACCTCGAGGCAGGGCGACGTAGCTAGAACAATTGTATCGTTTGCGCAGCGTCTGGAGAAAATCTTAGGGCGCTCACCTAATGATCGACTAGTTAGTATTGAATTCATTCAATTTGGGAATGACCTGGAGGCAACGTTTCAATTGAGACGCCTAGACAATGAGCTGAAAAACGAGGGAATTCCGTGAGTATCCCTATCTCCAGTAGCAATATTTGAGACTTCAAACTGATAGCAACATCCAGCGATCTGGTGGATACTGAGCATTGCAATGGAGATGTGAACAAAATGCTGTTGGGCAGTTTCAACGAGGCGTATGACGCAGTGGACGACTTCGAAGAGCCCGAGAGTCCCCTGTCGCCATCTCGTCAAAGCTCTTACGGGGGTTATGAGCAATTTCAAGGCGCTGGACGGGGTCAATACCCAACAGCAATGCCTCCGCCGAGGAGTAGCACAATGCAGACCCAGCCTGTGCCAAGATACTTCTCTGACCATACGGGACGGGATGCGAGACCATCTGGTTCTTCATCGCACAGACCATTCAATTCGAGGTAGATTGTGGAAGACAGTGAGGATTGGCTGTGGATACCTTGAGCTTCGGTGCTCATGTCTTTCGGCGTGGAAGGCATCATGTACATCAATTTGTGCTTCTATACTTGTACATAACTTTGATACCATATTGTAGATGAGGTTGGTTTTGAGGACTCAGAAACCCGGTTGGTAATAGACCAAGCCAGGTGGCATGAATCATGGAGGAACTTAACAGGCATAGCTATAGCATGGACGGATAGATGATACCAAAAAGTTGGAGTCAATGTTTTTAGGATAAACGGTCAATCAAACAATATTTGATACGTCCAGGACCCTAATTTTGAGTGTACAGGGCCATTAAAGTATCGAAGTATTTGCTTTTGATGATTTGATGGAATGAAAGTTCGTGAGAATGAAAACGAGAAGACGGGGTCAGGAGCCAAGGCGCTGGCAATTTTGATTATCCCTCGACTCCCCCGCATGTCGCAATGTAAAACTGGACTATCTCGCAGGGGGTGGTCATTTGTTTTAGAAAAGCAAATGCATGAGCAGTTGAAAGAAAGGGTCGCGAGATCTAGAATCTTTATCTTCAGGGTGGAACTACCCTACCCCCTCCTATTTAGTGACGACTAAGAACCTCTTGCTATAGCTCAGCTTACTCCACTTGGGGCGAAGGAGAAGCAGAACAGGAAAGGCTACTAAATGCGATATATATAAAAGCTCGATTTTGGCGACTATGGCATTGTGCTTGTTGTCGACATGATTGTCGCTATCATCTCAAAGATTTCGACGACAGTTGGGTGTCTTGACAGCAGCTAGACTTTGGGAGATCTCAAAACTTCAGAACAATCAGTAAATTGAATAAACTTCGAGAAGAATAAGGAATGAAGCTCAAGAGATGTAAAGCTGCACCTTTCTTCAAGTCTTGGAGATATGTTGTTTTTGATTGTCGGTCGACTCCCAGCAATTCAAAGGGTGGAACCGGGTTTTCTCGAGAGACATAGTCAAGAAGAGCAAAATGGAAGGAGTGAGGTTCTCGCTATGTCCAAAAGAAGTGACAAAAATGGGAGACGGGGCTCTAGCAGACATTGTCCTAAGACTTGGCACGGCTTCGGCATTGTACTGGCATCGTACGAAGAGGATCCTGACTGCAACTTGCTCGGTAGATGTACCACACTCCTCGATGCTTGGATGTGTCGACTTGCGACTTGGGAATTGTTGTATCTACAAGATGCGTCCGGCTCAGCCATAAGGTAGATCGAATAGAAGATCGGATTGCGGGGTCAAAATGACCTAGAGCCCATTGGACATTGGCACGGCAGGAGGTTCTGGATTCGAAAGCTGCAGAAGATTCTGCCGAAGGTGTCTTGAGCGAAGCTCAAGACTTGTCCGCGACGTAGTCGCCGGACAAGTCTCATAAGCTTGCTTGTGAATTGGGTGCAAAACATCCTCTTGATCAAATCCAAAGGAGAGAGTTCGAGTCGTAAGTGCCTTGAACAACATTTGCCCCCCTTTCCAAGCGAGATTTTATAAGGAGATTAATTTCGTCGAGCAACGATCTTTTTTGATGGTTGAAAAGGTTAGGACAGCAAGAAGATATTAGTTGTTCAAAAAGAAAGTTCAAGGCGACTCGCTAATGGTAGGGCTCGGCCGAACTATCCTTCCGGCCCAGCCCACCACCAACAAAAATTGTAAAAATCATCAAAAAAGTATCATATGTCCTTGGAGACTATTGTTTATTAGAAATTGAGTATGTTTAATGTATTTAAGGCAACTTACGACTCGAACTCTCGACCTTTGGATTTGATCAAGAGGATGTTTTGCACCCAATTCACAAGCAAGCTTATGAGACCAACGCTCTCTATTTTAGTCAGTTTTGGTTCTGTATTCTGTTGACAGTAGTCTATACTTACAACCAACTGAGCCACAAAGACTGAAATGTGGGAATTCATGCTTCAAAAAGATGTAATTTATGTATATACAGGTCACAGCGCCGAAGGGTGGGGTAAACCCCACCACACACACTTTTTTCACTTGCATAAATGCAGCCGGACGAATCAGAACGCTGATTTATGACTAAGTGTGTGTGCCTGGCTTGAGTCCATGGGGTGGAAAGTGCTAAAAGTTCAGAGGGACACTGCTTTTGCGGTTTAACAATGTGAGTATTAACGTAATTGACAGATGCTCTCACCAGGTGCATCATGTGCCTCCTTAAAGTTGAGGCTTTGAACCAAGGTTATAAAGTCGTTCTCAAGCACTTTGTTTGAAGTTTCCTTGTACACGAATAATTGAGGGACTTCAACATCCTTTATCTTGACTTAAATGGCATTGTCTTACCCCGCCCTTTCAGACATTTTCTCAATAGGAAATAATTTCTATGTTCTCAAGAAAACGAGCTTTCTCGGTATCACCTTCTTTTCACACCATGTCAATGTGTCGATGAGTTGATGTCGAGAAAAAACTTCGAAGGTGTAAGCGAGCAAGAATTATTCTCACTGTCAGAATCGCTATTGCAGATTTTCAATCAAAATCTAATATAATACGAGGTGCAGAAGTTCTGTCAAATCATTTGAAGAGACATCTGCCCCTTCATCCCGATTCCTCAGTACGTCGTATTTAGCCACCAAACCCGACGACCCCGTCACAGATCACGATGTACGAAGCCCGATCATTCCGAGATTCAATGGCGACGGGAAGCTCGGCCCTCCATCACCATAGATGTCGTGGCCTTTGAATAAGGTTGTCCATCTGACCCCTCTTCGACTCAGCGTGACATCAACCTCGAAGTCAGAATAATGTCAAAGTCCGGCCCAAACCTTGAATACACATCAGCAACCACTGAGGACTTGGCCGGTTACAGCATATCTTGGTCTGATGTCCCCAAACACCATCGATACTAAGCATCGTGAATCCACAACTTTATGTACTGTCTCTGTAAGATCAGCAAATCTTAAGAATCCAGGAACGGCTTCTAGACCGTGATCCCCAAATCTAGCGGATGTAGTGGAGAAGGCTTCACCTCGACGGCGTCACCAACGGCGGGCCTCACCAAAAACTCAGGCACGGAACTGTTGAGGAACTCATTCGATTGGTGTTTCTATTAGAGATGAAACTTGGGGGCAGTTCTAAATATATCTGCATATAACGTTTCATGTGGTCCCATCGACGGATAGCGATCTGTCCATGGCCTGTAACACTCGAAGAATCAGCGCTTGATGAGGTCGCCACTGAAAAAGCTCGTGGTTCCGCGCGTGCTTTTTGCCGCGTAAGATTTGGGCGTCAGTTCGAGGTTCGTGGCCAATTGACGAGACCGCTGTCGCCCATGCCGGGAGTCGAAAAGTTTCATCCACAAATATCGTGGCGCAGTGCGCGAGAAGAGAGACAAGGGAAAGTTGATTGGGTGCGGGCGTGGATAAAGATTTCGCATCTCCTTTTTCTCCAGGAAACTCGAAGAATCAGCGCTTGATGAGGTCGCCACTGAAAAAGCTCGTGGTTCCGCGCGTGCTTTTTGCCGCGTAAGATTTGGGCGTCAGTTCGAGGTTCGTGGCCAATTGACGAGACCGCTGTCGCCCATGCCGGGAGTCGAAAAGTTTCATCCACAAATATCGTGGCGCAGTGCGCGAGAAGAGAGACAAGGGAAAGTTGATTGGGTGCGGGCGTGGATAAAGATTTCGCATCTCCTTTTTCTCCAGGAAAAATTGGCAGACCTTCCTCGCCTGTCGTTATCTCCTGCCAACAAGGACACACTCGACCAGGCCAATAATTCCAACCCACTCTTTCCTTCTCCGATTTCATAAATTACCTGACTCCGTCCTTGTCCTGCGTCCGATCCGCTCCCACGAGACCATTCGCTCGCACGTCCAGGATCATATCGTTCTCTCTGCGGCCTTAAATCCCAATAGCATTGGGTCTGACTGTTTCTGATCCGGCGTCTTCCCATTACACTACACAATACAACCCTTCACTGTCGCTTCCGCCACCTCCGTGTGACATACCTCGAAACCAGAAGCTGCCCTGTTCTTTGGAGAAATCCAAAAAGTTGGTGGCTCGTTGCTCCTCACATCACGCAGACAACAATAAATCAACATAACCCCGCCGCCTCATAAGATCGACGCTCCCTGCCATTGCAGTCCATCTGCCACTCCCAACATTTCACGTACACAAAGACGTCATCCGATCTGAAACACAGCCGTCAAGATGAATATCAACAAGAAGCTCGACAGAGTCAAGCAATGGGCGGGAGAGAAGATGGGCCAGGAGGCCAGGACCAATGTGTCTGATGAGTTCAAGGCCTTGGAGATGGAGATGACACTGAGACATGAGGGTACGTTTGCTGCGTTCTGAGATATGATGGATCTCGATTGACGATTTTAGGGATGGAGAAATTGCACAAGTCGATGACCACCTACGTCAAGTCCCTATCGAGGCGCGAGGAAGTCGAGGACAGAGAGAAGGTTCTGCCAGTTGGGTATTTGGGCCAGACGATGATACACCATGGAGAGGACTTTGAGCCAGATTCGGAGTTTGGAAACTGTCTTATCAGTGCGTATACCGGTTGGAAATGGCAAGGTCGATACTGATTGGAATCTAGGCATGGGCAGAACGAACGAGAGAATTGCTAGGTCACAAGAGAGCTACGTTGCCAATGCTACAACCGGATGGCTGGAGTCTTTGGAGCGATCGCTGGCCATGATGAAGGAATACCAGGTACGTTATAATCCCTAGGAGATTCTATACAGGCACTGATTTCTGCAGGCTGCGCGCAAGAAGCTCGAGAACCGTCGGCTTGCATACGATGCCTCACTCTCGAAGATGCAAAAGGCGAAGAAGGAGGACTTCCGAGTTGAAGAAGAATTGCGCTCCCAGAAGGCCAAATATGAAGAGTCTAGCGAAGATGTTCTTAGACGCATGCAAGATATCAAGGAAGCCGAAGCAGAGAGCGTTGCAGATCTTGGAGCATTTCTAGATTCTGAGCTCGAGCACTACGACAGATGCCGCGATGAGCTCCTCCGTCTGAAGAGAGATTGGCCTGCGGGGTAAGCTACTTAACATCATTCGCAGAACCTCACTGACATTCCCAGACAAACTTCGTCACCTCAGCGCGACAACCATCGACGTTCCAACCCGCGATCCCGATCTAACACGGCTCACTCATATGCCGAGAGATACACCTCCTACGATGAGCCTCCACCAATGCCCGAGCCCGAGCCAGTCCGACCTTCTATCCGTTCTACCGGCCGTGTTGCTTCGTCTTCGCGCTTGGACAGACAAGATGAGTATTCTCAAGCCGAGTCTCCACAAAGACCAACTTACAGCCGCTCATCCACCTTCCAAGGCCCGACGACTATCCATCGCGAGTCTACACCAGTCAATGGAATGCGCAAGGCTTCTGTTCCCCAGGACCCCGGCTCGCTCCGAGCACAGCTTCGTCCTGCCAATCGCATCAACACTAACGGCGGCACTGATGTCTTTGGCGATCCATCCGACGATTCGACCCTCAACAGCGCCAGCCCTGACCGATCATATGGTGAGAGATCTGTAAGCCCTGCTACTTCTCAAGGAAGCGTTGCTAGCAGAACTGCCAGCTACACCACTCTGACGAACTCCAACGCGAATGGTAGAAAAGGCCCGCCTCCACCTCCACCAAGCAGAGCGAAGAAGCCCGCACCACCGCCACCACCTATGAAGAGAGCAGACATCAGTTCAACTAGCCTCAACCGCTACTAGAACACCCAAACAGATACCATTTCATTTGTATCAAAATCCTTGCAGGATGTTTGCAGATGCGAAAACATAGACGCAAGCGCACATAGCGACATTCGGGATTTCTTCACTTTCTCCAGACGTCGATATCATGGCTTCTGGGGCCATCACTCCTTTAATGCACATAAAACATTGCTTTCGATCACCTTTTTCTGAGCTTGAAGCTCGCTGTCGGGATATTGCTTGATGGATGGAAACACTTATACCCGCACTGGTCGTTTCTGTCCTGTCTTGAACTTGGAATGCATATGCCTTTCGAAGGATGTTAGGATTAGTAAATTGGTTTCCTTCTCTCGATTGGCGGCATTTGTCATGGCGTTCTTGGGGGTAAAGTCATTTCTGCTGAGCCGGCTGGGACTGTGCCTGCTGTTCTGTGCTGCGCTTGGTGGCTTATCAGGATTCAGAAGCATGGATTTGAGCGAAGATTGAGAAGAGAAGATCGAGTATTAACGCTGAGATATCTTCTATGTTATTACATACTGTGCATACCTTGAATTGCCTTGTTGCAGTGATGTGAAGCTGGCTGGAAAGTGAAGGTGGACATTCGCCGAGTGGCATGCAATCCACTTTTCTATCGTCATTGGCATCTTGAAATTGTTCCAACTTCCTGAGTACGTTCTCACTGCATTCCCCGGGAAGAAGAGACGCACAGTGCACCTCTACCTTTCCTAGAGGTCATGCCAGGCTGGTAGCGAGCAAGCAAGCCAGAAGGTGAATGCCATTAGCCAGGTTCACGAACGTGACTCTCAATTCGCCAACTCCGTCCTCGTTCTCCGAGGGTACATAAAGCTCCGATTAGTCTCGCATGGCACTGAAATGATCCAAACATCGCTTCTGGTCTCCAGAGAATCGCCCTAAACATCCATACTTCATCATCAAACTCGAACCCTAGAAGTGCTCTGGACTGCTAATTTCTTGCCGATACCTTAGGCTGTGGTTGGATAAGACAGTACCGGTGTTGGGAATGCAATGTTTTTGCTTTCGTCCTTGTTCAAGTATTTCTGCTGTCCATAGGTCTTCTAGCTGCCAACTTTCTCTTAGGTCTTTCCTGAAAAATGGACATATTTTGTCGTTGAGTTCCCAACTCTCAATAACTTCCTTCCAATGACAACGCTGCGTGCCATAGAAGACTACAAGACTACACCGCAGATTCTACCAAGTAAAATCCCAAACACCATGCGTTATTGAAGTATACTGAATTTTGGGTATTGAACAGAAAAGTTAAAGTCACTGCTTTATACCTCGTCTCGCGTACTCAAACCCCCCCAATACCTCAAAGTACTAGAACCCAGGAGACATTCACCAGGACTCGGAACCTTGAGCTTAATCAACCTAAGAATCAACTCGAATAACCCCCTCGAGCTGCTCTTTCATGCAATGACTTCATGATAGAGAAGGTGAATATCACTCAAACGCAGTGGCATTACGCAATTTACATTTACGCACACCCTTTTGAAGGAAGGCGCGCCTTATGTGAATATTAGGAATGCGACTGCTTCGAGGTTTAAATCGTGCACCTCTCACGAAGAAGTTCTCTACCCCACTTTCCTGCTCGCACGTCCGCCCCCAGAAGATTGACTGTTGCAACGAGCAAGCTGTCGTTGGACTGTGTGTGCTGCTTGCATCTATGACCATTCTTTGACGATTTTGCACCAGAATTACTTCCTCTTCGTTCCGATTTGCGGGCTTTAAATCTTTCGTCTGATCAGACAGCTTTGTTGTCAAAACTAGCGCCGCTGCGAAGCGTCTTGAGACGGACTGGGGAACTGAGATGAGTCTTTCAGGATGCTGTAGGTTGACAGCAGCAGTATGATATATACTTGGAATTAACACACGATAGGTTATGCTTGAAAGTATTCACAAAAAATGCTGGCAACCTAGTAGAGAATTGTAGGCAGGATAAGCTCCCACCATTTTTCATCGTCGTCCTCTTTTTTCGGCGAATGGAAGGACGGGGATATGTGGCTCATGTTCTCTATATGTTAGTGGCCTTTAAATAGGTGTTTTGACCAAGGGTTTTTGCATCTAGATGACAATCAAGTCTTGGGGGACTATGATTGTGTATTTTTGTGATAGCAATTCGTGTTCTGTTATATGCAAAGTAGATTCTAAATGAGCTAAGTCATGAAGCTAGATCTTGTAACCTCATGGTTTCCATGGACCGTGTCAGACATTCCAAAGCCATGCTGCCAGAGATGATTGTCTCTCGCTCAACCAAGTCTTCTGGTCTTAATAATGCCTGGCTTGGGCCGGAAGAGTATACTCAACTTCTCATTGTTATTCACAAAATTCAATCACATACACTGAAACCAATCATAAACATCACCCAAGGTCTCGGGGTGCATGAATATTCAACACCTGTACTCCTCCTTCAAATATTCTCACTCATGCTCCGACTTTGATTTACTGCCACTGTCACTTTTCTTCCCCTTCAACCAAACCATCCCCATCGCATTTCAACAACACCACCTACAAAATGTGCCACATCCACCTCTCCTCCTACACATCCTGCACCCACCAACGCATCTCCCTCTTCATGTGTCCCCACCACCCCACCACCCCACCACCCCTCCGCCTTCCAAACCTCCATCCGTCGTTCCGAGCAATTCGCCCAATACCACCGCTACACCTCAGTCGAAGCACTCAATGAGGTAACGGGCTCAGCATTAGATACCCTTCAAAAATGTACGTGGTACGACAAGAGAATGCTTGAGTGTGCGCTGAGAGGTACATGTGCGGTAGATAGGGGGATTTGTAGTGGACTGGCGAACTGGATGACGGTTAGGGGGTTTGATAAGTATGGGATGAGGTCGAAAAGTTGTTTGATGGCGGGATTAGGGATTTTGGGGAGTGGGATGGGGATTGGGAGATTTGAAGTCATAAGAATCTCAGAGGTTGTATTCTGTCGCCAGCGAGCTCTTGATGTTTCTCGATGGACTGGAAATGAAGGACTCATCGCTACGTACTCTTGCTTCTGGAGATTTCCATTAAGGTCTGATTTCCCAAGCTAAAGCTATTCCCAAATGCACAGCCAGTGTGGTTGGAGACGATCCCGTCAGATGCACAAGGGACTAGCGGCAACAGCTGCTTCGGATTCTATCGAAGCCGCATGGTGTCTGCGTTAGACTCCATGTGAGAAAGTTCTTATGTTCGTGTTTGTCCACCATACTTCAATCTCATTCACCAAAGTGTATGACTCAACTTACTCAACGCTCTCGTAAACCACCCGGAACATCGAAGTATAAAAGAAACCTCCCCACAACTTCCTTCCCCAACAGCGAAGCGTGCAAAGGGGGCCGTCGCATACCGCGAGGACCGAGGATCTGCGATATCGGTGAAGGTATCTTCTGTTCCATCATGAGGCTAAGGATTTGGGCAGTAAACATGAACTCAAAGTTCCCTCGGTTCGAGATTGTTCTGCCAAACAAGAAGGTTGAGGAGGAGTTCTTATCAATATTTCTTTTCGCTATCAACTTGTGAGATAGGAGGTGGGATGGAGATGACAACAGACGGTGATTCTTGCCAGCCATTTTAAATAATTGAGATGGAAAATAGTTCTGTGGATTGAACCAATGTCTGCTTTCCTAGACTAAGCTGGCGGCTGTTCACTTCTCGACTTTTCGACATTGGTTTCATGAAAGCCACTCAGCCAAACCCAGATTGTCTGCTCTATTTCCAGGCGTCTACCCATTCAAATCCAAAAAGAACTCAAGCACCCGCTCCATACATTCCTCGTGAAAGACACGCGGTCGGGGCCGTGAGCATCGTCTTGGCGTGCGCCAAGGCTCGTTTACCCCCTTTACCCCTCTTCACCTGAAGCGAGGCCCTCCTCATTCTCGATCACTATCGTGTTTGCTCCTCTTATTAACGTCCCAGCGTCAATATAACATTCTCTTTCAGCTATATATTGCTCTAAATAACATCATCCGATTACAACTCGCCATTCCCGTTCCGGAGGCATCCTCATGCTATCGCTTCCCCCGTCCACCAAGCTCAACAAAACTATACCACGCAGCACCCACAAGCGTGACCGCCATCCCAACACCATTGAGAAGACTCACTTCCACACCAAAGACCATGATTCCTAACAAAATGGTGAGACACTGTTTTACATTTCCACAAACCGTCATTGTCAAAGCTCCAGTATTCTTGTTTGTCGAGAAACTCGAGATGTTGAGCACGAATGCCAACAATCCGTTCCCGAGGAGAGCGAGAAGCAGTTGGGAAGAGGGGAGTGGGAGTGTGGTGAAGTACGAGGATGGGTTGGTGGTGTTGATGTTGGGAAGTGAGGAAAGGCGGATGGCGGACGAGGTAAGACAGTCGGAAAAGGAAGACAGTTCGCCGGAGATGTGGGAGTAGGCGAGGGCTTGAATGAATGCTAGTGGCGACATTCGGAAGAGGATTTCGAGGGGTGAGAGGGCGAGGGGGCCGGTCATTATGCGGTTTGTTATTACGGTCTATTTCCACCATCAGCTACACTTCACTTCAAGGTATGGAAAGGAGTCGAAGAGAAAGAAATGACAGGAAGATAGACCTTGACAGCGGCAAGAATAACCCCCAATAATGTTAAAATGAAGCCGATGGTCGTGAAGTAGTAATCCCCATAAGTAGCAAGTCCAACACCAAGCACAATCGGAATGAGTGAGAGGTACACTTTCATCGAGTAGCTCCTCTTGAACCTCACTCGATAGATGAGGATCGTGAAGATTGGTGTCGTGGATCGCATGATTTGGTGGAATGGCATTGATACCATTGCCCTTATTTCTCATTAGCAAAAGTGTCCAAATCGGGAAGAGGCAGAGGGGTCTTACAAAGAAACATTCGAAATAGCAATATTGATCGTAAATAAGAACGAGAACAAAACCAACGTAACATGCTCCCTCGAACTCAGTTTACTCAAGCTGAAATCTCCGCGAAGGAGGAGGACGTAACATCCTATGCTTGCTGAGCCGGTGTGGAGGGCTGTGAGGAACCATGGGTAGGCGAACTTTTGAAGGTTATTAGCCATCAACCCCTCACTCCCCTCTCATCTCACCTCGCATCATCATGCGAAAAAGAGAAGTAGAAGAGAGAGACTTACATGTCCCAGTACCGCCTTGTTATAAATCGTCAATCCAACATTGCACAGAAAATAAACACTCAAATACGCAAATTTCGTCGTCGCAGGAACAATGTACTCTGAATCGATCCTCGGACTCAGCAAAGGTGATCCTGAACCTTTCGCCTTTTCTCCGACGTTGAGGACATGTTGGTGTTGTGCTTCGATGTCGAGCTTCTCTTTTCTCGTTTGAGTTTGCTGCATCGCGGTGCTGGTCTTGCAAACGGAGTGGTGAGATTTGAACATCAAAGCCTCCTCAATGTCCGAAGCGCTAGTGGAGATGATGAGAGGAAAATCAAACGGAAGTTGAGTAGTGCGGAACATACGGAAATGGCAGGAACAACGATCCTCAATCAGATTGTGCAGTCATCATCAACGCATCGTGCCGTTGCGTCTGATCCAGCAATCTATCTAATCTAGATTGATGAGTGCGTTTGCGGGTGTTGTTTGAAAGAGAAGGAAGAACCGACTTCTCATAAGATTTTCCTTGGCACACGTGGGGTACCCGGTCGGTGTGCCTGCCAGTTTGGGTCTAAGGTTAAGGGGAAATAATTGGGCTGGCTGCATGTGAACACGGAGAGGGAAGCGCTATTGCATTTGGTCCCTGGGAGATAATGTACGGGGGTACAGGGGTCCCGGCAGTGAGATCCGGAGTCGTTCTCGGAGGTCCAGTAGGTAGTGGCACATGGCACTGCGGACTGTGGATTTGTTACAAGATGTTTGGCGGAGTAGTGGTACAGAGCATTCATGAATCATTATGTATGTACCCTAATTTGGTTGTATGGTACGAGAATTACGACGTTGGATACAGGTCTGGGAATCCTCCTTCCCCGGCTGACTGTGTAGCCACCTTGACAGGACCGCTTTGCGTGACTGTCACGACTTCTATGGCAACATTAGGAGCCGCATCCGTTGATGCAGGACTGACATGCATCGTCGGATCTACCACTGGAGGGCGGTTCTTCCCTGGGATGTTGATTGAGGGTTTCGGCTTTTTCGCAGTTTTCTCGGCCTTCTCTTTCTCATGCTTTCTTCCCATCTCAATCCTACTCGCCGTGATATTCCAGAAGAACTCCGCCTCACTCTTCAACTCCTCCTGTCTGGTAACATTGCTCCATGCCGGGAGATATTGTTCCGCTCTCTCCAACCAAGGTTCCATCCAGCTATCCCTCACGTTTGCCGTGCCCGCAAAATGCACAAGCATATCTCCCCGCATGACTTTCCATGGTTGTACAATCCGGCCATTCCCATCTGGGTAGATCTCTTTTGTGCCGTTGTCGAGGAGCTTACCAGTCATGTTGTGATTGAAGATCCAGTCCCAGTTTTTGGAGAATGCGTTGTTAATGGGTAGAGAGTTGAACCAGCGCATTGGCACATCTGCCCAGTTCTCTGTTCCTCCTAGATGTCCGCCTTGGACTAGGAATGAATCTTGTGATTGGAGGAGCCATTGAAAGGCGCTTTGGTCTCGGAAGCGGTCTTTTTTCAGCTTGTCGGCTTTGTAGAGGGGGTATGCCAGGACGGCGGAGAGTATAGAGACAGACCAGGGGTGTACTCGCAGCCCAAAAGCCCCAGAGTTGAGCCCATCCCAATTGCTAGCCATGAGAAGATGTATGTTGGCGACTTCGGGGATGTGGGAAGGAGGGAGGAATATTTCGAGAGGCGTGTGTGGGTTCATGACAACAGTGTCTGCGTCAAACCAACTATACTATGGTTAGCAGAAGCACTGCACTGAAATATGATCCGACATTTTCAAACGTACAATATCCAATCCAGCCTCTCAGATTCTGGTTTCGTCAACTCCGCGACGATAATGGACATGAGATAGGCAGGCTTGCTCCAAGCACCTCTCGGTCTTCCCTGGTTGTCATTCTCAGACAAATCCCCAACCAGCTCGCCCGTCGCTATAAAATGTTGATATCCATGGATCTCGTTCTGCACTTCGTGAGTCCGCAAGGCTCTGTGGATGATCGTCGAGTTGAGGGTGTTCGCGGCGACAGTAACCTTTGCAATTCGTGCCCGTCTCGAATGTACGTGAAGCTCCTCTTGGGAACGATCGAGAGAGACTGGTCCGGGAATCAAAACCACGATGTCAGTATGATATGCCAGCCATAGATAACAGAAGCAAGCCAGTAAACCAGTGACGATGATCGGGCGAACGAGCCGACGATGGAGCATCACGAATGTCCCTCGGTCATGCTTGGCGGACATTCAATTTCATGAACGAGGTGATATTCGATGGATGTACAGAGATTGAAATTAAGATTAGAAATAAATTGGTCCAGGATCAGATCTGCGAGGTGCGGCTGCAGATCCCGTATCGATTGGACCTTCCGGTACGGAGTCATTTGAAAGAAGCTCAGCAGCCAACACTTTTTCGGGGTGCTGGCCCCCCATCCGGAGAGAGACTGGTCCCTGTTGTTTGCAGCAGCATGGGCATACGTAACCCATGTCTGACATGCTTGGAAGCATGCACCCGTGCTTCCTCCAACGGCACGAGGAAAATATACACCATCTTCATTGGATGCAAACGGATGATTTCTGGTGTTGTCGGATTCTCTCGCATCTCAAGAACAAATCTCAAAGTGAGGTTGTCATCTTCAATGCCAAGCATTGTGCCAAGCATTTCGGCGAGCGCGCCACGAACGAAGCTTGTTTCTGTAGTCTCTTGGCAGACATGGTGAAGATCTGACAAAAGTCGGAATCATTTTGAAGTTTCACATCTTGTCTTTGGAAAGAAGTGTTGTGAAAACGAGGCGATGTTCTAGACTCGGGCGCGCTTGTATTGCAGAGTTGATGTGGGCTAAATATATCCACTTCTTAAGCTTATGAAGGACCACTCAAATGCTTCTTTCGATCCACGTTTTCTTGAGCTTTGGGATTTGCAGGTGTTGCGAGAGATACAAGGTTGTACACTGCATGCCCTCATTCATGAGCCCAATGCATCGCCGTGTAACCTCCTCGATTGGGTCGTCTGTGAGGTATTGGGAATGCAGTTCGGTACCGAAATTCTACGGCCTGTCATACACGCCGTACCGGCTGCCGTGCAGCTGCTGATGGAGAAACCTTTAATGTCAATATTCAGGAACTGATTTTGTCTATTTGCCTGCAGAATTGTAGGAAGACTTTTGCCCGAAGCCTCCTGCAAAGAAAGAGGAGGCACCCATCACTCCTTCCTCGGCAACTGGGACAGTGTCTTGGCCCAAATGAGGTTCGGACCCAAAATACCAACCAAGCTATCTTAAGCTATCATGCTTTGAGAGCTCGTACCTTTCTTGTTGCACATCGCAAAAGCAATAAATTTTATTCAGTGCTTTTTTTTGTGGAGAATTCTCCAGGAATCGAAAGGTCGTCGAGCGACCACACGTGATTGCGTGACCCAGTGATTATAACTTCTCGTTGCATACCCGAAACAGTTATCTTTTTGGCCGTTCTTCTTGACTTGCTTTCAAATAGTTTCTCGGGCGCTTGACGCTCTTTCGAAACGCAACTTCCTGTTTACAAAGAGATTCTGTGCTTGATGTGTGGCCTAGGTAGCTGCAGAAGTAAAGATCCGAGAATAAATCCAACTTTTCCCGAGATAGAATCTGATTCCTCACAAGAGTGAGAAGTTCAACGAACTCAAGCAATGATACCGTACGATCTCCAAGATTCTATAGAGTATATATAGCTGACCTCCAGGCCCACAGCTTATTCGGCTTCGACATTCCGATCCAAAACACCGGAATCTGGCTAAAGTGATCGTATTAAGATCTCATCTATCTCAATTTCCAGATCTATATACCCATGTATAGATCACAGTGAAAAAAAAAATCATCCTCAGCATCCAGGCATCCATTCCAAAACCTCATCGTAGCAAATTCCCCAAAGGGGTATCCTCGGTCTAGCCTGTTGCCTAAACTTCCCACATATGTCCTTTATAAATTAAATAAGAATTTATTCCTCGCCGTCAAAAAGGCAATTTGGTCACTTGAAAAGATACAGAGAAGATTAGCATGGCCCCTGCACTAAGGATGACACGCTATACAGAGAGAGTATACCTCAATTTCTTTTTTGCACTTCTCGCAATCTTGTAAGCGAGCGATTTTTTGACATTATTTCGTTTCTGTCTTCGCTATGTATTTGTTAGTTTTCTTGCAAGAAATGAAGAATGGGATAGGCTTTTGCTTCGTTGGGAGAGGTGGGAGAATGGAGGTGCTGTGCGAGTTTTGGATCGTACCTTTCCACCTATCTTTCAAGGCAGCTTCGCTAAATTTACTTCATGGTGGCACCGCATCATCCTGAAAGCTCGCCGCAGTCTTGAGAAAGAGCTTAACAGAACAGCTTCCGCACTTAAATTGACAGAAGAATTCAAGGTTCAAGAAATCATAAGTGACAATGGAGGGGAAACCCATACTCCTTCTATCGAACAGGAGAGTTTGTTGCATTTCGCACTACGCATGTGCAACGCCGTCACGGACACTTGATGTAGTGATGGGAGGAAGCTATCCTCGAGTTGAAACCTTTGTTACATTTCGTACCAAGCTTGTCTCTTCACCCCGTCTCGGGCGCTTGACGTAGTGACGGGAGGAAAGTATCCTCTCTTCAAAATTGTTACTGCACTTCGCATCCTTTCCTTCTTCTCTTCCCTCGCCTTCCCCTTTTTCCATTGATATGGACTCGCCATGAGACAGGACGGCATGGAAAGAAAGAGGAACCTAACATAGCACTGGATAACATTTCAACTGATGTTCAATCATCAACTTCAGTGAATGTCCTTGCCGTGGGAGGACTTTTGATTGATCCTTTGAGTACTCCTCTCCTTGTCCTCCTTCCCTTCCACTTCCTCTCTCCAACGGGGAAGAAGAGGAAAGCGAGAAAGTCAAGAAGCATCTAGGCTAAAACGAGACTCGGTCTCGAGAAATGGTTCAGCTGTCGCACTTAGGGGCGGAAACCATACTTCTTCGAGCGAACAAGAAATTTCTATTGTACTTCACACCACACTCTCCCCTTCCAACCCCATACCCCTGATTCGGAAATCTCCTTGACAATCCTAGTTTAGGATGTGCATTCACGTGACACCTGTACATCACGTCCTCGTCCCCGTCTCCTGCTCTCTCGATGCCTGAATAGTGAACCAAAACTTCCGTAGAAAGCTCATAGAAGGCTAGGTTAGTCAGTGAATGAGTATTCAAAACAATAGGCTATGAACTCGGAGGAAGAACGTGTGCGACGATGCTAATTCTAGTTTGGCGTGAGAAATTGACCGCGAAAAGCCTTAAACCAGAAGCATAAGAAGGATGTTGCATGTACCTAGGTAAGTAAGGCCTAATGGTGCAGCAAAGAGACAGGGAAAGCGGTGGAAGCTACGCCCGAGACATATGCAGAGTTCTGCCATCTCGTGTCAGCAAGATCGCAGCCTCATTTCCATCACAGGCTTATCGTGTCGGCATCATTGCAATTCCCTTCAAGAGAAAATCGCAAGCAACAATGTCGCAGGATATAGAGGCGCTACCATCTGCTTTCTACCGCGTCCAGCACCACCGTTCCTACACTGTGTTCCAGCGAGAAAGCGACCATGCATCTGCAGGCTTCACTTCGAACGGGCATTACTTGATGAACGGCAGCCTTTGGATCAACAAAGAAAAGATTGAAAGCCACCTGGTATGGAAATCGAGACCATTGGAGCCGAGTCCATACATTTCAGTCTTCGATAATCTAGGTAAGTTCTCGGAGCAACATGCTTTGCAGGCTCTAACAAAGCACGCAGATGATGCGAGAAAACGTGCTCAACTCCACTCCGAACAAGGCAAGAGGAGGGTCTTCATCGCGCGAATCGAAACCTCTTCCCTCCGTTATAAACCTCTGGACCTCCAATTCCAGATCGAAAGGACCACCACCGACGGTAAAATTGTCAAAGTCGAGCATCGAACCGTCCATCTTCCTGCTTGGGTGGCCACAGATGGGACGACATTCATCCCAGTGAAAGCGGCTTGGCAAAATCTTTGGGTTGATAGGATGAAGGGTCAGAAGTCGGAGTGGCTTGCTTTGGATCATATTCCGATGAGTATGATAACAGAGATCCAGAAGTTTTGATCGCTTCTCGTCTGGTGTAGTGGGAAGGAGAAGGTTGTGACGCTTAAATATCCCGAGTCAGTGTTGTTGATTGGAGGTGGCGAGAAAAGAGGGAAAGACTGGTTGTTAAAGAGAAGCGGTGGTAGTATTGGAGATGTTATCGCGACGGCAAGGTAAAGAGTATCTAAATAAATTTGAGTTGCCATCCAAGATTCGATTCCTCATTCATGGTGTCGCTCCTCCCGACTCGTTCCAGTGCCCGAGGGGTTGCGGCCATGCGAAGGATACCAGACTGAACTTTCTCCGTTGAGTGTGCATCTTTCAAGAGGCTAACACAAGTTTGTGAGAAGCGCATTCGACACGTATCCACCGAGTGATGGACCGGAAAACCAGGGAGTATCCTAGCTTTGGGTATCCTTGTGCCTCAATTCCGGCGAATCTTCGTCCATAGTCTTCAAGCATCCCGGCTTGCTCTTTCATCTCAAGGTCCAGGCTTCGATACCTCCTTTCTCGGAATTCTCTGAGGCCTCACCGTCTCGGCCGGCAACTCATACCTCTCATCCTCCCCAAACTCAGTAACCCCATGCTCTCCACCCAACTCATGTCTCTCTCCACTATTCGGTAACTCTTTCACAACTCCGTTCTCTCCCATCTCGTGTCTTTCCCCATCAGTAGTCATCTCTTTCGGTTTCACCTCTTCGCTGTCGATCTCTGCTTTTCCATCTGTGCCGATATTGGTTTTCTCTGCTTCATCGATCTTGGTTTTCTTCGCCTTCCTACGTCTCAAGAAGAAGAAAACTCCTAAAGCGAGAGCTAGAGCCATTACTACACCTAAAACGATTCCTCCTATTTCGCCTCCGGAAAGACCTGAGCTTGAGGAGGAACCGGGAGTGGAGCTAGAGCTGGAGCCGGAGCCAGGAGTCGTTGTGCTTCCGGGACTGGAGATTGAGGTGGAAATTTGGACGTGAGTTCCTAGACATGTGTAGTTTCCTGGGATGACGGATCTGGAGTGGTCGGAGTCGAAGGCTGAACAGTTGAAAGTCGGATCTATGGATTGGAGACTGAAGGTGCTGTTCACAGAAGTGAGTTCTGGCATATCGATGCTGGAGGAAATATTAGCCAAGTGAATATTGCACGTGCAATTATGGACGAGACGGTGAGGGTACATACTTTGTGAGATTCCCACTAATAGTGACGTTTTCAACCCTGCTCAATTTGTCGAAGCTGATGGAGGACAATTTGGTATTGTTTGCTACATCGATAGTACCAGCAGACAACAGTCCTTGAAACGACGTATCATTCAGCTTGTCATTATCATGCATCGTCAGAGCATCACTGATGACAGATAATTTGTCAACAGCAAATCCTGAAATATACGTCCCCTGTAGGAGAAGTCCACCTGAAAGGAAGCTCAAACTGGGCAACGAAATCCCCGAAACATTTCTGAGGGTGATTGAACCCGCCGAAGTCAAGTCCGGAAGAGAAACATTTGCCGCATTTCCATTAGCTTCTATCCAAATTCCCACCTTCGCCGTCTCAAGTGGTAGAGAGATAGTCTTCAATCGATTGTTGTTCGTGATTTGAACACTATCCGCATTCTGCAAATTAATCCCATTCAAACTCGATAAGAACGAGTTCTCGATAATCACATTAGAGACCGATGACAGCCCGGAGGTGAACGTGAATTGGCTAACAGCTGGCAATGCGATAAAAGAGATCGTATCGACAGCAGTAAGCTGTGGAAAGCTCAAAGTACTCAATAGCGTGACATTGCTGATGGTAAAATTTCCGTCGATTCGACGCAAGCTGTCGCTGCCGAGAGCTGTGAGCGAGCCAGAATTCTCGACGACGAGGTTTTCGAGGATCTCTTAGACGCCGTCGACGCTGATGTAACCAGCCGCCGAAGTGGCGACCGCGATACTGCCGGAGAAGACGGTGCAGCTTGATATTGCGGAAGCACTGGCTTGGTTGGCGATTGTGAGTGTGGAGCCACCGCTGCCGCAGTCTGTTGATGTTTTAGCTCGAAATATTCATATTTGGATCAAGAACTTTACTATTTTGCGCAGTCGTCGTCGACGACTGACAATGGGCTCGTTGAAGAACGCAAAACGGAGCTATTAGGAGCCAATAACACGATTGACGTTGTACAACTCGAATGGCATCTTGAAATCGAGACAGGCCAATGTCCAGGGTAGGTCGAGGATGTTTGCGTTTATGTACCTCCGTAGGAGGAATCGTCAGGTTTTCCTTCACGAAGGAACGAAAAAGAAATGAAGCCAAGCCGGGTGAAATCCTGATTCTTGTGAGGCACCGGGGCTTGTGAGGCACAGTCCTGTTAACTCTGGAGTTGATGAGAGATTGCTGGCGAGCAGCTGAAAGCATGATTGATTGGTTGAAGCCATTCTTGTGTGGTGATAATGGCTCGACGATAACTCGTAGTTGTTGAAGAAAAGTGAGTAGAAGTTGAGATGATGGGAAGATGGGTCGAGGACGCTAGTACATGAGGCTACTGCATAATCTTCGCTGCCTGAGGCCACGGTAAGGCTAAATTCCATCATCTTTCAACTCAACACAACGCAAGCACACGATTCTTGAGATCTGCAGCCTCACAATGGCTACCTCTTTCCATCAATTTCGCTCTCTGCCTGCAGAGATCCGGCTCAAGATATGGGACCTAGCTCTTCTGCCTCCGCCGCAAGTAAAACTCCTCACAATCTCAAATACCTGCACTAACACACACTCATGCACCAAATGCTAGTCCCGAATTCAGAACCAGTTTCGAATTGGATACATGTTCACATCGCGGAGCACCATCCCATCTATCCTTCATATATGCCGCGAATCGAGAGCATTGGGTCTTAAGTACTACAGTGCGACCATGGCGGGAGTCGAAGTGACGGGCGAATGTGCACTAAAGAAAGCTTTTGGAATCTGGTACAGACCACCAGGACTGGACTGCAAAACACCGATATCCCGAAACAAGCTTGATGACTACGCGACGAGTATACTGGGCTTCCAAACACGATCTGGTTTACCATAAGTGGCCGATGGGGAATTTGCCATTCAGTGCCAAAGACATTGACTGCTTCCTGATCTCGAGTTCCAGGAGTTGGTGCCTGAAGGGTATCAAATACGTCGCTATGGATTGGGTCTTGTAGGGTTACTGGAGTGCTACAAGCAAGAACAAAGAGATGCTGCTCCAGGGAGTCGACGTTCTATTTATCCTTTTAAAATCCAGATTTCTGTCCGGGCCGGAGAACATCGAGAAACCGGTATTCCTCAGATGGTATCATTCCTGGGGCTTAGATGGTCCAGTAGCTCTCCAGGGCTCGACTGCGAAAGAATGGGGACCCGAGAGCATTCATGTCGTTGAGGACGAAAATGCTGCTCTGGAGCTAATATTGTCAGGCCAGGTGTGAAATGAGAGCCATGTGGCTGTTGTGCTTCTAATATCACCTCCTATAGCCTTATTCAAGTTTTATGGCATCTACAAGTTCGATTTGGCAGTACCATACTTTGCTTCCTGAGCTTTGCCAATGTTTCTCTTCATCTCCAAGAACACAGCCTGCGCCTCGGTAAACACACTTCCATCTTCCCCGACGAAAGCAGCCTCGACCGTTATTTTTCTACCCTCTTTCTTCACCACCTTGCCGACGCATCGCACCACTGCAGGCGTGAAGAGGGGTTTCTTAAAGTTCAACTTCATGTCAACTGTGTAGGCACCGTTGTCTGGACAGGCCTACGTCAGTGGTCCATCTGGTATGCAAGGAATTGAGACCTACCTCCCGACTGCTGCCATGCAGCGGTTCCCATTACTTCATCAAAAACGGTGGCTATGAATCCTCCATGGCAAGTTTTCGCATAGCCGTTGATACCGCTGCCAAGGTCGAGCAGAGTCGATATCTCAACGAAGGGATTCTTCTTGTCTTCGCCGGGCTGTGGTTGTCCTGTCGCTCTTTTCGGCAGTCTGAAATATGTTACACACGCTCGTACAGTCGTAGCTGAGTTCAAAGTCTCCTTCACGAGTGTGTACTCGCTGTCGAGCTTTTGTCGTCGATCTGGAATAGCAACATGGATGATTGATTTGTCGGACAGCAAATCAGCACACCATGGAATACCCTTAAAGTGGCTGACTGGATCTAAGATGTATTGCCCGTGAGTTGTTTCCTGCTGTATTTTGGTAGCCATGGTTGATGAAGTCTGAAGTTCAAGGAAAGATTGCAGGCTGCGGGATATTCTCTGATCATATGAAATTTGGGGGTGCGGGGTCATGTTTCTGGGGAGTCCTCGAGCGATTTTCTCGTCGCCGAGAAACACCACCAGTCGTCTAGAGACGAACAGCACCAAATGCTGGAGGACAACGAAGTGTAAACGGCAAAACTCGTGTCTATCAGACAGCCAGACTTGACGTTCTCTGCCCATCTTGTGGAGCGGTGGGTCATTGCTGAAGACCTTGTCGACTGCAGATCTACCTGCGGTGGACTCAAAAAACGACGCGGTGTGTTCAACCTCTGCGGCCCTCGTATTGCCATGCATTGCAATCCGTTTAATTAATCGGAACGTAGATTATCAAATCCGGCGCATGAATTCCACGAAAGTTTCAGGGAGAGAAATGCTAGTGACAGCACACCTCGGGACCTCTGAATCCTCTTTTCTTTCACGATACTCAAAAAATTCCCGAGTCCTCCCGTCACATCCAGTAAAAGAGCTACAAACTCCAGCGCAGAGGCTCAGAAGTCAGGGGCCAGGTACTGTATCCGACGTCCTTGGCTCAGATAGCAGTGCGGGAATTCGCGGCGAAGCCCCCGCCATCCCAGCCAAAGTGAGTTCGGAGCTATTCCCGGCACAGGATGATGAGCATCGTATTGGTCGAAGCTGATGGAAGTACCGTCGATCTTTCCCACAAAAGCTTAATTCGACATCCACTGTGGTCCCGCTCAGGTGTTGCTTTTCCGTGCATTCTTGCGTGGAAGCTAGGTTCACCGAGGACGCCGGAGAGAAAATATTTTAAATTCAATCTGTTGTCGGGAAGTGCAGGGAATGACAGCATCTCATACTTGAAATTGCTCGTCGTACTCCCAACTCAAGGTCTTCGCTGCAATGCTGTTGCTGCTCGGAGTTCTAACCTAGGTAACATCACGCACAACGAAACCGACATCAGCTTTCATCTCTTGCGGCCGCAGAGTAGCAAGCGTTCTTCTGAGCCCGCTCCTTACGCTTTACTCCTTTTAGGACCCATGCAAGTTGCAGTTGCCATTTTGAGAAATGGCAAAGGTAAAGTGGGAAAGTGGATCCGCAAGCTAAGATTTGATCTGCAGCTAGTTGGCGATTAAAGAGCTTGTCAGTTCGGGACATTTGGACAAGTGACAAGTGCCCGCTAAAATCGTATTCGCGTCGGATCTTTCGAGCCCTTTCATTTCTTACCCACAGTTGCATGGGCGAGAGAAAGCTCTTTTGCAAGTCTGTTTCTACCCCTATCATTGTTGAGGGAGATTAAAGCCGAACCGCTATGGGGCCATGATCGCCGAGCTTTCTCAATTCGTGCGCGTGCAGAGAGCCCAAGCATAATTCGTTTCCGAAGTTCTGAACAGCTTCCTCTCGACGCTCATCGTGAAGCCCCACCTTGCATTGCATTCTTATCGCAACATCTTGGCAAACTGGAGCAGATGACAGTGACATCAATGTCACTGCAACCCCTATCCCTCAGATTTTCAACAGAGACGGCCCAGCTGCAGGATTGAGGGGCTCATCGCTCCCTGTCCTCATGACTCCGTATTCCTAAGCTTAGAAATATGAATAAGTCAATCCCGTCTCCTTTCGTCTTGCTCCCTGGGCAGACACGATCATGCCTTTCCATTCTTACCTACCGGTAGAAACACGTCTCTATCTCGCTCCAGTCTTACTCCTCGATGCTTCACTTGGCCTAGTCCTGGATCAGATAGCGGTGGGACAAGCTCTTATCTCGAGATTAATATTCCGGCGTGCCGAAGCGTCGCTGGGACCACTTCCTGGTCCTTAAAAACGCCACTGATGGAATGTTTCTTGAGCTGAAGGAATGAGATGCAAGGGAGAGAAATTTGACTTTGTGCTGTGGTGAGTGGCAAGCTGCATGATGAGCCTCTTGGTGACTGACTGATCGGCTTCAGATTTTTGCGCGGCGTTCGGGTATGGAATGTCAAGGATCGAGAAGGAACTTTGGGCTGTTGGATTGGAGGAGGAAGATACCAGAAGGGACTCATTCAGAGGATTTGGAAACGCTGCATAACGATGAGGGAAGGAGAATATCAAAAGTCTAGGATTAAGCTAACAATTCTAAGATTTGCTTCATTCCACATCTCAAAAATTTTCTCCAAACATCTCAAGCTCCCACCGCTGCCTCGTGCATCTTCACTCTCACTCCCTTTCCACTCCTATTCGAAAAAATATACTGAAAGAAAACCTCCTCACTATCCACACTCTCCAACCTATCAAACCTCTGCAAAAACCTAATCACCACATAACTAGTCTCCGTCAACGCAAACTGCTGCCCAATACACTTCCTCCTCCCTGCCCCAAACGGCAAAAACTCCCATCCCTGGTGCCCCCCCTCTCCCCTTCTCTTCTCCCATCTCTCGGGCTTGAAGTCCTGAACATCAGCTCCCCAAATGTCTTCTCTATGCTGCATCGCGTAATTAGCAATCAAGATCCGCATTCCCTTTGGTATGAAAATTGGTGAAGAGCCGTCTGGTCCACCGCCGTAGGGAAGAACAGTGTCGGAGGTGGCGAAACGTTCGTTTACGGGTACGACGGCGGCGACGCGAAGGACTTCTTGGATGACGTGGTTGAGGTATTCGCAGTTTTTAAGCTTTTGGAAGGAGATTTCGCCTGTGCGATTGCTTCCAAACTCTTCAAGAATAATCGAACGCAGTTTAGAGAAGGCGTGAGGGTTACGCGCCAAGTAATAGAATACCCAGCCGAGTAATGAACCAGTGGTGTCTCTCCCCGCGTTCAGAATCTGCAAAGTTTCATTCCGGAGCTCAAGCGGATTCTGGGTGTATTTCGCAAGTTCGTCGAGGAGGAAAAATCGCTGAGGTTTTGAGGATTCAATTTCGGATTCTAGTTTCGATACAGAGGGTTTATTGAGACGACATGTGACGAGCTCGTCGACGAAACGGTGGACTTCTCGACAGTGGTCTGTGAATTTGGTGGAGTGGATGAAGCGGTTCCAGCGACCGAAAAGCCCTTTCGTGTACAGCCACGACTTTCCAGCTTCGAGATGATAAGAGAAGTTGGTGTCATTGCGTTTGCTGTCTCCGATGCTTTCGACTGGCGTTTGGGTTTGAGAATTGACTGAGCGGCCGTAGAGAAATTCGGTGGCGACGTCCATGGTGAGATTCAGGAATAGTGGTGCGAGGTCGACGGCTCGCGTCCAGCCATCTTTATCGCTGCGAAGAAGTGATAGGTTCAGAAGGGACTGGACATGTTCTTCTTCGACGTCGAGGTCTGAGATTTGTTCGCGCGCAAACTGAGTGTGATGTCAGTAACTGAATGTCCATCAAGCTCCAGGGTTCTTAGAGCAGGAGATGATAGCTTACTTGAGGTCTCAAAAGCTGTCGCGAATGTTTCCAGGCTTCTCCTTGAGCAGTGAAGATACCATCTCCCAACAATGGAGACCAGATATCCTTCCTGTGAGGGCTGATCTCAAATTCGCGAGCATTGGTCTGGAAGATAGCTCGAGCATTCTCAGGATCGCGAGTAACGATCAATTCATAATCCAGAGCTGAAGCACGAAAGGTGTGGACATCCTGTCCGACCTCTTCGAACTTCTCGATGAACCATTGAGGGGTCCGTCCCTCTTTGTTCGCCTTGGAGACTTCAGAAAGCCTTCCAAGCCCAAGGAATCCTTTCCTAGGAAGAGTTGGAGGATCCTCACATCCTCGGTGTTTGGCTTCTGTTGCGCGCCTCCTTCTAGAGATTGCAGTTGATGCACGCCAGAAAACGAGGGAAAGAACTCCAAACAAAAGTAGCAAAGTGAAAGAAGACATCGCGATGCCAGCTCTAGACTAAAGGGGTAGGTCTGAGGATAGAGAAAGAAGGGGACCAAAAATTAGAGAGTGATTTTCCAGAATTGCGAATTCGCGTCGCCACTACGTAGACAAAAAAAAAAGATGCTGCATCTTGCCGCAGAGCCCTATTGATCTGCACAGAACCTACTGCAGGAACGTATCTTTGCACATTGATCATCCTCTACTTACCCGAATTGATCATGTCTGATTCGTGGTTGAGGACTGATTTGCAGAGCACCCGCAAAAGGGTCCACCCTGCTGGATATGACGACAGCCCGCGTTCAGGCTTCCGGAGCCATAACAATAGTCTGAGACAGGGGCAGCACTACTGCTCGGTTATTTTATTAGGGTCTGGACTTAGCTTTATCAGTGGGCCCGAAGCATCGTTGAGCAAAAAGCTTTCTTGCGACCTCACTGGCTTTCCGAATTGAGGTGGTAATTGCTAGCTGAGCTGTCGCTCGAAAATACTGATCTCGGGCGTAGATCCCGGTCGTAGATCCCGGGCGTAGATCTCGGGGCCGCGAGGTTCAGCTCCAGAAAATCATAGCTCTGTCTGACATCGTACTGGCAGACGGAGCTCGGGAGCTGTTTGTAAGGCTCTCAACAGAAGTAAACATATGAAAGCCCTGTAGAGTGTAGTTTCTGTCAAAGGTGACAGACTTGCCAAGGTAAACATTTTCCTCCAGAAAGTTTACCTCACATTTGCGACTGCAGACTTCGCTTTCACCATGGGTTCAACAGGGTCTTTGGTGCACCAGCTATCACCAGTGGATCACCTCTCACCTCGCGTCCACGTGCCTAAGCTTCTGTATTTCGCTTCCGACGAGGAACCTGATGTTCTCGTGAAGACGTTCCGTGAAGGGCTTGCAAAAAGCATCTCGGCATTGCCTATACTTGGAGGCTCTGTTGGGTTGCTGCCAGGAGCTGCACAGAAGGGAACTCTTGCCATTCAAGCGCCATTTTTTAAAGCTGAAGACAGTAACCAACTCTTTTCTTTGCGTCCACTCTTCAATTTTGCTGCGTCGGAAATTGTTTTGGCTCTGTTTTTTCTTCTTCGAAAGCACTATACTAACTCGTTGTAGTCCTCTCCGTGAAGGATGTGCGCACTAAGTATGACTTCAAAGATATAAAGTCGAGGCACTTCCCTCCGGACGCAGTCAATGGCGAATTGTTCGCGGCAGAGGTAACAGCAAATCCAAAACGAGTGCTACATGCTCAGGCAAACCTCATTCGAGGCGGCGTAGTACTTGTCTTTGCCATCCACCACTGTGTCGTAGATGAGACGGGTATCTTCGATGTGGTGAAACTATGGTCAACATTCTGCCGTGGAGCTGATGGTTCGAGCCTTGTCAAGCCAGAATGGACTGATAGAACACCTCTTATGAAAGGCGAGGGCACCGGTCGTCTGGCAGATCACCCTGAATACAATCTACTCCCAGAAGAGAAGTCAGCAACCATCGAATCCAAACCGACCGAGTATATCTCAAAAGCTTCCGGCACCTCTTCCTCGGCAATATTCTTCTTTTCCGACGATTCTTTGGCACGGCTGAAGAGTTCTGCAGAGCAAAAGGCAGACGGTGACTGGATTTCTACCAACGATGCATTGTGTGCTCTTGTTTGGAGTCGAGTAACGAAGGCCCGCCGCACAATCGGTATGGGGGACGCCACATACTCCATGTTCAATATGATTGTCAACGGACGCGGCCGAATGGAACCGCCGATGTCTGAAGAATATATGGGCAATGTTGTCTTCGTCTCCAAGGCAATCTCTGGACTGGACACGTTGACCTCCTCATCAGACCTCGCAGATGTTGCATCGATAATTCGGAAATCCGTGCTCGAAGTCGATAATAAAGCGATCAAGGATAAGGTAAAGGCTGTTGCGTCAGTCGATGATATTGGGCGCCTCGCTCCGGGAGGGTACAGTTCGTTCGGACGCAACGTCGGTTGTACTTCATGGGCCAACCAGGAGTACTACTCGCTGGACTGGGGTAAGGCACTCGGAGGTAGGATCGAAAGGGTTCGCTGGCGGAAGACCATCAGTGATGGCATCTTCGTGATCTTTCCACGCATCTCGCTTGAAGCTGGGTCTGGTGCGGGCGGCAGTGGATTGGAGGTGTATATTGGGTTGGAGAAGGAGCCGCTCGAGTTATTGCGCAAGGATAAAGTGTTCAACCAGTATGCTGAGTGGAGATGTTCTTGAAGCTTGTCTGTCTGAGCCAGATGCAAGTAGCAATTAGCAGTGGAGTAAAGTTAGAATATATTGCCACTCTTCACCGCCTCAGTTTCTCATCTAAGAAAATCACGACTCTCACCCCACCAAGTACTTTCACAAGTACACCGACATTGCTTGGACGAGCTGTACAAGACATTGTGGTTTCCGCGATCACCCTCGAAATCTTGTGTCACGGTGGGCGTAGCTGCTGAGAGCAAATGATACTACACACCGTCCACGGGTAGTACATATCATACCTAGGACCCGAACCCGATGCCGTCCGGGAAGTGGCGCATCTACCGAGTTCATCATGGTCAGCCAGAGCGTCCAGAGTCCGGGGTGCAGGCTGCGCCCTTTCAGTGAAGAATAGCATCCACAATGGAAGCGATGGCTGATTCGCCTTCCCTCTGGCATGCAGTTATCGCGAAGTTGGCGAAGCCGATAGCCGAAACGGCGAGCTGATGCCATAGTATGCGTCCTTTGTCCTGAGCTCTGAACAAGCTGTGGCATCACCATCTCAATATATGATGCATCCAATGGCAACATATGGACTTTCTATATCGTCCAGTAACAGTAGCAGCCTTAGCGCGGACAGAAGTCTTATGCCGACAGGATGATCATCAGCTACCCCGCGTCAGCCTTTCGTGCTACGATGCATGTTGTGTTTGGCATTGGCTTAATTTGCAACCATTTCCAATATTCCATTACAAATTCACGTAAGTCTAATCCCTACAGCGTTCTCCTTCTTAGTTGATAAAGGTCCATGATATCTTCTCCATCTGTCAAACCATCCAAATCAGCACAAGCATCAGCTCCATCACCAGAATTACATCCTTCGAACCCGCAATCAACATGTCTGCAACCTTCGCCAACCCTGGGACGAAAGTCATCTCTCCTATTCAACTCGCACACGTTGTGCTGAAGACTCAGCCCTCAAACTTCAAGAAGATGGTCGACTTCTACAAGACCTTCCTCTCGGCAACAATCAGCCACGAGAACGAATTCATCTCGTTCCTTCGCTACGATGATGAACATCACCGAATCGCAATCGTCGCCATGCCCGATCTTGGTCCTAGAGACCCAAAAGCTAGCGGCCTCCTCCACGTAGCCTTCACCTTCAGCACTCTCACAGACCTTGCTCTTGCCTACCTTCAACGCAAGGCTCACGGCATTGAACCATATTGGAGTGTCAATCACGGAATGACCACGAGTATGTACTACCATGATCCAGATGGAAACGACCTCGAGACTCAAGTCGACAACATGAGTACGGATGAAGCGAACAAGTACATGATGACTGAGAGTTTTGCCGAGAATCCGATTGGGGTTGACTTTATGCCGGAAGATCTCATTAAAAGGTTAGAGTCGGGCGAGAGTGATGCATCGATTAAGAAGAGGCCTGAGAGCGGTCCTCGTGGTGTTCCCACATTTCTCTAACTGTCGTTGGAGTGGGTCTCGTCTGCAATGCTTTTGCCTATTTATGTTATGTATCAATGCTATTGTTGAGGCGGAAATGTCCGGGACGCTCCCCATTTTAATAATGCGCACAAATTCCGAGACTCTCCCCAACATCGCAAGGAGAAAAGATCTAGTGACGAGAAAATATGATACAACAGACATCAAAGAATCAAAAGCCGAGGAATGTTTTCCCATGCAAAGAACGAGTTCCCTGCCAGTGCAGCCTAGAGTTTTCGGAGGGATTACATTGCAGTGGCATGATTCTGTGGATACATCGAAATTGAAGTCCACCAATACCATTTGAATGCAGAAGACAAGAACTTAGGAGTCAGCCTCATGCCTGGAATACAATACTATGGCCAATAGAACCATGATTCCATACAAAGCATACTTCCAGACCTTCGAGAAAGCCGTAGGTGGATTCGTTGCCCGATTTGCCCGATTTATTCTCTCTTCGAATTCTTACATACTAGCTTTGGCCTTAGCCAGCTCATCGGCGAATTCTCTGATCCAGGCTTTAGATTTGGATAACTCGCCAGTCAGCGCCGATAGTTCCTCTAGGGCAGCACGGGCTAATTTCCCGTTGCAATCGCGCAAGCTTCATATTTTCCAATTCCGTCTTCTTCGTCAGGAGGCTCGCAACAAGTTCTGCTTCTGAGCCTATGTAGAATCGTGATGTGTTGAACGGCTCTTTGAGCAGTTTTAATTCCGTAGGTGGTCTCTCAAGCAAGCTCAGAGCTAATTGTTGACATGATTCCAGATTGTTCTCCAAGTGGAACACGTTTGCTCCCCTTCTGATCATGGATGAGCATTCTCGTGTTCCGTCGAGCCAGCTGACTCTTTGAATAGGTTCTGAGGGTTCGTACACCTCCCAGTGAGATATGACGAGTCCCACATTTTCGAAATCGGTTCCGAGTTTGCGAAGGAAATCGACGAAAGTTTTCATGTTGTCTTCTGCCTCCCTCGTGACATCGGCGAAGACCGTAAAGTCTTTAAGAGCATAGAAATATAGGACCGCCGTGATATCCCAAGTAGGGCCAATCTGTCCTTCTAAGAAGTGAGAAACTTGGTTGAAAACAGATTCGGCATGCCGACGACCGCTCCAGAATCCAGTAGTATCCGCAAAGGCAACCGTCTTGCCATCGATTGTCGTAACTGCAACTGTGGGTTCTTGAGTACATACAGCATCGCCGAAGCTATCGTTGATGGGATAGTTGGATCCAGTGATGTTGTTGACGAATGTAGTTTTGCCCGCGCTTTCTTGGCCGAAGACTAAGATGATGCGTACATCGGGAGGTATCTTGATCGATGTTCTTACATCGTCTACCGCTGTCATTTGAGATGATTGAATGTGATGTCGGAGGTCTTCTCTGAATCATTTGAGATCAGCTGTTGTTTGGTGTTCTTTCTTTGATTTCTGCTGAGTTCATTGATGGGAGAAACTAGCTTCCTGACTACTAGGAATGTGAAATTCTCATTCCAGACCCGGAATGTTGTGAGAGTTCTCTACGGCACGTGATGCAGCAAGCTGCTCACGGATCGCTCCTTCTTTCCAGGCGACATCATGTTAGATTTGTGATGAGAAAGAATGAGAGGTTAAGAGTGAGGAGATGGCAAGAGGATTGTTTTACTCGTGTTAACGACAACTCTCCTTCTCAAAGCAGGAAATGAGTCTACGCATACCCGCTTCTATCCTTCCACTTTCGTTCGCGACACGACCAACCTGAATTTGGGTTGCATTGGAGAAAAACACTCGCCATACCAGATGACTTAAATTGGATTGAACGCTGGAAGGTGATATCGCGCTGGCAGATTGAAAAGGCAAAGTCTGAGTGCTCAATGGGATCACGAGTCTCGGAGAGCGGTGGCCGCTTTTACTGCAGATGGGAACTTTTCAAAGTCAAGTTTGTAGCTTTACTTATTGAGTTCATTTGACATTTAGTTTACCCAGATCAAAAGTTGATTAATTGTCTACGGGTCAAGGAGGAATCAAGAGTTTGACAGTGCAACCGAGATGAGAAAGGGGGCTCGGCAAAAAGTACTTTTGCCTCAGTCTTTCGCGATTCTGTCCGCAGCCTTCCAGAATGCACTGACTTCGAGTTCTGAGAGTACGTCATTGATGACAGTAGATTTTGAACACCAACATCATTGGAAGCCACAGACAGACGGCCTGACCCAGGCCCAGAACCGGAACGTCACGTGGTCACCAGCACCCCAGTCCGAATGGTAATGCTAACTTACTGATATAAGAGTTCTTTTACCCACTGTGCAAAGTTTCTATCACAGAAATAACAGTTCTATAGACAGTCGTTGCGGCTTCACAACTGTATAACGCAGTGCGATTCCCAGCCTCGAGCCCCTGCTATTGCAAAACTCCATCCAATTTCTGAAATTTAACCATTCACGCCTCACGAGAACACCATAATGAACTCCCCCAACAATGTCCCAGTAGCACAGAAGCGCTTTTGTGACCTACCTTACGATATTCTATTCTTACTCTTCGATGAAATCATTGCATCTGAGAGGATCATTGACCTCGCTGGGCCGGAACACTCTAAGGACCTTCGAAAATTAGATACTCTAGGTCAGCTATCTCTATCGCGTCTCGTATTTATCGTAGCAATCAACAAATGGTTTGATATGAAACCTGGACTGAAGAGAATAAGACCTCGCGGGTAAGTCATCTTCTCCCGAAACTTCCCCTTGCGATTGATACGGAGAAACCTTGAGACGGGGTGTTGCAATGCATATGACACGCCTTTAGATTCCTGAGACGTTCATACTAGCTGTAAGACTTCTGAGAGAACCATACTGACGCGACCATCCCACATTCAGAGAGATTTGGATTCCTATCACTACAACGTTCTATCTCGATCTGAGACCTTCGTTTTGGGAAATCGTTTTCAGTAGTTGGGCACCTTATATAAAAAACCAGACGTCGCAAGGACGTAATGCTCTCCTTAAGTCTATTTTGATGACAGAGTTCTCGAACCCGCGGTTGTGGCTGACCGACAGGATCTGGGCTGACGTTTTGGTGACCCAAGAATTTTGTAGTCTGCGTTGGCCCTGTAACTGCTGCTGCCCTGATCTCCCGTGTGTCGGATGGGAAGTGGGGAGCTTAAAAGTCCCAGGGACTGTGGAAGAATGGACCAATGTCGACTTTGAGAGGACATCGTCCTATGGGGTGGGCCCAAAGACCGAGCGCTCGAGTCGAGGATGAACGCGAACCGGAGCATATTTGTAGGTTGTAGGCCGAGTATGGAGGTGGCGCTGAGCGTTCCAAGAGGTCATAGTTATGGGAGGAACGTCAACGCGCGATGTAATACGAAGACACGAAAGGCAATAAGTTCGTTTCGGAAATAGATAGAGCAGTGAGCATTGTGTCTTGCAATGTAAACATCTCATAATATCAAGTCAGAATGGCCCTTTCGATTGAGAAGAGCAGTGATGATGGCGAGATCGGGAAGGAAATATCGATAGCATTGCATATTTTAGACTTCTTCTTGGAGGCTTGGTACCCAAAAGGTGAGGAGGGACAAGGACTTTTTGTATTGTGTCTCCCGAACGTGATTGTGGGGGCAAAATCCCACCTGGCGATTTACTCTGGGTCTATAATGGTACCGATGTCTACTTGGCTAGGACTGGCTCATGAGAAATAACTCGCCTTAACTTGTGACTTTCGTGACTCGTGAACAACAAACAATATGGAGATACAAAGCGCCAGGTCCTAGCGACTTGGCCATGTCCTCGAACGAGTCAGAAGTGCAGACGAACCGAGAATGAGAATGAGTAAGCGGAGACCAGGTGTCTTTTGTACATTCGTTTGCTCGTAATCTTCAAGTCAGAAAAGCTACCTCCGGCGTTGTCAATCTCCCAGTTCTGCCCGGACTTTCTCGGGAGGGCTGCGAGCAGGGCTGAGCTGGTCGCCCTATGAAAATTCTGACAGAGGAAGAGAGTGGCCCAGAAAGCCCAAAGAAGCCTGGGAGGCTGAAAGTACTAGTGATTGGTAGTGGCCACGACATCGAAAAGGATCGTACTTGCCTTCCCCGACACCTTATCGCTTATCCCACACTGATCGTTTGTCCGAAATTCGCAGCCCCAGGTTTATACTCCTTTCGCTGGCTCGTCTGGGAAATTTCTCATAAGGCGACAGAGCTTCTAAACACGATGCTTAGCTCCGTCTCCCTCATGAGACCCCTCAGCCTTCGAAGAGTGATAAGCTAATGAAGAAGATCCGACAAGGCGGGATGGATCGCCTTGCCTTCGAGCCGCCCAAGACCTCGAGAGGTTCTTGCCTATCTTGTGTTGAACATTTCCCGCGGAGTTACAGCTACGAGGTTGTTTCAATCCCACAAGCACGTCTCGTGGCGTTATCCCGAGGCGACAAAATGATTCCTCGACACCACGCCTAGCTTTGCATTCCTCGGAAGACCCCATCCCGCCAACGACGTCGGGTCAATCATAGTGACAGGTCGGACAATATTCAAGCTGGATCATCAGACATAGTACCACAATCAACACACCGAGTACGGTCATATTCCTTCCAGAGGTTGCAAGTGACGCCGTGGTTCCGATGTTGGAGCAAACAAAGAGCCTCGACACTGGACGTCGACTTCCTATTTGCTTGCTCACGGAAAATATACATCCAGCTTGCGGGAGTTTGCATCTTGTACAACATTTACAGCTCATGCAAGGTGGACCGGTATGCTTTCTCGTGGAATATTAGAGTCCAGTGTACTCTGGTGAACTCCAAGGCAAAAGAAAGCCAAAACCCATAGTTTGTACGACCACCCTCCAGAGGCAGGCATATAAAGTTTCATTGCTCTGCATCTTTCAAGATACCAAATCGAAAGCAAAGACAACAATCATGTATTTACCACGCATCGATAGTGGCCCTCCTTGGGGGGCCTACGGACGACGGTGTAACGACGACCTTTTAATATCCAACCTCCCCCAGCAATCGCCATATGGCATTCCATCTCTTTTGGGCGGCTACGGTCTCCCTTACGTGTACCCTCATGGCAGAAATCCCTATCTTCAAACCCAATTTGGCGCCGGACTTGGGATTGGACCGAGCTATCCTCCTCTCCGAAACAGGGGAGAATTTGGACGTATCGGTAGCTCTCCCTTCCGACACCTACACGGCGAAGACACACGGTTTGGACGGAGTTCATCTTCTCACGGCAATTCTTACCGCCGCTCTCATTCACGCTCTGGGAACGCGGATCAGATATTCCCAGTCGTCGCGCCCACTTCGGCGCGTATACTCGGAAAGACTTTGTCGTGACAATTCCTGTAACAGTCGCCCAACCAATATTGTTCACTGTCTGTCCAGGAGTAACCCGACCACAACAAGTACATCGCCGAATCACCATCCCCACCTCCGTCAGCAAAGAAGTGATCCATGACAAGCTTGAGCGAGTAATAGATGGTTGGATCTGGGGTTACGCTGTGAAGGTCTTCCTGAAGAGTGGCAAGAGTATACCGTTGGATAGGATCGGTAGTGAGGAATTGCGGAGGGCGTTGGAAGATGAAAATATCGAGCAATTTTATGTGGAAAAGCTTCGAGAAGGCGACAAAGCGCATTGGTGATAACATCTGGTGAAGATGAGTGGGAGCTGGGATCGATGTCGAGTATATGCCAGCTTGGTGTTGTGGGAATTGTGGGAGTTTCGTTACTGGTCGATACGAATAGGCGAGTTGGAACTGGAAGTAATGTTAGATCAGATTGTTTGTGCTGGGGGTGGGATACATTACATGATTGAGAATTGAAATCTCCCGCCTCCAGATTCAACTCCAGCCCACTTGACTCGATCATATGCGGCATCTCTGTTTCAGCTAGACCTGTTCTCAGCCTTAGCTTAGCATCCAAACATCACAATCGTAGCTGTGTTGAACAAGACTTGCTGTGTACCTTCCTGTGAAAGCCACTTTGAGAGATGTACATTATGATCTGCCACCCTTGCAGCGCAATAAGAAGCTTCCACAACGATAGATAGTAGCGGAAACGCACAAATATTCCACAGAAATCCAACACGCAACAAACATTCGATCAATATCCAGCTATAAAAGGGCTTTCTGACATTGGCGAGGAGCTTGCCAGCACAGAGGTAGGTTGAGGACGCCGGGTTGTCCGAAAACCTTCAGCTAGGATGAGGCGTGCAACAAAATGTCTGAATGTCTGAATGTCCGAAGTCAACTTCACCGCCCATGCACTTTCAACGCCGATCTCAGATATCCTCCCACCCTCAACCACAGGTCGACCCCAAATCATCAAAATCTCAACAACAAAAACTCCAATCATCTATCCCTCATAGGTCAAGAATCTAAAGACCCCCAGGAAGCTTTTACTCGCCTGGGCAGTGCACTAGCATTATAGTTGTTATGTAGTGAGGATGAGGGCGTTGAAACGCATCCAACCTCCGGCCAAGCTGAGATCCTAAAATCTGCGATCAGACGTGCAACAGAAGATTTTCAATATCCTGAGATATTTGGGACTTTGGAGTGAATTGAGCCAGATAAGGAGGCTGCGGAGGAGGCGAGGTTGGCGAAAATTAAGCAGGAGCAGGCGATTAAGATGGGTAAAAGAGGGCATGCTCTTGGTCCTAAACTTCTCTTGGTTGATCGATTGAGAATGAGGGCTGGTGCTAATGACATGCTGGTCATGGACATCACTGTCGCTCAGTGATGTTCAAAGTGCTGTCCCACTTCAACTTTCCCCACTCCTCGAGTAAAGGAGGTCATATCACTTCCAGCCCCTCTTCCCTTGCAATTACCTTCACATTTAGTTTCTTCGCCTCCACGTCCATTCCACTCTTCCTCCCATCCCATCCAATCACAACATCACCACCACAACTATTGATCCCAACCAAGAATGGCGCCACAGCCGAAGTCCTCCAAGCCCCAGTCCACATCCCCACCCTCACAATACAGACAGCAGTCGCCCCCAGAAACCCCACACTCAACAATATCAGCACTGCAGGTAACGCCATCCAAGCCCACTTCACACCAATGCAAGCTCTCGACTCCAGCACATCTCCCACTGCCCACATCTCCATCCCTCCGTCTCCCCTTTGCCTCATCATACCCGTTATTGCCCCTGTCAATCCACTCACGTATTGATCTACACTTTCCAGTGTCGCGGTGTCATTGAGATACATCATTGTCAGCACCTGAGGACCTTGGGTGTCCATAGCGTTAGATTCAAAGGCTTCAAGGCAGTTGTTTACGTCGTCGTCGTACATCCAGGACATGTATTGGTTGAGCCCGAGACCGATTAGGTAACTGGGATTCCAGACGCAAGAGGATTCGGTATAGCGGAGTGGTGAGCCGGGAGAGGGGTTGTTTTGGACAAGGGTATTATTTGTGCTGATGGCCACGGGAGTCGTGTCGGAGAGGGTATCTGCGATGCGACATTGTGTCCAGGTCCCGTCGCGGAGAATTTTGTCGGTGGTGAGGGAGAATGTGAGGTTGGGAGATGTGGTGATTTCCGTGGCTGTAATGATTGTTTTCTTCAAAGGAGTAGTAGAGAAGACCGCTTCACTGAGGACGGAATTGATAATCTTAGCGCTGTAGGTCTGGATGCAGGGGTAGAGGGAGCAACGAACAGCCTATGGGTCCAAGGAAGAGGTCTCGCCAACGCACTGTCAAGTGCTGAGTACGAATCCAGGGAGAGATTATGGTATAGACGGTCTAGTTTTGACAGAAGGTGGAAGGGATGTCCACCTTGTTTGTGGAACATTAGAGTCAGAGTGCAAAATAACTCGAACGAGGTCTTTGAGTAGTCGATTGAGAGATAGGATTGGTCGACCGGATGCTGGTCGTGATCCATTAGGGCTGCCAAGGCCTTCTTAGGACGGTTGTCCTCGGCTGAGCCTATGAGAAGAGCCTCTGCAGCCAAGCCGACTAATGAGTATACCCTGTCCCTTGGGTCGCTGCTCAATGAATCCGTGTGCCTCTGTAGAAGTTCGTGTAGCAAGGGTGGCTTGCCATGGCAGTCTTTTCTTCAACAGACATGTGAATTATTGAAAATCTATTGGTGCCTTGATAATTTCGAACACTTTCTATGGCCAAATTACTAGAACCCGTTCCGGGACCAAGCCATACAAGGACTTCAGTCACATGGCTGTAGATATATGACATCATTGAAACTTGATGATTGCGTTCGAGGACATCGTCTGTGGATGTGAACAGCCACCGAAGAAAATGCCATGCAGACCGAGTCGATACGGGAGGGGGAATAACCAAGTTGCCTCCCTGGCAGATCCTCGGGCCTGCCAAAACTCTTTCTCCGCTGCACCAGGGATGTCAGAATTCGTGGACACCACTTAGAGCTGTGGCGGCCCGTTGTTTATGGTCAGCCAGCGTGCGGGATTGCTGAAGACCATGTTGCCATGAAGGCGGCTGGTGGAAGATAGAACAAAGAGCGAAACGCCTCGACCATAATATAGAGCCGACAGAGTGCATATAGGGCAAACGTAGCGGAAGTCAACGCCACTGTCAGCCGGCGCAGCGAGTGTATCCGCCATGAAATATACCAGAGAAGATAATACACTGGCATAGCAGCTGTTGTAAAACCGCTCGTAGCTCTCCAGAGAGTTTGTTCGATGGGTGTAGGAAAGTCAAAATTCCAAGCTATGCAATGGCACGCGCCGAGGACGACGCCACCGAGGATAAAACCAGCGTCCATGAAATTCATCGACCAACCAGAGCGCCCAGGCAAGGAAATCGTGCTGTCAATATAGGTCATATCGTTTGGAACAGTCAGCGCAGGCTTATGAAGATACTCGTTCCACAGAGCGTTCTCAAAAAAGCCAAAGTAATTCAAGTTTAAGAGGTGATGCTTGCCGTATTCTGTCAGGTTGTCTGTGACCAAGACTTCCGTGGCGATATTAATATCCTTTGGTTTTTCAACCATAACAAGTAGGTGATGAATGTGCTTGTAGCGAAGCCGAGGACGGTAATCTCGAGTTGGGTGGACGGGATCCTTGTGACTTTGCGGTCGATGAGCTGTATGAGGAGCCATAGGACCTGGAGGAGTGCAAGTAGCTTGACAACCCCGTCTTCCTTGCTCTTGTCCTTGATCTCCTCCTTGGAAATAGGAGTGAACTCGATCCATTTTGTGCTCACCAACATGCACAATTGCGCAGAATTGACGGCGATGGGCAGATCAAAGTGGAGATCTGCGTTTATCGATCTATATCCTGACAGGCCGATATGGTCACCACCATAGTAGTAGCGCGTCGGAGGTATCGTTGGGCCATTACTAGGCAGCCTAGGTGGCGCTGTCCTCGGGCGTTCATGGCAAGTGCCTCCGCCAACCGCACTTCTGCGTCTTAGGACAAAGCCACCCATGTTTGCGTAGAGGCATGTGTCATGGTCCATTGTGGGCCTCGTAAATTTGTGCAATAAAAAGCTGATCTGTAGGCAGCGATGAATTCTCCGAGTGCTCGGCCAACCAAAAACTCCGGTAGGATTATAGCTATCAGCATCCACTTCGGCTTTCTACATAAGAACCGCTAAATGCATCTTGGAAATTGACAGAGAATGCGTTTTAGGAATCCATCCTTTTCATTCTCGAGCGGTGCGGGGGGTGCGGGTGGTGGTAGAGAGAGATGCTGTACAGTCCACGTGCACAAGAAGATGGTGAGGAGAGAACTCCACAAGATATTTAGCGTTGAGCGCACGTTGGGCCCCGTAACAAAGTTAGATCCTTCTGGGGGGAGAGCGCAATTAATGGCAAAGTTCGTCGCCTGAATCACTTGAATGTGAATTAGCTGAAGAAGAATGCATGAAGGTAGATACATCTTTGACGATTGCGACGGAGCTGAGGAATGTGCGGTTAATGAAGGCCTAGAGAGACATTTTAAGTCTCTGTCGGAGAGCAGGTCTGCAACACAGCGTGTGATTTTGGTCGTTCAGGCCACACAAAAGAGCCAATTCGGAGCCGCTTGGCATGTGTGGCAAGCTCCAACTGGCTGTCGGGGAAGTTGTGTAACCAGACCGTTGGGGGTTGCCCGACCGATAAGCACCAGTCCTCCTACGAAGATGCTGCATGGTGGTAGGGCGCAAGCGTGACAAAGGTGCCTATACAGGTACTTTTCGCTTGAACCAGTGAGCTTTCACTGGCTCAAATGGTCTCGCCCTATAGTCAACAACGATAAGGAGAGTCATGGGAAGCATCTGCTTGTAAGGACCTGTAGCGATGGCTCTTAATTGGATTTAAAGACAGGACAACCTGGAAATAGGAATGGCACTTGCCATTTCAAATATCCGAAGCCCAAACAGAGCAGGCGCGACTCAAAATCACATTTACATCACCAACAAAAGTCCCAATTGCATCGCAAGAACAAATCTATTTCCCTCCCCTCACCACCACATATCTTTTCACCCCTCACTCCTCCCACCTGAAAGGTAACGCCCCCCAAAGATCTCTATAGTAACACATTCGCAGCTTGCCTTTCAGCCGTAGCCACTTTCTGTCTCGAATCCCTGCCCATTCCATGCGCGTGCTCGCTCCCAAATATAGTACAGTGCTTACGTTGCCTTCAATTCCCATCATGCTCTAAAGATTCCGCATCAGATCTCAAAAACCACGCAATTCTTTTTCTTTCCTTCTTTCCCACCAAAAACAAAAAGCGCGCATTAACGATCGAGAACGTGACATGTGGATATATCGAACAATGGAAAGGAAATTTAACCCATATCGACATCACCATCTGCCATAGCAAGTCTCTGCTTCGCAGTCTTCGCCTTCTTGGCTATAGACTTCTTAGGCTTCTTGCCTTTGCCTAATGCACCACCCTCGGCGCTAGGGATGGGTGTAGCGGTCCCCGATGGATGATTAGAGCCATCGTCGAAATGACCCTCACCTACGAAACTCTTAGCTCATGTTCTTCAACTCAGTGAAGGAAGAAACTCACCCTCATGATACAAATCTTCTAAGCTGCCACTAGCACCCGCCTTCTTCTTCTTCCCCTTACCCTTCTTCGCCTTCTCGGGCATCTTCGCCTCCTCAGCCGCGATCTCAGCTTCCTTTCTCTCAATCTCAGCAGCTTCTTCGTCATCCACGAGCCACATGGCAATATCCTTGGCTTTGTTCTCCTTGGATCGGGTGTTGAAATCGACACCGCCGCCTGAGCCACCAGTCATGACAACCTTCTGCACCTCTTCTTTCTGCAGTGCTCGCTTGCGGATACGCTCTTCGATAGTTCCGCGAGTGATCATGCGGTAGACTGTGACTTGCCTGGTCTGACCAAGACGATGGGCACGGTCCATGGCTTGGGAATCGATGGTTGGATTCCAATCAGAGTCGTAGAAGATGACGGTGTCGGCACTGGTCAAGTTGATACCTAGACCACCCGCACGAGTACTGAGTAGGAAGATGAAGATCTCTGGTCTGGTCTGGAAGTCGTGGACAGTGTCTCTTCGGTCTTCGAGTTTGGTGGAACCGTCCAATCTGAGATACTTGTAATTGCGGTATGTGAGATATTCTTCCATGAGATCGATCATACGAGTCATTTGGAAGTACAGCAGCACACGATGGCCCTCCTCCTTGAGCTTGAACAAAAGTTCGTCGAGCTTAGCAAGCTTTCCGGAGTCGGTGACGAAGCGACGCATCGAAGGAACAGTGATGTTGGTGAAGCGCTGTTTCTCGGAAGTTGGTGCAGGCAGCATCTTGGTAGGTGGATACATCGACAGAGGAACCTTAGATGTGATCAGGGCCTTCTCCTCGACTGGTGAAGGACCGTACAGAGCACGGCGCACTGGGACGTTGAACATCGTGTTCTCTTTCTCAATAACAGCACCTCGGCTAGAGCAGACAACCTCAATCGGAGGTGCAGAGGCGGCAGGTCGTCCACACTGATCAAGACGGCTGATACCCGATTCTGCCCAAACGTTTTTGGAGACATTGAGGAGCTTGTTGAGATATCCCTCATTCGTGACTTCTGCCAACGGCTTTCGGTCTTTGCGATCGACGATCTTCAACATAGCCGGGGCTGGGGTGAAGTCCTTCTCACCTTCTTCATCATAGATGACATCGAGAACGCCGAGTTGTCGGGGCTTTTGAGCAAGGTCCACAGCACGAGTAAAAACATCCTTGCGAGCAGCTTGCGAGACATCGTTGATAGACGTATCCGTAAATCGGAGCCACGAGAAGGCCTTGTTATCGGCCATGTTCTCTCGGATGTATTCTGGGCTGAAGACATTCAGCAGCTGATCCAGGTATTTGCCTCTGAATCCAGCCTTATCATTATTTCGCCCTGGCATGCCAAGTCGTCCGTCCTCTCGCCAGACCAATCGTGGGAGTTGGTACTCAATCAAGTTCCTGGAAGAGTAGGCAACGTTGATGTTGGGTCCCTCGCGCATGAATGAAGCAGTCTCGGCAAAGTGTCCGAAGGAAAATGGTGAAGTGGTCTCGGCTCGCTCAAACAAGTCAGGATGGTTACAGACCTTTCGGAACTGCATGACCAAATTCATGAGAGTGCCAGTATCATCGCCGTCACCAATGGTGGCCTTCTCGATGAGATCCATGATGCTGATCTGATTGCGGAGATTGCCATAGTATGCTCGTTGACGGTAGGTAAGATCACAGAAGATGTCAAGCTCAATCTTGTCACCCAACTCCTTCTGCACATGCTTCTTGACACGACGAAGCATGAACGGCTTCAAAATCATGTGCAATCGCTTGAGCTGATCCTCATTAAGCTTGGTGTTACTTGTAGCGTGACTTTCGATATCTTTTGAGAACCATTCGCTGAACTCATCGTGGGAATCGAACAAGCTAGGCATGATGAAATGCAACAATGCCCACAACTCCTGCATGTTGTTCTGAATTGGCGTACCGGTCAACAGCAGTCGATTTCGGCAGTGGAACCCCAGCAAACTCTTCCATCGCGAACTCTGAGAACTCTTGATAGCTTGAGCCTCATCAAGAATCATGTACTGCCACTTCATCTTCTGGAAGTAGGCGACATCAGACACGACCAATTGGTAGGAAGTGACCAAAACATGGAAAGGTGCGTCCTGAGTATAGGTGATGTGTTTGCGATCCCAAAACTTTCGAAGAACCTTTCGATCGGCAGCTGTACCCCAGTATGGCAGGACCTTCAACGTTGGAACGAACTTGGTGATTTCTTGTTGCCAATTGTGGAGTGTCGACGCTGGAGCGACGACCAAGAAAGGACCCCAAATTCCATGCTTCTCAGCAAGATAACCCATGACGGAGATAGACTGAACAGTCTTGCCCAGACCCATTTCATCAGCCAAGATACCATTAATACCCTGTTCGTAAAGGTTGACCAGCCAATTGAGGCCCTTGAGTTGGTACTCCTTGAGCTGAGCTTGAAGCATCTTGGGTTGCTCGATGTCGACGTCGCCCATTCCGGATGGATTCTGGAAGTTCATCTCTCCTTCATCATCCATTGCGGGAGCGTCATCTTGCTTGTTGAATGCTCTTGCCTTGTTCTGCGCCTCTTGGATGGCGTTTTGGGCATTAGCCATCGCAGCAGCGTGAAGAACACTTTCGTCCTCGGCGTCGAAGTCCAGGTCCTCAAAGTTGGTAACCTTAGCGCCAGGTGCACCGTTGCTGTCAGGAACGTTGATCTTATGTGAGTCGTCGGTCTTGGAGACAGCAACATCAGGGTGATCTGTCGATCGTTCCACCTCGTCTGTCTTGATCTTCTTCCCAATGAAATGTGAGTACAGCTCCGTCTGTGAGATCAGGAAGTTGAGTTTCCTCTTCTGCCTATTTGCTTCTCTGTCAGCTTCGGCCTTCTTCGCATTCTCGAGCTCTGCCTTCTCGGCAGCTCGTCGGAGGTCTCGTTCCTCTCGCTCGTTACGCTTCCAGAAGCCCATCATCTCTCGCATAACACGCTTGGCTCGAGCCTGGAGGTCCTTTGTGCCCTTGTTGGTCTTGAGCTGCCATCTCTTGGCCTCCTTCGAAGCAAGGATAGCAGTCTTCTTCAGGTTCGATGCCCTTGTCGCATATGATTCGATAGCCACCTTGTGAGTCTTGTTGACGTCTTTCCGTGCAAGATCTCGCCATATCTGATCATAGATCTGGTTATACCCCTTGGAAACAAATGGTTCGAAGGTTGCTGGGGACTCCTCTCGAGCTTCCTTGGATTCCTTGGCGTTGATTTTGAGTCTGATCTTGGGCTCTTCCTTGATCATAGGCGGCAAAGAAGGTGGCTCCTCTCCAGCGTCGATCGCAGCTTGTGCAGCCTCTGCTGAATCCTTCTCTGCCTGCTTCTGCTCCTTGGATTTTCGTAAACGAGCACCACCACGCTTGGTCTTGGGCTTGGATGGTTCCGCATCGACCGCAGTGAAGGTGGACATCATGCCACCGGAGAAATTGGGCTCCATCGGTGACACCGCGCGTATTTCTGGGCCTTTGTCGCCTCGAGACAATATCATCTTGGTCTGCTGAGCCTTCTTCTCTGCTCTCTGAGCCTCCTTGAGATATTTCTGTCTCTCTTGCTCATCCTCAGCAGCTTGTGCCTTCGCCCGAGCGGCCTCCATCTGCTCAACGTTGGTGGCGACCGTCTTTTCTCGTCGACGCTTTCTCTGCATGTCCTTCTTGCGCTCCTTCTCGGCCTGGACCTCTTTTTCTTGAACAGCAGTGATGGCAGCATCGCCATTGATCTCTCTGAATCGAAGCTCGCCGAAATCTACATGTCTACCAAGCTTGGCTGCCATCTTTTGCGCATGGAAGGTCCGCCGCTGTTTCGTCTTGATATCTTCGACTTTCTCAACCTCGAATTGACGCTTGCGCCCTCGTGCCAGGAATGTCTTCTTGTCCTCTTCAAATCCTCCCCTCTCGACATCGCTGGCATCAGCTTCTATCCTCGCCAACGCAGTTGTGACCTCCTTCTCTTGTTCCTTTGACATTTGTTTCTGTTTAGGAGGGGAAGGCTTCTTGGGTTCGCCATTCGCCTTCCGCTTCGCAGGCACTCTTGAGACTGGTGTCTGTGTTGGGGCGAGGGAGGACTCTCGTGAGCTGTCTCGTAATATAGGCTCGACAGCAGGAGGAGGTATCGATTGTCGGGATGCCTTGCGAGGCTTCGCAATCGTAGGGGTGACTGTTGGCTTCGAAATTGGGTCGGCGCTCGAAAGGATGCTCGAGAAAGACATTGGATCTGCGGGTCTGCTAGGGGGCTTGATGGTCGAATTAGAAGTGTGATCAAAGGTTCGAAGTTGGGAATCATGTACCGTGGCCGCAACAGGCGCCTCTTGCTTGACTGGAGGATCCATCTCCATTTTCATGGCCATCCTTGGTGAATGTGATATGCGCTGCGGATGGGCATGCGAGACGGGCGATCGAGGAGCTGGAGAGGTGTATGCTCCGTTGTAATACTTTGATTGTTCGACGGATGATGATGGATAAATGTAAGGTTCTCGAGTCTGGGGGGAAAAAATGACGTTAGCAATCCGAATTATAGAGAGCTTCCGTAGCCGCGTTGGATATTATACCTGAGGTGTTTGACTCTGCCCTTCATTCCATCCAGCACCAGCACTTTCCGATGGCTGCCTGTCGCCCGAGTCGGAAGTCGGATCGTAATAATTGCTTGTAGGCTTGTCGCGCGGTGCAGGCTGATAATCAGCTTGATACGCCGAAGTCGTCAGCGTCCTTGGAGATGTTGGTCCAGGAATGTGAGAAGCTGAAAGAGTCGCAGGCGTGGGCGGATGGTACGGATTGGTGAATTGAGGTCGCGGATGAGTTCCATTTGGTGAGTAGGGTGAATGGAAATCTGGTGTTTGCGCTGTTGTTGGCGAAGGTCTGGTGGTGTTTGAGCTACTCGGTCCGCCGTTGATCCTCTCTCCTCGTCTTGCTCCTTCCTCATCCTCCTCCTGCTGAGGCTGCTGCATCACCGTCGAAGGATACGAGTCCATCGCTGCTCCTTCACTCTCAAGGGGGCGAGGATTTCTGCTCCATAGACAATCTCTTCCCTCGCAGGTCCGGTGGAATGGCGAACAATCGGGCGTCGATCGATTACTGGTGAAGCATCACGATGATTAAAAGTCTAGGTTGATGGGAAAGAGTGGTGGTGATGGGTGTTGGGCAGTGCAATTATGATGGCAGCAGAAGCCGGCTGATGCGAAGAGGCTTTTCGACCTGGGCCTCTCGGAGTCGGGAATCGTGTTCAGTACTAAAGTATCGCGGCACGACTTGCTGGAGGTTTGAAGCAGATGTCGCGACGTCGACGCGGTGGGTGACAGATGGGAAGATGGGTGATGGAAGAAGGGTTTACGAGGGAAGAATCAGGGAGGGGCGGTGGAATGGGAATGGGTGATCACTCATGATATCTAGTGGAGGGCTTGCTTCGTCAAAGGCACACATTGCCGCCCCATCGCAAAAACTCGTGGTTTGGTTGCGAGGGAAAGCTTCATCTCACCAGAACTATGACGCTCGAGTGCGAATCATAATTGGTTGAACGTGCACCCCCTGCAGATGGTGTCTCTGCGACGAGGAGATGCGTTTTGTAACTTACTTTGACATTGTGGTCGAGGACGATTGCATTCGGACATTCTCTTATTCGATGCAGCCAACTAACGTGCGACGCATCCGCTGTGTCTTGCTCGCATCATGGATTTGTTCTTCCTGTTCTCCAACACATCCCAAAACCGATGTGTAGGCTAGTCCAGATGCAGAAGACTCGTCAACCAGCCAATATCGTCCGGAGATAACGAAAACTCGGAAAGGAAGGCAGGAATTGCCTCAAAGAGTCTTGTTATCTGACGGGAATGCTAAAAAGGTTGCAATGATCCTTGAATGATTCCGAAGTGTTAGTTGATGGAATATCACGCCCTGAAAACTCTTCACGTCCAGCAAGTTTTGACAAGTTTTGACAAGTTTTGACAAGTTTTGACCAGCTCTAGAATTTCAGCACAGGACTTGCCCCCAAACAACTCAGGACCAACACAGAAGCTGACCAAGTAGCCCAGGAACAATGTGTCAAAGACTTTGAATTCAACAACAGTCATTGAAGGGACACAATCAGTCACCTAACGTGAAAGGAGCAATTTTCAGATATATGAGTAACGTGATCTTGAAAGTAGGATGACTGGAACGAGGACAGAGAAAGGCGAGAAAACATCTCAAGCTATAGAAGCGGGTTGAAAGACTTTCAGACATGCAATGCCGGGTCTACGAAGCTGGGAGAATGTGATGAATCTGCATGCCCTCCCTTGTCGCCAACCTCGACTCCTCGAGACCACAAAACCCTCCGATAGTCGAAAATTTGAGACTTGACTTACCCGACATACAAAGTCTTAGATATCTGCTCGGGCCAGAAAAACCAACAGAGTAATGGCATAATACATATAGTAGTTTGAAGAGTAAGAAAGTTGGAGAAGAAAATTGGCAAGAAATCCGCTGCTGCATCATCTTCACTTCATACAGCAGGAAGTCAGTATTGCACCATCACAGGTCACTCGAATACACATTTCTCGAAAAGACGATGCATTGATTGACGCCTCTAAAGCAAAACAGTCTATTCTGCCCCACCCATACATTTCAGCGCGTGTATCTCTCACGCTGTAGCAGTAATGCTTCTCTTAGTCGGTAAACCAAGACCCAGCATTCAAACCCTACAGCATGGTATATATGCAATAACCCACGCATTACATTTGCCGAATGCATCACTTTTTGGTTTTCTCATCTGGATTTCAATGCCAATCTGATCCTCGCAGAGGGAAAGAACTTTAGACAGCTCCAGCCGCCATCATCTTCTTCCTCAAGTGGTTCTTGTACTCGCCGATAGATCCAGGCCATTTGCGGATGGTCTGGTTCTCGCATACCATGATATCTTTCGCAATCTTGTCAAGCAGTCTGGATGATGAATTAGCATATTTCACGTGGAGCTAACGAAGGGCAAACATACCTGAAATCGTGAGACACGACGACGACACCACCAGTGAATGCGTTGATAGCATCCGCCAAACTGTCAATAGTTGGGATATCTAAACCGTTGGTAGGCTCGTCAAGAAGAAGCATGTTAGGTCCATCGATAGCCAGGAGAGCGAACACGATTCTGGACTTTTGGCCTTCGGACAGGGTACCCATCAAGGCGGTTTGCGAATCTCCGCTCAGACCGTACTTCCCAAGCTGTTGTCTCCAGTATTGGTAGTCTTGAGACTTGTCGGCGTACTTGTCTCTGACGAAGTCGAGCGCAGACTTGGTGAGATCCAATTGTTCGGCAGAGTGCTGGGAGTAGACACCCATCTTCAGGTGAGTGTGGCGAGAGACGGTACCACCGGTGGGTGAGAGCTTGCCAGTCATGAGACGAAGGAGAGTTGATTTTCCGACACCATTAGGGCCGACAAGGGCGGTTCGGGAGTCCATGTCCACACCAAGATCAAGGTGTTTGTACAGATTATCCTTGGCGTCGCCAGAGTAGGAGAAAGTAACATCGTCGAAGGACAGAACTGGAGGGGGAAGCTTCTCAACATCGGCGAATCTGAATGTGAAGACACGATCTTGCTCGACTGGCTGAATGAAACCATCTGCCTCCATCTTGTCCAAAATCTTTTGTCGGGATTTGGCCTGTCTGACCAAGTTGGCGTAGGTACCGGCTGAAGCAATGAACTTCTTGATGTGTACAATTTCGTCTTGTTGCTTCGTATAGGCCTTCATTTGGTTGACCTCTTGTTCAGACCGGGTCTTGGCGTATGAATCGTAGTTACCTCCATAGTACAGCAGTTGCTTCTGACGCATATCGATCATGTTAGTGCAGACACCGTTGAGGAAATCCATAGAGTGGGAAACAAGGACGAGAGTTCGATCCCATTTCTTCAGGTATTCTTCCAACCACACGCATGCCTCCAAATCCAAATGTGCTGTGGGGTCGTCGAGCAAAAGAAGGGAGGGCTTGACGAAAAGGGCCTTCGCCAAAGCCACTCGCATACGCCAACCACCGGACATATCCTTTGTCTTCTTGTGAATAGTAACCTTGTTGAAACCAAGACCGGTAAGAATAAGGGAAGCACGGGTAGAGAATGTGGAGGGATCCATGGTTTCCATGCGCTAGAAATATTAGCAGGAGAAAGTGCAGCTGCGAGAATGCTTCTTACCTCGTAGAGATCCATAAGAAGAGGACTCTCTGGACCCTCATCTTCGAGGATTCTCTCAGCTTCTTTGTCCAGACGTTCCATCTCGTTCTCGGCCTCGCGGACAACCCATTCCAAGGCACCAAGGTCACTTGGGGGAGCACCCTCGTTGAGCAGATAGATATCCACATGGTCTGGAACTGGGTATTCGCGCTTATCAATAGCCTTCAAGAGTGTGGACTTTCCGCAACCGTTTTCTCCCAACAGCCCATATCGTCGACCATATGTGAGTTCCATAGTCGTATCGTTGAGGAGCACACGTCCGTGGAACACCAAGCTGACGGAAGTGATCTTGACATCACGACTCTGCTTCAGCGAGCTGAGAACACCAGTCGTAACACGATCAGAGAGTCCATGCTTGTCCATTTGGTCGGCAAGTCTCTTGACCTCGTCTGCCAACATATTAGCATGCATAGAGCAATGGAGGCGAAGAGGGACGATACGTACCCATCTTCTTCGCAGAGGTTGCGGGTTGATCTTCCTCGGGTAGCAGGTTTCCATCGCCATCGAGGAGGTCAGGAGTCGTAGTTCCAGAAGCATTCTTTGACCCAGCTTTTGAGCGGGAGGCCACTGTCTTCTTGGGTGCCTTTCCCTCAGCGGCCCTCTTGGCGTCGCGCGCTGCCTTGGAAGCGCTGACCATTTTGTCGAGTCCGAGATATTCGATTTGAGATAGTCGGTGTTAGGTTTGTGCGCTCGATTCGAGTTCGTGATCGAATCGAGATGGTTGAGTTGTGGAGAAGGAGGAGGAGGCTGTTGAAAGTATGAGGAGGGGTTGAAGAAATTCCTGTCCTATCTTTGGTGGGGGATTAAAATACGGTAGTCGTCACACCCTGCTAGCGTCAAAACTGACTCGATTGTGGCAACGAAAATTTCTAAAAATCTTCGGGCACAAAGATAGGAAAGAATACGTCGATGAAGAGACTGCTCATGAATATGGACTATGATATTCGAATAATAACTTTTGGCATTTTTCACAAGGTCAAAATCTGTTTTCGGTGAGTCCTCGCTTAAATGCAGGTAATACGTCAAGACTAAGCCCTTTTCAGCGGTGGCTCGCTGCTTTCATGTTTTTCTTCAAACTTCATTCTTCACCAGCCCTCAAAGTTGAGTTTTGAGTCGATTTATCCTTGGTTGAAAGCAATATTCTTCAAATTATACACAGAGCTAGCTTGTATACCTAAGGGCTGCACTGCGCAATCCTGACTCTACTCCGTTTTTCTACACAATACTATGCGAACACACTTGGACTGTTACTGTTACGCGGGGTGGCCGTTAAGCCAGTCAGCCCTTAATCATTTGAGCAGAATGGCCAACTGACTGGCTGATAAGAAGAGGGACAACTGAATGACTTAACTGATGAACTGATCAGCTAAATGACGGTTACAAAAATTAGTATCAAGTCACGTTTTTGTTTTAATTCTCAAAAATCTTCTAATTTTTTTATTATATTAAAGGATCTTATACTCTACCCTTATTTCCAAAAAGTATTTGAACTTAGAAATCAATAAAACAGCTCTAACCCCCCCCCCCCCCTAAAAACAAATAGTATAATAGAGATTTTTGAGAGTCGAGTTAAATCTCGAAGATTTTGGGCATTTTATACTGTTTTACGCCTTAATCAACCTTAAAATAGACTTAAATATTAGGATTTTCAACTGATTAATTATGTCATTTAAGAACCTCCCAACTGACTGACTGTCAGTTGCAAAAAGGTTAACTGACTGGCTGATAAATGATCAGTCATCAGTACTGACATCAGCTAGCCGACTTAATGGCCACTCTACAAGACTACAAGTTAGAGAATCAAGAGACACAATTCTCTTTGTAAACTTTTAAGTATGCAATTCTGACACATCCTCAACTCTCAATTGTCCCAGATACTGCAGACAGAACAGCTGCTGTGTCCAGACCTCCGTCCTCCCCTTGATACTCCTCCAGCGGCACGACGTCTTTATGGGAAACCACCAAAGGCTCATAGGGCAACGCACCGATTGATACGCCGTCAAGTGTTTCGTTGGCAATGAAAAGCTTCATTCGCCCAGCCGTAGTTCCACCCACATGCCGAGCTTTCACTACATGGCGGTACGGGACATGCGGGTCGAAAATAATGCGTGGCCAAGGTACCCAATCTGAATAGCGGTATTCTCCAATAACAACCCCGAGTTGAGCATCCCGAACAACAATAGCGTTGTCAATGTCTTGCTTGGCTCTGGCGATATATCCGTTATGAGAGACCCTTTGCGCTTCGAGTTCGGCGAGAAATGTCCTGTTGAATAGGCCCTTGACCCCGTAATGCTGCAATCTTGCCTTCATGCGCGCGAATTGTTCTGCGGGGGTAATATTTGGCATTTGGTGGATTGCGAAAGGGACTCCAATATCTCGTCTCTCATCGTCAGGGACAGCTCGCGAAGGATGCATAATCGGCATCTTGTCGAATGTCTTGAGGAACAAGCTGAGCTTCTTGGATCGTTGTGTTGTGATTAGTGTCACAAGTGCAGGTTGATATCTATCCAATACCTGCATATGCTGGAAAGGATGCAACCGAGACAGATGATTTCGAGTGTATCTTTGTTTCATTGTTCTCCGACTCGAACTCGTGGCCGCATCCGGTGGTTGCAAACAAGAAATGGCGATCCTCCAATCCCCTTTGGCGTTTCTTTGTCCGGATTCGGAAGCTTACCGCAACAATAAACACCCAAGTCAGTAATCTTAACCCAGAGCATCCCAACGGATACATATCTAATCACTTGCTGATCTATTGACAGCCACCAATTTTGGAAACTCAGAACACAATGGCAGCTACAAGTCCTCCAGCCCCTCCAGCCGGCTTCTCCTGGGTATATTACGGAAAGAACGTATTTTTGCCTTTCAATCATTGGATCTTTGGAAATGACCGACAGGTAAGTTCCCAGTCTTGCAAAGCGATACATTCTGTCCTCCCTACTTGTGGTACTTCAAAAGCGTTACTCAAGCGCCTCTAGGAGAGTTCGCAATAAAGTTTACTAATTGTAACGCAGGTAACGATCTCATTCGGCGCGGATACAATAGCGGCTCCCGCTCAACGTTATGGTCCCTATTCACACAGATTCCTAACACAGTTCTTTCGAGTCCTCCAGTCTAACATGCTCTTCGCACAGGCAGACGGCATGTCTGCTGCCACGTTGGCGAACACAATTGCCCACGAACACTTCCCTGGAGCCGAGAAAGAGTTCCCTGTTGGAGTCTGGGACCCGATCGATCACTATATCATGTCGAATGATCTGTTGATCATGGAGTCGCCATTTACCGCTCAAGCAAACCCTCGGAACGTCGACGTCAAAGATGTCTGGGCCCTCGCAGATTTTCTTCAAGGCCACGCTATCAAGAATGTCATCGGGCACCAATTCTTCAATGGCAGGTCATTCCAACATCCTAATGATGATCCCGAGGACCAAAGATACCTCATCGACCGTGAACTCATAGAGTACTGTTTCGACAACAAACTCTGGGCAACACAATTCGGTCGAACGATTCTGTACACGATGAATCGAGACATAGATTTCGATTACCAGTACAATCTCCCCACTACGCCCGACCAAAACGTTCTTCCCTCTTACATCGAAGACCTCTTCCGTATCCCCAATGGGGATAGAAACTATTTGCCATGGTACTTTAACCTGTGCCATCTGTTGCTTATAGAAGAAAAGCGGCCCAGAGATGCTGTCACGACGGCTGAAAGTAACGACGAAGACTCGATCCAATATTTCTGTGGCGTCACGCATCATCACCCGAGTGAGCCACGGTGTGGAGCCTCTTCAATTGATCCCCAGATTTCTAGCAATTCCGGAACTCCCCTTTATTACTTGGGCGGCGAAGGCGACGACGATCCTGAGGGCGGTGAGGTTTATTATGTGGCCAGCGACGATGATGAGGCCTAGTAAGAACCAGGATGTCAGCTGGGGAGCGAGGGTGATGACTTCTCTGAGTGACTATTGCGGAGAGAATCATCTCCTGAGTCTCCTTGGGCTGAAGCTAGGCTAGGCTAGGCTAGGCTAATAGCATATACGACACCAACCGTGCAAAACTATTCCTATATAAGGAGAGTGGAACGGAACGGAGGATATCTTATTGCACCACAGCTATCACCTTACTTCATGGCAAGGCCTCAGTTGAAGATCTTTCTACCACTGCTTCCAGCATATGCCTCAAGGAATGTCATATTCTAGCTAGACAATGGACACTCTCAAGATTCAAACAATAATTCAATCTTCATTTCTCTCCACGTGCATGTGAATCTGTGGGCTTCTGCACCAAGCCTGACAACCCGAAACATCCTCCAAAACCCAATTCAAACCATGAACCGCCGTCCAAGTCAAAGTTCGGCCAAGTCAAACGACGTTCTGGGCAGTGACATGTCCAACTCTAAATTGACTTTCCATTGCTCACAAACACGAAACACTGAACAAGAACTCTCCAAAGTCCTGATTACTGTCATGAAGCTTCTTCATTCATTCTCTTGGCCTTTCAGAGCTCCGGCATGATAGCTGGAATCTGCAATAAATTATGAAATACGTTTAGTGGTAGGGTATCAGACGCCATAACTCCCTTTTCCAACCTTCCGTCTCAATGTTTCTAAGCAAATATACCTCCCAACCAACCACCACCCCATCAACAGCCTAGTAACTACCACCAGCCACCACGCTGTCCCGCCGCCATCAAGTCTCAAAACTCGTCCCGCTCTTCCCACTCCTCGCATCCCAACTCCTCTCAGTCCCCTCTCCACCAGGCGTAACACCCCCCCTCCTAACGCCGTCCCTCCTAACCTCATTTACCCCAGCCACATCAACAGAAACCGTAACCTCCCCCTTAATCCCAATCCTATCCAACCCATACAAATTCTCCACACTATCTTCTCTCCCCATCCCCATTCCCCCACCTCTACTCCCACCATTCCTCCTCCTTCCTTTCGCCAACCTACTTCCCGTCCTCTCCCCAGGATTCCCAGCTTCGATTGTAGTGACTGTACCAAGTCTATGAGCCTTCCCCATGAACGCAAACGTTTCTAGACCTGTTTCTTCGCCAGGCGGAAACTCACTAAACACAATATCCGCCCTCGTACTTGCATACAACAAAACATCCAACCACCCATTACAAGCAATCATCGTGCCCGCCATAACGAAATAACTAAGAGGTACATTATGACCCGCCAACGCTACAATTCTGCCTGCTGCAAGAGGAGCGGTGCAGATGGTGTAGATGAGTGGATAGAGGATCATAAGTGGTGTTGCGCCGTGCAGGAGCGGGACTCGAGGGGAAGGGGATGAGTGGCGGGCGGAGGTCCGCAGGAAGAGGAAGATGAAGGTGTAGATTAGGATTGTGGAGAACATGGCAACGAAGATCCAGAAGTAGTGGAGCCAGAGACGTTCGATGGAGAAGGCTGCGTTGATCCAGCACTTTTCAGATGGTCAGCAAACTGTCCTCCTCGTAGAAAGCATAGATGCAGGAATTGAGAGGAGCGAAGACGTACCCAAGCCGAAGCTCGCACATAGAAGTCCTTGCCATGAAGAATTGGGCCAATTGCAGCCATCACATAGACGAATGTCCATGCCGCAGCGATACAGCAGTAGAAAGCCCCAGACGGCAATCTATAGTCCTTCACCACCCCGAGGAAAGTATGCACCGCAATGGCACAAATAAACACACTGCTGGCCAAGTCCCCCGTCGACACAAACCACCCTTGAGCCCAACATGTCGGCGTCCCCACTAGAATCGCATTATTCCTCAACGCGCTTATATTAAGCAAGAACGCACACGCTTGCTGAATATCCGCCAGAAGAAGATTGTAAATCAACAACAAGAATTGATTCGGAGGATTATTCGCACCGCTTTTCAATCGCCAAGTTACAAGACGCCAGGTCAAGTAAGCAAACAACGACGTCGAGCAGAAGAAAGACAGAAGACCGAATGTCGAGACCGCGACGAGGCCGTGCGATAAGACATCGGGAAGAGGTGCTAACGTCAACGAGGCGTCGTCAAGCTTCATCGTGGCGCTGGTCCGTAGTCCGTACGGGATTGTTTCCGCTGCGAGACAGAAGACAGAAGCATCTGCAGTGCGAAGAAGAAAGGAATGTTGTTCTAGTTCATATACGGGGAATTTGAATAGAGTTCTGCGGCTCAGTAATTAAGAAGAGGAGCGAGGAGATCCTGTCCGCTCACGAGCGACGAGGGCTGAAAAAACACCAGAACCAACCTGGTGAGCCGAGCCAAGGATCAAGGCGCAAACAGCATGGCAGCAAGGATCTCATTCTGAGGCAGGGGCTGATATGCGTTCCGGATGGCCTAGCATGATAGCATCTGGTGCATCCTCGGCGATTGGCATAATGTTGCAAGCATTGTGCAGATTCTCATGGAGGGGTCCAAGAAGCCATGGTGTGATGCTGACTTTGCGTGTTTGAAGCCCTGCAATGGCCCGTGCTAGGCCCCAGCATTCGACCCCAGAGAGATGAAGGACGGACACAATTCAAGTCCCATATTGAATACCAGGCTCGCGGATGAACGGGCTATGTGAACCTGACGCAGTGCCTGTTCAAACGAAATGCAAGAAATTTCGAACACTTCGAGGTACAGCGACATGTGCATTTTCCCGCCGTCATCATCTTGGCCGGGATAAACCGTTGCCGTTGAGATTCGCTGTTGGTCACAGACTCTCAGCTGAAAGGGAAAAACGCCACAAACAGCAACTAAAAGCAAACGGAGTTCTCAAACAGGAAAAGGGAACCAATTGACGTGCGGGAAAATTTCAAATTAACGAGAACAGCATGGTCAGGGGTTGTTTAAGTTGTTCGAGATCGAGAGAAATAGCGGCTCAAATCTATGTCTTGCCTTTGAACGGAAGGTACTCCGGGGAATGGCGTCGATGGTGGCAGCTTCCCGAGGGATTATGTCTCATATTGAGATCACGATCTTCCACGTGGGCGGGTCTGGAAGGGTCGAACGAGATGACGGCCTGGTTGTGGCAGGTAAGACTTTGTGTTTCACTCCACGTGATATGTAGTGCTTAGAATCAAGGGGGGAAACTTATGGAGAATTTCATGATGGTTGAGTTTGGGTGTTTAGTAAAAAGGTTCGCCAAGGTAATATAAAAATTTTATGTGGTATATATGATCGACAAGAATAACATAAATTTAAGTCAAGTGGGACATTGAAACCATCCATGAACCTAGTGTTGATGATGATCCCAATGTTTGTTTCAACTCCACGAAAGTTCAGCAGGAAACCATCATGACGGAAGCCCAGAAGTGAAAAAGGCGTTTGTCAAATTCAAGTCGTGACCTCTCAATTACCGTTTGTCGGACTTGTCCGAGTTCAACTCAACAATGGCTGTCTTTCACCCTGCTCTTGTCCCGCTGTCGCTTCCCGATCCTCAGGCGGACCGCTGTCTTCGTACCGCTTCTCGACAAGGGAATAGATGAGCGTAGGATAGTACAGGATGCTGCTCGAGTCATTAGCACATGCTTTTCCAACGGCTGCGTAGCCTGTCCTTCGGGTCTGTCGGGAGGACACATACAATAATAAGATAACACTAATCGCAGCTCTAGTGATCCTGGGTCCTCGTGGACCATTGTAGTAATACCAGTAATGATGTTCGGGACCAAAGATCGTGTCAAGCAATAACCACAGCCAAACGCCAGTAGCTAGTCCCGATTTTGCCTCCTCAAAATACAACGTGATGGTCTTGCTCATGTTGGCATTGCGCTGAACGAAGACCGTGAAGATGATGCCTGCGGCAAACATGGCGTTGAAAGTCGACGCGCTTTGGTGACATCAGTCAATGCAATTGGACAAAAATAAGAAGAATTTTTTTGACTCACATGAAGTCGTACATAGGGATGCTTGGTAGGAATAATGATTGCATGGCAACACCGCCCATCACAAACATCGGTGGGAAGGCCACAACAGCTTGGAACAGACCCGTGGTGCGGGCCATTTGGCGGCCAACCGAAGCCGACATATTTTCGGATAGTCTTCTTGAGAATGGTCGAAGAACACGGGGTAACAAACATAACTTATTGAAAGGAGACGAAGTGATAGTGAGATGCGACAGTTTTTACACTGTTGCAGAATATGGCAGCCTAATGCAGGATTGAGGATCTGCCAAGGAGAGAAATGGAGGGAGCAGGCAACGAGATTTGAGAAATATACCCCCAGTATCCTTCAGTCTCGTAAGAATTGGTCAATGGGAGTAATAGACTGGCATAATGTTCCCAATCCTCTTGACTTGCTGTGTTGTGGAAGCATCACCCACACTTGCGATGATTTTGGAGCTTGAACATTGAAGAAGACAGGATTCCTTGCAGCTTCAGATATTGTCGAGAATACCATAGCTACTTTACGCTTGAATATCTCGCAGAGCGACTTAATATCCGGCACAAAGACACTTGCTCTTTCTCGCCGCCCTTCAAGGAGGGGTCTCCAACCCCAGCGCAGACATTCGAGGACGGTGCCTTGATATTTTCCTTCATTATCGTCGCAATAGTAGATTGATAGATGGTAATATTTCTCAAAGACGCTATAGTGTATATCCCATCTCTCGAGGTATGGATTCCTGTGGTTTGGCGGGCAGGTAAGAAGTTCGTTCCGGAATCTCGAGGAACGCAGTGGAGGATCGCATACTCGGTGGACTCGATAAGAAGTATCTCTTTCCATAGATCAATATCAATATTCCCTCCTCTAGCTTGCGCAGTCGATATAAAAGGCAGAACCGTCTCGAGCGTCCGCAATGGAGGGAGGGTGTCGTCAAGTCGTGGAAGTGTAAGGTTTCAAAGGTTCTGGAGTGGATTCGAAGGAGACTGCAGCATTGCCGTCTGCTGCATTGAGAATTTCGGTGTTCTAGAAGGCAGCATCCGCAGATTTGCTGCAGACGAGTGGTTCGCGGTGGTTGGTTGTGGTCTGGTGTGTTGAGCGCCAGCTTGATTGCCCAAGGCGCTGGGGCTGCTGACCAATCACGCTCAAGCATGCTGAGTGGTAGCCATTTTCTTTACTCTAGCAGATGATCATGTATCTCACTGAAGTGGAAGGTGTATCAAGTCATAATTTACATTCTATAAGGGTATTTTGCAAAACAGTAGACGTCCTCCCATCGATCCTTTCATCCAAAGAATGACACAACGCCAACCTTGTCAAAAACGAGCCAAACTCGGCAAAGCAAGAACTCCCTGCATTCATTCGTCCTCAGTAGGCTTTTCGTCCCTCCCATCATCCAGAGGAATTCACAGACACCTTCTCCAGCCTCCTTCCAGCCCTCAAACAGTCTCCCTCCCAAACTTCGCCCGAACCTCATTCTCCTCCTCCTCACCCTCAAACGCACCCATCTGCACTTGTCCAGCATCGGGCTGATTCGTCGCTCGAACACCATTCTGTCTCGCAATGAGCCTTTCCCTCGAAGACTCCCAGTACTTCTCAAGCTTCTCCTTCTGGTTCGAATAAAAATCAGGTCCCTTTTTGACCAACCATTGGAACGTCAGGACGACAAGCATACAGGCCAGCCAAAGTCCGCCAACCACGATGGCAAAGCATGCTATGAAGAGAAACATGTACCAGACGTAGAGGACTGTCATCAAAAAGACATCTTTGATTGATAGCCAGCTGAAGTCTTCTGCTATGGATGTGGCTGTTGCGGAAGGGGATGGAGCAGTAGCGGTCGCGAGATCGGCGGCTGTTGAGGATGCTGCGTCCATGTTGAAAGTGTTTTGATAGATGATAGGATGATAGGATGATAGATTGGGTGGTAGAGGTGTTTGAGGTTGGATGTTTAGATGCGGTATGCAATGACAGTTCTGCTTGGTTGTTGACGATGGCGATTCAGGAACCCTTATATAAATGTACCCAGCCCTGAAGAGGGTGAAAGCGAGCACGACTCCTAAACCAGGTTCATACATCGTAGCTTCCTGACTGCTCAGCCTTCCCACAAGAGCGTGAAGCAAAAGTTGTTCAAATGCACAACCGCTCAAAATGCCTGGTTCACCGAGCGTCCATGAGCCTTTCAACAGTATTGAAAACAACGACGTGGCAGAAGACTCGAAAGACCATAGGTCAGAAAATCCGGAGAGCCGAAGGAGTGCATTGAAAAGGGGTGCATGACTTCATCGCGGACTCCCACGACAATGTCTCAAAGGAACTGATGGAAGCGCACTCGACAAATGGTGGGGTTTGGAAATGGGCGACGTGCAGAAATTCAATGAACAAGCTTTTCCCCATCCATTCACCGTGTGGGCATCCAAGCCGTGCGAGGCACTCTTGACAAGCTATAGTCCGCTTTGAGATTCAGATAGAGGCTCTGCCACCGCCCAAAAGCTTGAGATGTGGGTGGAGAAATCTGCACAGCCTCCTGGTTGATTTCTGAGCGCTTCTCAGTCACTTACCCGAACTAATCGTTGACTTTAGATTGTGACGTAGAACGAAGATAAGCGATGCAATCCTCACTTCTGCGGTTGATGAGGCCAAGAACTTGAGTTCGCAAAGAATAGAAAAAGCGTGCGAAAATGAAAGGAGGAATGCAAGGCGAGGAGAATTAGGCTTGAGCGAAAGTATCTAGCCTAACTCGCTTAATGACTAATTAGATCCACTCTTTATGGTGTTTTATGATTTCGAGTGAAGCTTTCACTTCCATCTTCACCCAAAAATGTCGAATTTTTAATCAGCCGTGATATATTTGTCGTTTCTGGTTATTTGATTTTTGCGCTTCAGAAATTTATTCTATATCCACGTTACTGTTTTTATTCAGCCTTTAATATTAAAAAAAATTGCTATTCTTGACCGGTTTCTCACTGAAAAATGTTGCGGTCGGGCAACTTGCTCTCGAAGCAAAAAAGAATCGCATCCTCGATGAAGGGAAAGCACCAAAATTTGTTAAAAATACAAAAGACTCAAGCACAACCCGACCTGCGGGGTGTGGTGTAGAGAACCTAATTTAATAGGTTACTTGAAGCTCGCGTTGGTGTATAACTTCCACTCGGCATTTTCCCTTCGAGTACGTCCGTGGCGACCCAGAGACACAACTACATTCCAATACATCAAGCCTGATGTTTTGCTGTTGCGCTCTGTTGGAAGAATTGTGTTTATTTAAATCTATATACCGTTTAAGTGGCTAGCGGGGCTAGAGAGCTTAGACCTACCGAGTTTGATGCGTTTGTCCTTCATGGCTATGGACATTCTTTCCTTCTCACTCCAGTTCCGCGGCGGAAAACTCACAAGCCTGCTGAAGCCTGAAGGTGAATGTACTTTATCATACAGGAAGAAACCCGAGCAATCATGGACCAAATTGTGCCCATCTTCTTCATGAGGGGCGGACATTGGGATGGGTATGTTGCGCGCTGACCATATCCGCCAGCGCTCCTTCTTAACTTGAGGTTGTTTTGTTGCGTGTCGTGAGGACAGTTGCCCCTTCCTCATTCGATAACAAGGTGCTTTGTTGCGCATCAGAAGTACCAATGTCCCTTCCTAATCTAAATGTTGAATTGTTATGTTACCTATCGAGAGGACAATTGTCCCTTCCTTATTCGAACTTCTCTTTCCTTGTTGCATATCGCAAATGAATAGACAACGATCTCGGCCTTACCTAGACTCTAACTCATACTCTACTCCTTTCTTTCTGGTTCATTCTGTTGTTTTGCATTGGGCTTGGTCTGAAGATATACTTTCCGCTAAACAAGCGTACCAGCTTCTTATTATCAGAATCCTAATTCTAAATTCCATGAAATTAGGTTCAGCAGTGTGAGTCAAACTCTGTGAGCCAACTTCCAAGTATTCATTTTGTGTTACGATTGTTGCATATCGCGAGGCTGAGGCCAGAGTACAAATACTGCTGTGCCCATGCTCTGCCAGGATCATGGCACGTGATTTGAGTATTTTCGTCGTTGTATTGGTTGTGTTGGCAAGAGATTGAAGACAGTTAGAAGGGCAGAGAGTGTGAATGATCTTTTGCTATCACAACACAATTAAGCGGAGTTAACTTCTTCAACCACACGTCCACGCACCTCCCAATTCAAACTTTTATCACAACTCCCTCCCTCCTCACCTAGGAGCAATAGCCCTCCCCGTAACCAAATCCAACACCCACCCCACTACAATTAACACTTTTTGTCTCCACGTTCTCGTCCAAAGAAAATTCTTACTCCTCCACGCAATCCAAGCCTGCGCCCCCGAATAATCCTGCTTCCCACTAATAACCCCATCATTCTGTCCTAGATACGCCACTAGTGCTGCTTGTTCATACTTAAACGGCTTTTCAAACCCTCTATTCAAACTCTTTGCAAGGTAGGTACCTTTTTGACAAGCAACTTCAGCCGTGGTCGGGAGACGCGCGTCTTCGACATCAGCGCAATCGCCTAGGGCGAAGGCTGAGTCGATGAGAGAGGAGTCCGGGGAGGAGTAGATACGCAGGAAATCATCGGTGAGGATCCGTGGGTTGCGGGGTGTTTTCTTGACGGGTAGACTTTCGACGAGAGGTGAGCATTTATTCCCTGTAGCCCAGATAACCAACCCAGCTGCAATTCTTCCCTTCTCTTTCGTGTACAAACAATCTTTCTCGACCTTCTCAATATGTGATCCCGTCAAAACTTCAACATTCCGTTTATCGAAACTAGACATGGCGTATTCTTGCAACTTTTTATCGAATCCCGACAAGACGTTCTCGGCGATGTCGTGGATCGTGATGGAGACTTTGCCTTTTAGGTGAGGATACAGTTTTGCGTAGCTGGTGGAAAAGAGGTCAGAGAGTTCGGACGAGACCTCTACGCCTGTTGGTCCGGCGCCGACGATGACGAAGTGGAGGAGCTCGCGTTGTTGTTGTTCTGTGAGGCCGGGGATGGAGGCTTTCTCGAAGTTGTTTTGCACTCGAGATGAGACTTTCATGGCATCTTTGACGTTTCGGAGGAAGAGAGCATTTTCTGCTACTCCTGGGGTGCCAAAGGTTTGGTTTACGCACTTGGGTTCTCGTCAGTCTGATCTTCTGAGCATTTTGGGAGTGGTGAACCTACCCCAGGAGCAACAACCACGATATCATATCCAAGCTCGAAGTCTTGCGCGGGTGGGTCTTTGAAGTGTGCCTGACATTTGGCACTCTTCCCCTTGAAATCGATGTCCAAGACACGTGCTTTGATGTACTTGATCCTCTTTCCAGTATGTCGTATCGGTGTCTCGACTAAGCTGTAATCATACAATCCACAAGCAGCACTCGCAAGCAACGGAGTATAAGGTGTCGTGGCTTCTGGGGAGACGACGGTAATAGAGTATTTAGTTTCGTCGAGAGAAGTTGCAAGTGTGGAGCCGGCCCAGCCGGACCCGATAATCAGAATTGCTTGTTTAGATGAAGGCATCCTGAATGCTGGAACGAATGATATTTAGCGAAAAATTGATCAGATAAAGTCAAATTCACGATTGATAATTAAATTGCAATGGATTTGAAGAGACTTGAGGGGCTAAGCAGGTATTCGATCTGATAACGTCATTGCCTACAAGGGTAGGAAAGTATATCGACAACATCAAACTAGTTATCAACAAAAAATTTTTATAGATAAAATCGGCATTATATCTCAAAGATACGGCATCTTACTGGTAGGTCAACTAAGATCGTTGAGCTGAGGATCCCGTGGGAAACCGCACAGATATCTGTCACGTGACAGATATGATTTCTGCTTGCTCATAGGAGCATCACAGCGTTTAGAAGCCCCTCAGAGACTGAAACCAGAGAAAGAAGACTCACGAGTCCGAAAAGAAAACATCCATCTCCTCATGATTATCATTACAATGTACGTTAGTTACATCCCGGTAGCAACGAGCAACATGGGTCTTCCCAAGCTTACAAGACTCCAGTCCTTCGCCGCGAGGCAATATCTATGTCTGAACAACCACTACAATACAAGGACGAATTCGCCGCGCTCCATGAGAGCATAATTCTCATATACGCCGCACCAACCCTCAGCCCATAATGTACAAAAACAATTTCAATTGAGGTACAATGCATACCTTCTTTCCCATCGTAAACGTGGACGTGCGAATCTAGATGGCACCAAACACAGACGTGCTGCTGCCGACCTTGATCGACTTTGGCTTAGTTGCGTAATCAGCCAGCCTCAGTTCTTCTGGGGAGAAATTCTGGAAAGTGTCCTTTGCGCAAAGATTCTGAAAAGTGTTGATCATTTGCATGGAGGATCCTATTTCTGCTTCGGAATAAGGAGTGAACATGAATCCTCGCGTGCCCGGACAGAAGATGGCTAGCGTATGAGGATCGCTGGAGAGTGGGACAAAGATTTGATTCTTCAGAGTCGAGCTCGATGTTTTGGCTTGATCAGACTTTGTCTTAGGACTAGCAAATACAGAATCGGCGAGACTGCTACTGCTAATCGTTGAAAGATGGTTGGCGGTCTCAGGCCTCGTGGATTCTGTTGTTGGCTTCCTGTGCTCCCTCAGAACCAGAGATTTGGATGCAAGTGCGTGGACATTTGTATTGGCAACCAGCGAGTCTTGTTCACCACCTTTGCTAACGCCAAAGATAGTACTCGATTCTTGGGTCCTGGTTAAAGAGACGGCATTGTTGGTAAGAGAGCCGAAGATGTTGGCATTCGAGGCAGATTTGCTAGCCTCTGGGAGCTTGACATTGAATACACTGGTGGCTACCCGTGTGACAGGGGGGGTATGATTGAGACCCAAGGTGCCACGGGCCTTGAGACTTTCGACTGCCGGGACAGAAGGTGCGGTAGCACGAATGCTCCCAAATATTCCAGGTGTTGGCGACGGCGCGCCGAATGAGGAGGAAGATGCAGCAGCCTTTTGTGCCTGGACCTCAATTACAGAGGTTTTCATGACAACTGGAGCCGTTCCAAACAAGCTGGAAGAATCGCTTTTCGAGCCTGATCCTGATTTCAGATTGATCGGAATCCCAGTGCCAGTAGCCATCACAGGCTTGCCTCCGTCAGTTGTGATCCTAGCGCGGATCTTAATCTTGAGATAACCAAGGCCAAGACGTTCCATTTGTGGCTGAATTAGGCTTGATGGTTCTGAAGCTTCAACATGCTGGCTGCCGATACCGACAGTGGCGCTTGGGGCAAAAAGCAGGGCTTCTCCAACTCTCAATTTGACAATCTGGTTGAAAATATTGATCATCTTCGACTTCTGGCTCTGAGTGGAATCCTCCTCAGTGTCCAAAGCAGCTAGGTGTGACTTCAAACATCGCAGCCAATCTGGAGACGAGAACCGATGGACTATGGTGAAAGAGCAGAGGTCAAGTAACTTTGGTGAGATTGTTGGCTCTTGTGTGGAAATAAAGACTCGCGCACCTAGATGTCGCTGAAGACGAATCGAAGATAGGAGGGTATTGGTAAGAGCAGTAGCTTCGGAGGCGGAATTCATGTCTATCCGCTTTGTTAGAATTTGCCCGTCGTCATTCTGTTATTAGTAGGAATCTTACACTTATGAGCTTCGTCCAAAGCAATAACTCGGCCCACCGAAGTCTTCTGCTCGAGAAAGAGACTCAAACACATGTTGAAGAGCGCACAAGCTCCCTCGGCAGTTACACATGGACATGACAGGTCAACAATAGTCAGACTTCCGGGCTGCATCGTGTCAGCTATCATTTTGATGATGGGGAAGGTGGCCACATACCTTGATAGTCCAATCGTTGCCACCTACATCCATTTGCTTCTTCTTTGACTTGTCTCTGACGTCTGACTCTGTCTGGGACTTGGGCATAAAGCTCTCCAGTGTGTCTAAACGCTGGGTCAGTGGTGCCAATTGACCTGGTGTCATATTTGTATCCGCGACTAGACGCTTGAACTCGGCATAATTGAAGGATCCATTTGTCTGTTGCTGAACCATTCGCATGTCACGCAGGATTCGGTTGATAGCATGCAGATACAATGGCATGGGCCCATCGTCTTGGCTGACTGCCATAAGATCCAGCATACGCTTCGTGTTCAGGTCGCTTTGATTAATTCGTAGGGGCTCGATGTCGACGTTCATGCCAAGGTATGTTCGCTTGATCGTCTGCAAATTTGTTGGTGAACACAGGACTCGAACCTTGATGTTTGGATTGGATGAAAGGTATGCAGCTTCGCATGGAGCGCCCTTCAAGTCCGAAGTGAAAGAATCGTAGTGAAAGACCAAACCAGCTAAAGGATTCTCGAGTTTGCTGACATTTGATTTCATTAGGCAATTCTCCAGCAAGCAAGAGAGTGTATGACTGTCCAGCAAATCAGTATCCCTGTTTCCCGACTGGTCTGAGAGAGGTTCTGGAAGGAACGGGAACGTATCGCATTATAAGGAAGGCTTTGACTGACCTCTTGCCGGAACCCTGTGAGCCGCAAATGAAAGCACTGGAGGGTGCTGAGATATTGAAAAACAAGCGAGGGTCTGTTGATGTGCCCGGAAGTTGAGTTACGTCTTCTCCAGTCGCGTCGCTTTCCAGAACGTCTGACAGGCCAGCGAAGAAGCCATTTTGACTGAAGAGATGTCTCGCCTGCTTGAGGACGGGCATTGAAAAGATGGGTGTTCCGCTCAATTCGTGATGATCCTGGTGACTCGCGGCTGTCTTCAGGAGGGCTAGATGGGCAGCCAGCTCTTGAGCTTCAGCGTCGATAGCCATTTCGTTGTGCTGATTGGGTTGAGAAGTCGGTGGCGGTGCAGGAGGATTGGATGAGGTTGGCGTAGCCATTGTGAAGGTTGTTGCTGGGTTGGCACGCCTTGACATAGCGTGTATGCGTCTTCGCTCCGGAGATTCAACTTCGCTGTCGTCTGAATCGAAATTGGCGCGTGCAGGAGATCTGTAATCGACAACGGGATTTGAGAAACTAAATATCGATGTCGATACTCCTTTGGCAGCTGCAGCTGAAAGCACCGAGTCGGGCCCCAGATTGGAAGGACATCTTATCAGCGAGTGTGGAGCCCGAAAGTCCTAGACTCTTCCCAACAACTGATATGAAAGAGTACCAACCTTTACCCACAATCTTTGAACTTCAGATTAAGGAGGGCTGATGCCGGAAGGTAGTACGTGATTGGTTGCTTCGATCGAGAAGGTGCGATGAGGCTTCTCTTCGGAATAGGGGGGCACGTGGTTTGACAGGGATTCAGATCTGGACTAGCGCTCAAATTCTATTCATCTCCGCTCAGCTTCACCTTTCCTCTCGTCCCCATCCTCCGTACTTCATATCATTTTATACGAATGTTGTTTGTTACATCCCCGCTTATGATATTGATTCATCCACAACTTCACTGCATTGTTTCTGACCTGTTGATTTTGATATTTTGAGCGAGAGTCACGTGCATAATCTCCCAACATCTCCTCCCTTCTTGGGAGGTTGCAGGCCCGCGTACTGGCCTACCCGTTTGATATCTATGCTTCGGATAGAATTGTAGTTGGTTCTATGTGAGTCACAATGGCAGACGTTAATGTTCTGAGGTTCCTGCGGCTTCAAAGTCTGGTACTGGTACAAACTCTATTTTGATATCATCACTAGAACCCCCGAGCACACTCTGTGGAACAGCGCACGGACCGAACTCTGGCATAAATCTTTGGTGCAGTATCTCATATATTTCGCGGGGTGTCGATTTTTGCTCTGTCGAGTCAAAGGAGAAAGTGGCTGGAGATGGAGAATCCGGCCTTCTTCTCCGAATTCTCCTGCGCCCCCACTAGCGATCTGTTCAGCTTCAATGATGTAGACAACCGCCAGAGAGATGGGTTCAAATCTTGTTGGAGCCCTTACCGTACCTCATTTGAGCTCCGTACGGATCGCAGGCCTGTCCATGGTAGCTTCCATGGTTCCAACAGTGCCCGAAAGGTCCACTGACTCAAGAATGACTCTTAAATGGTCATTTCGAAGCCCGTAGAAGCATGCAAGAGCGGATGGTAAACCCATTTGCCATGCTCAGAAGACCTCTCTCCTACCCCCGTTGAGAATAGTCTCCTGTTTTAGGGCCCCGCACTCATTGGTCAACTCCAAACTTCTATGGAATACAGTAATTTTATGGTGTACCAAGGATTGATTATGAGTCACCCTCGCACTATCTCATTGCTTCTTATTTCTATATAATCTCGGATTCGCGCACCGTTGCACCGAGTTTTCTTCCCTCAGACAATCAGTTTTCGCACACCTTTACCCACGATTTATCATACTTCGAGCTCAATAACTGCCGTCTACTCATTCATTAAACTCTTTCTGAACTCATTCTTCTACTTGAACAACCAGTTCTCGTCAAGATGGCTTCCGGATTTGTTTGTGAGAATAGGACTGCCACCAAGACCAACGCATCAACCGTGCTCAAGAATCAACAACTTGTTACTGCTGATCGCACCGCCGAGCAAAAGTTGCAATCAAAGCAACAGAACCAGCTTGCGAACCTCAAGGCAAAGCAAACCCACCATGCAAAGCTTCAACAGAAACTTGCAAAGAAACTCCTCCGCATGAAAGAGGCTATGAAGATAGCCGAAGCCGGAGGTGTTCCAAAGGGATTCGAAGATTATCCTCTCTATGGTGGAGGCGACGATGAAGTTAAGCAAGCCATCAAGGCCAAGCTCTACAAGGATCTCCTTGAGCTCAAGCCAACAGCCCACAAAATTAACGCCATTGCTTCTCAGATCGAGAAGGAGATCAAAATCGCGTCAAGCAAGATCACTATCCGATAGACAACACCGACCACACACACTGGGACGTCCATCCCTTAATTTGTCACACACAACAAAATTGTAAGTTTTCCGTTGTGTGCCCTAACTAGTGTGCCCTAACTCACACTTTGCAGCAAATTTATCAGACAGCCAGTCACATTATCTTACTTCACCTTTGTCCAAGACATCGAAAGCTACCCCACTTTTGCAGCAATGACCAAAGTCAAGCTCTCTGAGCTCGTCATCTGCTTGCCTCTCAATACATCAACACATCAAAACGTCTTTGGATCTCCAAGACAATCCGCCTCTCAATGAGCGCACATCAACAGTCATCGAACAACGTCGCAATCAAGCACACTCGAGACAAACTCAACAAATCTTCGAAAGAGTCGCAATATCAATGCACCTTCGAACAAATTGAAAGATATTTGAGATTCCCATATTGCAGTGCGTCTGGCTAGACATCTCGTGAGAGGACAGCTTGTCTGTCTTGTAGCGAGCACTGTGGTATCTGACCTCATATCTCTCGACAGAGATGCAGCACCGCTGCAAAAAAAAAGTGCACATTGGAAAGCACAACAACCTCCAAATCAAAGACCCAAATTCAAGGGTCCAATCAATTTCAACGGACACCACGAACAAACAGTGCTGCTTGAGAGCACAAGATCAAAACCGTCTGTCCTTGACAGATACCCAGCTCGATGTACCCGCCACCCGACAAACTATCTCCAGTCTAACGACTAGATACAAGTCACCCTCATATTCATTGACGAAGTCAAAGATTCATGAAACAGCTTGTTCAACATCCGAGCAATCGCTCCGCCAACATCACAACCGGCGAATATCCCACAGGATGTTGGACGCCATCTACTCGACCCCCCTCAGTGATAGAGTATTTGAGCACAGTGTTCATCGCTTCAATGCAGAAACCGAACATTGCTGTCACATTCAATGGCGAAATCACGTTTCGATAGTTCAAAGTTTCGATAGCTTTCTCGTGTCACACTGACAGAACATCCATCCGAAATCGAGTCTTGTTCAAGTTTCGATAGCTTTTTATGTCAACCTGACAGAACAAAAACTCTGGTACATCAGCATACCGCATCAGGAATTAGAGCTCCACTCATTGGAGTATAAATGTCCGGTCAAAAGACTAATTAGGACACTCCGCCAGGAAAGTATAAATGTCCGGTCCAACGACTAATTAGGCCACTAAACCTGGAATCGAGTGCGGCCGCAAAGAGTATAAATGCCCCCTTCATTTGGCAATCTAGGAATTAGGGCACTCAAAAAGCAAGTGAGCCAGCTCCCAGGTGCCTCCATGTTACGACATGGTGTTTCCGACAATGTTTTCCCTACGAGAGGTTCAAAACTTCGTCACTCCAACAAACAATCTTTCATTTCTATAATGTCAAAGAACTTGTTACCCCCGACGATCTATTTCCCGTAAGAGACGGCAGAAAGAAATCATCAACTTATCCTTGGGCCTTTTGCTCCGTCTGAAGCTTGAGAACTTCAGCACGTCAGTAGAGATGACAGACCTGTTTCCCGTTCTGCACCACTCTATTGGGGACGTCCGTTTACTTGTATGCAAGGGATCGGCTCAACCGCACGACCTAGATAATCATCGCAAAGGCAACGTCAACCCGGCTGGTTTCTTGCGTACAGTCCGCAGACAAACAAAAGTCCATTGAATGTGGCAGCCCCGATCTTGGGCTTCAAGCAACACCAACAATTCAAAGTGTCCTTCGAAACATCAAACAAAAACACCACCAACTTTCAGTCATCTCACTTTCCACAAGGAATGTTGTAGAGCCGGGCACTAAACATCAAATGCTCCTCCAACACCGAGAATGAATCAAATGAAACATTAAACAACTGCAACCTTCAGTCAAGACTCTTTCCGCAAGGATTGAGAACCGTTGCCGAGCTGAGCATTACTCCTCCAACAATCGATGATACATCGAACAAAAGCAACACCTCGCTCATCTCTGTCGAGCAAAACAAACAACAACCACAACAAAACAAACAAAATATCGCCATCTCTGCATCTCCAAGTCACCCCTCTTTCCACAAGGATCGAAAACCATTGTCGAGCCGGGCACCAAACATCAAATGCTCCTCCAACCCCCGAGAAATGAACCGATGAAGCATATGGCACAATTGACCAAAAACGGGCAGAGTCACCCAACCCCTGGCTTCATCATCATCCTCAACATCAAAAGCAACCGCTTCAACTTCACAAAATTGAAACACAAGGCAAAATTGACCAAATATGGGCAGAGTCACCCACACCTTCATTTCAACTTCAGTTACACCCCAAATGGGAACCAAGATCAGAGATCGGCGTCTAGCAAAACAACGCAACATTATGAGACTGACTGTCTCGATCAACTTCAAAACAACAACACAACACCAACAACAACCTCGTTGTCGAGCCGGGCACATCATATCCACATGCCCCTCCAACGAATCAACACTTCAACTTCAACTTCATCGTCGCCCTGGTTCTACTAGAAAAACAGATCCCTGAGGTGGAGGATTTCCTTTGTCATCCAACTTGTCGAAATGTTCAGTAGACAGGAGAGAGATGTACCTTTTTCCCCACAGGGGTTTTAATGGCTTCTCAAGGGCGGGTCTTGTTTTTTTAGATAGTCTTCTTTTGTCATTCATTCATGGTGGTTTGGGATCTTGTATGCATGGGAAGGAGCTGGCATCTCCTGAATGGAATAAACTTAAAATATTTTTATGTGTGATGTGACTTGTGATCGTGATATCTCTGTGGTTGTGGGACTTCCAAGTCTGAAATTTTAGCGAGCTGAAGCCTGGAGCGGCACCGAAATGTCCCTGAAGCGCCTGAGCGTCGCTGAAAATTAGGAATTGAGGCCCTGAAGCGGAACCCCACCAGCGCAAATTTACCCTCACCCGTATGCAAAACGAACCCGCAACGGCACCACGTCCTCCTTCTCTGCTCCACTAACACCGACATTGAAGATTTTACCAATTAACATCTTAATCGCCTTCCTCCCGACACGATTCATCGTTCTCGACCAATCCCTCATAGTTTTCTTCGCCATTCCCGACTTAACAACGTTGCCTTTCTCACATCGTAGCGAGAAGCAGCCGCACCGCGCATTCGAGGCCTGCTTTCAAAAATTCTAATGGAAATCCCAACACCAAATTTTGATAATTTGCCATGGTGACGATCTTTTCCAGCCAAATCTCTTCACTAATGCACGAATATTGAGGCTTTTACGACTTATCATTGTGATGTTCCTTTGACTCTCGCATCGTGACTTTTGCTCCTACCAAACCACCAAAAGTCACGATATCCACTTCAAGGGTTTGCACGTGTCCCGCACTTTTACTACTTCGAATGTAGGATAAATTGTAGAGAAGAATTCGAATGATTCTTTCGTAGACTTTGATGCTTTAAAAACGTGTTGCAGTATTTCATGCGGAGTTTATGAAGTTGGGGGCAGGTTCAGAGATATACCCGTCCACTTGCAAATAAAAAGACTGCACAACTTCACTTTTTTCTCGTCTTCATTTCCTTTCTCTTTTCGGAGAAGATTTCGAAGAATACGTCACCGAGCGAGCCTAACTTTACAAGGTCTCGCATATTTTCTTATTCGCAGCCACAGCGCTAGATCTTGAGCTGAGGTCGGCCTGCCTTATGATCAATGTCTTGTGAACTCATGCAGAGCGCGGGTTGATCGATGCAAGCCTAACCACTTGTAAGCCTTGGGTTCGCGATATCTGCGATTGTTGGATGATCCTACGCGCATAACTGGCTTGGTTTCATTTGGTACTGCAGTAACTACCTGCACCTTCCATAACCTAACGCAATCGAGATAGTGATGTGTTGTTTGTACGACGCTCCCTTCTGGAAATTCTCAGCGACGAACGCTAACATTTTTGAAAACAACCTCGTCCGGGCCGTCCTTTGATGTTTAATTTATTTTCCAACCTACAAACCCACAGATCGACTCACTACATTCAACATGGCCATCTTGAACAAAATCGCAGGCTTCTTCATCAACATCTTCGTCATGACTTGGGACTTCGGCCTCTTCATCCTCAACATCCTCACTCCCTCCCTCAAACCCGGCCACATCGTCCCTGCCCACGCCGCAGGACACAATCTCACCTGGCCCGAATACATCCCCCCAAAAGACAGCGATTCCAGATCAGCCTGCCCAATGCTAAACGCCATGGCAAATCACGGCATCCTCCCCCACGACGGCAAGAACATCACCTTCAAAGAACTCAACACCAAAGTCCGACAAAGCTTCAACTTCGCCCCGTCCTTCTGCTTCTTCGTACCCAAATTCTCAGCCGATTTCCTAAATCGATCGTATTGGAGCGGTCGTTTTGATCTCGCAGAATTGAGCTTGCATAATGCGATTGAGCATGATGCTAGTCTTACGAGGCGTGATGCAGCTTTGGTGACGGATCAGGGAAAACCAGATTTGGATCTCGTGGATCAGTTGTTGAAGGAAGCTACGGGGAAAATGGCTGATGGCTCTCTGTTGTTGACTATTCCGGACCTTTCACGTGCGTTGTCCAAACGAAGGGTGGACTGTAGAAAGACGAATCAGGGTTATACTGAGAATCTGTTTCATAATATGTTTGGGAGTGCTAAGTACGTCTTTCCCTACTCACTTTGATGCATTTATTGAACATCATGCAGTTCGTCAACAATGTTGACCATCTTCGGTGGGAGAATCGATGACCTCACACCAATGCTCAGAGAAGAACGTTTTCCCGAGAAATGGGAGCCCCGAGTTCTTTCTCGTTTCGGGCTCACTATGGCAAAATTTAATTTTACGGTTCTTCCGGTAGAAAGGGGGGTGAAAACGAAGGTTGTTAAGCAGTGAGCGTGGACGCGATGGCGAGGGGGAAGTGGATTATGGAATCTGCGCAAGCTTGGCGACGACGTACGATGAGGTAGGTATGGGAAGTGGGAAGGGATCTGGCCTGGGTTGTGGTTGCGGTTTAGCGGAGTTTGCATGAGCGGGTCGATGCAATTTCATTTCGAGATACCTTTCTTTCCTTTTATGAACTGTTGAGCTGTGAATGGATTTGGAGTTGAGAGGGATCTAGGGGAGAAACGAAATTATGATTTCGGAGATGGAGCTGGATTTGAGAATTAAATGACGGAACTGGGAGGGGAGGTGGGCAGTTACGAGAATGAATAATGAATTTCTTCTCACTTCCGGTGATTGTGATCAAATCAAAACTTTGCTCAGCAATATCATACAGTTGTTATGATCATCACATTCATATGCACATTATTAGAGCAATTAATCAATTATATACAAAAGCAAATCAATTGTCGAGTCTATAGTAGAAGTATATACTTACCTAACCGGTAGGTTCGTCACCATCCTCTCCTCTTTCTTTCATCATCGCTACCTTAATTATCGCATCGAGAACAGCCAGTCTCAAGACCCATGCGTCGAAGCGGTTCACACACTGCGTTCTCGCTGGGGTGCGGAGAGAAGCTAGGTAGCGGCGATGCTCGAAGCTTCTCTTTGCGTAGTAGTCGTCTCCGAGAACGATGGATATGGTCCGTTGGGTAAGCCAGTGATAGCTACGAGGAGCTTTCGGGCCAGGGCGGGGTTATGAAGGATCTGGTTGACGGCGTTGGAGTTCATTTTGAATGGTAGTTGATGTTTGAGTTGGATCTTGTTGGTTTTAACTTTAGTTTAAGAATTAGAGTGAATTGAAGATGTAGTTGTGTTATGTTTTGCTTTTTACTGATGTAAGATAGAGGCTAGCTAGTTTTATGCTTGCTAAGCTGTGATTGTTTCGAAGGCTGCTTTTATCTTTGGCCTTAACAATGCTTTGTTGATGAAGGAGGGTCCTCTTTAGCATCTTTTTTCTTCATAACACTTTGTTCCATGAAAGAACCAGGTTTCCTTTTCTTGCTAGCCTCGACGAGAGACTGTGTGCTATTCCTGGATAAATGGCGACACATCTATCATTGCTTTGAAGGACGTAAATGCGAGTAGACAGTGCCAAAGTCGACCGCAATCGCTCGGTTCGGACCTATAAATAGATACGCAAGAGGGACAATGAGAATGAAGCTGATGAATGATGAAGCAGTTGGGCGACTACGCTCAAAGAAGCAGATGATGAGTGATAGTTCCACGCAGCTGGTGGACCCTATAAAAAGCTCATTTTTGCTCTATTCAACTTCGACGCTCAAAGATACCCCCTCACTAGAGGTTACTGGCTTTCAGCTAGGAACAAATCCCCGGTAAGGTCCTTCGCCGTTGCACAACTCGAGATATCTAAGTAAAAGGTTGGAACGGGAGCAAAATAAGGGGTCATAACACTGTCGGGTTCTTTTTGCACGGAAAGGTGTTGCGCTGGCTATTTCGCTTCGTCGCTTCGACTTTGGCTTGCAAATTCAAGACCCGAATTGGGGTGATTGATCCTTCATGATCTCAATATGTGTTGGAAGTGTTCTGTACCTGACTCAAGCCTCAAAATATATTTGAGTACAATCACTTGAATGATTACGAGGGACACTCGACACAAATCATATCCTAACGTCTGCAAATACGTTACTTCATTGCACTACCTCAATTTCAAGAATATCACCTTCGAGTGACTCATTTCGCATGCATTAAATGCTTTCTTGAACCTCTGTTCACCTTCAACTTTTCAGTATCGACCTCACTCAAAGCCAACACCTGCATCTCACACCTCACTTCACCATTATCAAGGCTGAAAAGCAAACACGACAGAACTTTTCAGGCCAATATGCACCTCCCAGTCCACACCATCCTAGCCCTTTCACTCGCCACATATGCGTCCATGCTTGGTACAACTTCAACCTCGAACCCACAAATCTCTAATCTCACCAACTCGAACTCGACCTCAACTTCAACGGGAAAATGGACATTCTTCGACCACACATCCTGTCCAACTGTCTACCAGAAGGATAACTGTTACTGCCCATGCTGTTGCAGAATCTACCAGTGCACTTGCGACAATCTTGGCGGGGCGGAGAAGAATTCGAGACACACAGGATTCGCGGCTCTTCTTGTGGGCGTTGGAGTTGTGGTTGGGGTATTGCAAGTGCTCCTTTGATATCTTCAGCTTTTTTGGCAAGGGATGGGATGGATGGGATTGATTTGTTGTTTCGTTATTGTAAAACGATGGACTTTGTAAGTAAAAGCACTCGGTCTTCTCTGTGGTGAATATCGTGATTGTGAATCAAGACGAGGTGTGACGCGCTTTGCACGCTAGGTAAAACTCTTGAATCTTTCAGCATCAATGGCAAGGCGTGTTATCTTGAAATGTTTAGTTAGAATTGCCAAGACATTGCATTCAAAATACTTCAATGTTTGATGTGGTAATGTGATACGGTTCGAGTGGAGTTGTAGGGGCTTCCTCAACTGGAAATTTACCGAGGAGATGCCTGAAGCTGGCCTCGCTTGCCCTAGCCCCCTGAGTACCACTGAAATTTAGCGACTGGGGCCTCTGAAGCAGAAAACAACACTCACCAACTTAGTACAATGCTCCCCTGACTCAAACCTAATCTGCACCCAACGTGATAGCCGCGTGTAAAACACTGATCCACTGCTGCGTTATTGGATGCCACTTCTCAGTTGGCCCTCTTTCTACCATATCGTACCGCGAGCCTATAGCTGCTGCCGCAAAATGCGTTGTGGTAGAGCCGAACTTGTATTCCATTAGCAGGTGAGAACTGTCCAGCTTGTCTACGCCGAGGGCAGCCAGGAACGTATCGGTAGTAGTCCAAGGAGGTGTCAGCATCATGGCATTCATTAGCCGGTGCTGCAGAGAAAGGCTGGCATAAGGTGCGACCGATTTAGCCTTGACAACGCTCAGAGCGGTCGCGGGTGCGGCCATGTACCACCACATAACGGATTCTTCCGTTGCCATGCATGGCAGATCAATGCCGATATCGTACTCATCGAGAAAGATTCGATAGATCTTATCGTATGATGGATCTAGGAGGCGGAAAGGGCATGCGTGAAAACGAGCGAAACTGTCAAGGGCCGTTTCATTTTCCAGGTTGAGGGAGTTTGGATCAGCTCCGCCTTCGAGGAGGAGTTGACAGAGCTCTGAGTCTTCGCATTTCGAGGCGACCGCATGGTGAAGTGTACTCTGACAATCTGGTGATACATCGAAGATGGAAGCTTTTCCAAGCTTCAGCAGTTGTCTGACTGAATCGACGTCCCCTTTTCGGCACAGCCGGAAGATCTCTGAATCCAAGGGTCGAATGTTATAAGTTAGGAATCTAAAGTTCCATCCATTCGCGGCTTGCGAAGCCGCAAATTCCCACGTACAATTGACGAATTGCAGGCCGAGCCTGTAGCTTCTGCGCTGCTTATCCGTAGCTGCTGCCTTCGCTCTCTTCCCTAGCATCGGTCGCTGACGAGTTCCGTCAAGGGGGGCCAGCGCATTGGACAGCGTCTGGCCATGTAGCTGTGTCCAATGCCGCTGGGCTTCGCTTGTGTACAGCTGATACCCTAGCAACATTGTGCTCTTTGCCCTCTCCAAATCATTGCAGAGTAAATTTAATTCGGCGTCTTTTAACGTCATTTTGATCCAGCCTAGGATGCAATTTTTATTCATACTACTCTCGAGTATAGTAGCAATGTCGATGATACGCTCTGTGCCGGTTTGACACATGGTGAGACATCGTTCGACAACGCCCCCGTCAAGTCCGAGGTGAAGGTGCCGTTGCCTGTTGTCTTCGATGCTCTGGACCGCGATGCTCAGCGTCTCTACGTCGAAAACTATAGCCTCAAGTCTCTTCGGAGCATGGCAAACATTCTGGCAGAGGCGCCTGAGCTTCATTGCACTGTCCGCTAGATGGATTGCCAGAGAAGCCGGGCCAGCGATGCTGCCTGCCATGCCGAGTATTTCTACCACTACTGAAAGTGTTGCAATTCACGAAGAGGGGCTTACATAGTTAGACAAGAGACAAGCCTTTCCTGTCTTCTTATCCTACATCAGCGCAGCCGCGATAGCAGGCAGCCAACTTGGTCCAACATGATTTTGCCGTCCGAGGTAAAGGCTACAGCACATGAAAGCAATCCTTCATGAGGAGAAAGAAAAGTCAAAACAATGAGGCAAAAACAGGGCTGAAGAGCAAGGCAAATTTCAGGCAAGCGCGAGGCCATGTATTAATATGTGTAATTCAAAAAACTAGAAAATACTACCCCACTTTGCTCCAGATCAAGACGGTCACGAATAGTAAGACTCAGCGCGTGGGGTGAGTGGAGGGCCCGGGAGTAGAGAGAGAGAGAAGAGGGAGCGAAAGAGCAAAGATATCAGGAATAATAATGCGGCGTCGGAGAGTCCCTCTGGGACAGAAAGACGTGAGCAAGGGCTGAATGGCTCGAGACCAAAAACCCGCTCCCTACCCGAGCGTGTTTCGCTCACCGAGTAGGCTACAGCCCTAGCACCTGTAGAGAGACAATAGGGCACGATCTCAAATTCTATCTCTACAAACCTACCAATACGACGTAAGATAGATAGTGTAGTCGCACCCCGCAAAGATCAGAGCTTGGCTGTTGGCTCTGTACGTCCCATTTTGCAGTTTTTCGGGTCTGAGATCGGCAAACGGCGCATTGCTGGAGAAAAAGGACTAGCGGGTAATTTATTGGATCTTGCTCCAGATGTTTTGCCATTGCGTGCGAGTGATAATAGGTGTGGAAGTAGAGAGACAATAGGGCACGATCTCAAATTCTATCTCTACAAACCTACCAATACGACGTAAGATAGATAGTGTAGTCGCACCCCGCAAAGATCAGAGCTTGGCTGTTGGCTCTGTACGTCCCATTTTGCAGTTTTTCGGGTCTGAGATCGGCAAACGGCGCATTGCTGGAGAAAAAGGACTAGCGGGTAATTTATTGGATCTTGCTCCAGATGTTTTGCCATTGCGTGCGAGTGATAATAGGTGTGGAAAAAATCATTTTGGATTCCAGGCCTCGATGGCTGAATTTCAGTGATCAAAATAGCAGAGTGAAAACAATTAGAGCATAGTTATGCATTTTTATTCCCTCTTGGGAAAGACTCCATTCAAATTTGCACTGGAGATCTAGGAGTGTGCTTACGGGTTGGGACCATGTGCTGATCAAACATGGTATGTCATGTCTGCTCGCCGCGCTAAGATATCCCACTCTGATATCTCCTTATTCTCACACGTTTGCTTCCTCTCCTGCTTCTTATACCACTCACTCCAATCGTTAGTACTACGGTACGCACCAAACAACCGTGCCAAGGCCCAACAACCGCAAACCTGCACTCGAAAGCAAAGTAACGCTGAAAGCAGCGCCATCAACTGCACCAGTCGAAGATCAATATATGACACGAATATGGGCAGAAGTAGAGAACTCCCCCACAGTTTCCACAATATTCAGGCCTTGTGACAAACTGAGCTTATCTTTCACAAGCAGGACGAACAACAGGACGAACAACAGGACGAACAGCAGGACACAAAGAAGCCACTTAAAGAAAGGGACCCGGCTGCAATCCGACAGCGTCCACTCCGCTGCATAGACGACGGTTTTCCAGAGGGAACAGGCTCCAAAGCCAAAGCAGTGGAGTGGCAGACCGCATTGAGCCTCTGGTTGGAGCATTTGAATTCTGACGATCAAATTGATGACCCGGTACTGGCACACATGCTTCTAGGGGAATATGAGCCAAGACTGTTTTGTCTTGGGAGCATTTAGCCAGCTATGACAATTATACAGTCTCTCGGTTGGAAAAAGCGTGTAAAGATGCAGGCTTCTATCTCTGCCTTGCGCATGTAGACAGATGGACTAATGGCCGAGGCGATCAGAAAGATAGATATGAGAAAGGGGCAAGACTATACGGGTTTGTTGATTGGGATGGATCGAGGCCTTTTGAGGGCTTCACACTCCTATCCTCTTCGGATAGAAGTAACCAGTTTCTCAGTGCAGACACAAATGTCTGGGATGAGCCTGATGATGAAGAGTGGGGAAATCCTCATGATCTGACCGACGATGACTATATCTCTTGTAGGTGGAAGAGAGCCGTAAGTTAAAACCCCATCTACACGCAAATTTACCTCATTAATGCGAACGCAAAATAGGTCGTCCTCTTTATGCCTTGGAGTCAACGCATGTCTTTCTTCCTGGATAATATACTTGTCGAAAAGAGTACCCGCAAGGCCATGATGGCTATTATCGAGCGAACGATAGACCAACTCTTCGAGCAGGCCACAAGCGGGTAAATCTCGGCCGACACACGCGAGGACCTCATGCAAATCTGCAAATTATTTGCAAGTACACGAGGGGAAAATATCCGTCAAGTCTCACTTCTCGCCTCAAGACTGCCGCCGCGAATCTCGATGATAAGCCTTTGCTGGAGGCTCTTAGCGAAAATCACTACCTCTTTGCCGACGAGGACCATACTGCAGCTTTGGCGGCTAATCTCAGGAAGGTCGATGACGGGGCCTTGAATTCAGGTAACGATGACACAACCTCCCCGCCGCCTTCCAAACAAAGCCCTACCTTACAGCGATGATGATAAGACCGTCTCTTCTTCGGTACACTATCAGGAACCAAAGCCGAAGCGTTGTCGAAGCGAGGAGGATGCTTCATGAAATGAATCTTTGAGTCTTGTGTATGACCTACCATGTATAAAGTATATGTCTCTGCACAAAATATTCAACTTTCACTGAAGTCGTTGAATGGTTTCGGCCAAAGCCTGAAAAGAATCAGCGATTTCATTCTCCCAGCCTTGCCGGGACTTTCACTCGCGATCCACTTTGTCTCGACGAGAACGACAGTTGGCTGTGATCATGACACTTTACCCGACGCAGCATCACAGCCCAGGCCAGCCCAACCTAGAGCAAAGTCCATGCAAGGCTAGGACATTGAAAGCGCTCATTAAGCTCTATTCTTTTTACTCCTCGGCTACTTGGATCACAACCTTTCCCCACATCTTGCCCGTCGCCGCATGATCAAAAGCCTCTCTCGCTTCCTCAAATCGCCATACCTTCGAATCCACCACTGGCCGAATCCCGTTGACCTCAATCGCCCTATTCATCTCTTCAAACTGCTCCCGACTACCCGTAAAAATACGTCTCAGCTCCGCCGGCGTAACCCTCATATCGAAAATCGCTGATCCACCTCCTCCAAGCCCTCCAATAACGGCTATCTGGCCATTGAACGCAACCGCTTTACTTGTCTGATTACCAGAGCCAGAAACTTCAATAATGAAATCTGCGCCTGGTCCGCCAGTTGCGGCCTTCACTTGGGATCCCCAATCTTCGTCGCGATAGCTCAGCACGGTTGAAGCACCGAGTGCTTTCAGCTTCTCTTCGCGCTCACCACCAAGATCCCTTGTGGTCGCAATCACCGCTGCACCTACGGCGCGCGCAAACTGGATTGCAAAGAGACTGACGCCTCCGCTTCCTTGGACAAGGACCACATCACCTGGCTTGCAGCTCCTGCTTCCGCAAAACAAGGCATTCCATGCCGTCAATGCAGCACAAGGTAGAGTGCTAGCTTCAGCAAAGCTCAGACTTGAGGGCAACGCAACGAGTTCATCCTCATGTAGTACGATGTATTGACGGAGCACACCATCCTCCTTTGCACCTAGTTGGGAGGCTTGTGAGATCGCGGTGAGGCGACCTGATAGCCACTTTCGGTGAAAGGTTGTCGCACATCGAGAGCCGACCTGGAAACGTTTGACATATGTGCCGGTAGCTATGATTGTGCCGGCACAATCGCTCATTGGCACAACGGGTAAAGATGGCTCTGATATGTATTTATTCTAAGCAGTTGTCAGCGATCTCGAGCCGTGGAAGACCATGAGCATTCTTACATTAGTTATTTGGTTGTCTCTAGAGTTGAGAGACGCTGCGTAGACTTTCAAGACAACATCATTCGGGCCCATTGCAGGTAGTGGAACATTCTGCTGCAGCTTTAGACCCGAACTTCCAGCGAAAGACTCGAGGACCCATTGAGACGATGTTGATGGGTAGGACATGGTGAAGGCTGAATTCTGGAAGATGGACTATACAGACTTATCGTGAATGAAAGAAATTGTGCTGACTTCTAGGTCTCGTTTTGTAGTCCGACTCCGTCGGAGAGATCGACCCGTTGCCGTTCCTCCACGTGCCAATTGTTCCTGACCGTCCAACTGTATTTCAAAGCAAAAGGAACGATTCCGGATGTAACGGGAGATCTAATTCTGGATCGATGCATTTTTATTGAAGCCGAATGGGGTAGAAATTATGGGAGCTGATTTACGTATGGTAGGTTGGAGGAAGATTCCTGGATAGAAGTCCACAGCGAGCTCTGCGAGCTAGTCTACAACAGGCTAGATCTTGACAGCGTCTGAGCAAGGTAGGAGCAATTTCTTGGCATCGACCTCACGACAGAGTCACACCTGCATCCGAGGGAAGAACCAGCTGGATTCTGACCATATGAAACCCATATCGAGAAAGTATCCGATGAAATGAAAGGAGAATGGACGATCAGTCCTTTTAAGAATCCTCCTCGCTGTATTCGCAACTTCCCCCAGAAAACTAGAATAAGTTAGATTTAGGAGGGGAGCTGCATATTCGCAAGCCTCGGTTGAATCTGTTGACAATATGATTAAATATTACGAAAACTCCTTCCGCACTTATCTCGTTACTCACTTGAGAGCAATTGTGATTCAGAACTACATTTGGAAAGCTATAAGTAAATTTTCTTTTCTTCTGTTATTCCTTTCTCTTGCTCTATTATCGACAAGAAAAAGCCGACTATCAAGCGTCTCTGTTAGCACAGCGAACAAACAAGCGAAACTCAAATCAAATATATTTGCGAGCAACTGTCTTTATTGACCGACCACTCATTACCAGAAACAAAACAGCTCTGGAGGAACCAAGCCCCTTGCTGGCGATACCCTTTTATTCGAGTTTTGAGAAATGGATTATGGGGAATACTCAGACATTGTGTACGATGCTAGGCCAAGATCCCCAACTCCACCCAAAAAAATAAAAGAGGGTATTTAGTATCGAAGAAGAATAAAGTCTCTGAAGACTTGCCAACAAGAGCGACATTCCTTGATACATAGGAAAGGACCAGCGGGAATACGATGAAGTGAGAGAGAATCTGAACATTGACCACCGCACATTCCCGGGTTCAATATCTAACCCTCCTTCATAACACAAGATGTCATTGGCGAATGAGGGATGACCACCAATACTACAAAAGACAAGGACCACTACCCGCAAATGCGAATGGACGATCGAGATTGGAAATACCAGGACTGCCAGATCGCACTGGAGGTTACTTGCCATATATCCCGGATCCAAATATTGGAAAGTAATGGCAGAAATACGAGAACGGCCTTTTTACATGGCTCAAATTTACGCTGAAATATGGGTATGATAAGATTATAAGTGAGATGAATAGAATTTCTGCCGAATGTAATTGGCCCTTGAGGTACGTCCAGGGTTCCTATACTTATACCCTGGTCCAGGGTCATGGCCGGGATCTCAGAATTGAGGAATCCCGGGCTGGTCCCTCTGGCAGTCGTCAGACAGGAACTAGTTACAATTATGATAGCTGTTTCGGTGGTGTGTATATACAAAGGCAAGGGACTATTGTTAAGGGTAAAAGCGCAGCATTTGTACGTCTATATTTTACATGATTCGAATTGTATATAAGCATGAATTATAAGAAAACATCGCGATATTCAATGAGGTTCGTCAAACTATATCACACTGTCAGACATGGTAAGCGTTGGCACTAGCTACCAGACACATTGACGCGGCATTGTCAGAGCAAGGACTTCAAGAGCTCCATTCCGGATTTCACGAGGGCTCATAAGATCTGTTCTCGTATGAAGATACACTATATGGCACTTGCCATTTCATTGTCACTGTAGCTTGTTAGGGATGAGACAGCAACTGAGAGGTAAAGGAAAATCACGCAATCCAATTCCATTGTCGACCCCTCGACGTATCTAGTCATTGTATATAAGCCAAAGCCAACGCGACCCATTCATAAGAATCATGAGTCATGTCCAAATGGACTGGTATCTTTCCAATTTCGCCGGTCGCTGTACCCATTCGAAATGCATCCTTTTATCGTTGCCATGAAAACTCGCAGGTGATCAGACATGCTTCCCATACCACACCACATTCCAAACTCTTGCGAGGATATTGGCAAGAAGGCCAAATGTGGCCAGTACAAGGAAGATGTTTCCGACTTCCCACCAGTGTGCTAGCTGGACCTGTGTCTCAATGTACTCCTCGTCACCTGATTCCTTATTTACCCCGTTTGTTGCCGCTTTGGTTGGCGGGAGACGTCCTGTTCTCAGGTATTGCTCGATATATGCATCTTTCTCGTACCACCGCTCTCGTAACCACAAATCAAATTTATCGTGATCATCGAGGGGTATATCAGCAACTGCAAATCGTCGCCAATACATGCTGACGGATGGTGGAGGCCGTCCTTGGAGATACATGGATCTTAAGGTGAATAGGTCTTGGCCAAATTCCCCTCGTCTAGAATAGTCAGCATGAATCTGCTACTTGGAAGGGGATGACATACGGTACGCCCTCGTACGCCAGAGTACAGTCGTAGACATAGTCTACAGTGCCTTGCAATTCGCTCAAGCAGAAAAACATCCCAGTACTCCTAGGTAAAAGCACATGCTCCATGTCCTTGATTCCCACTTTCTCTGCCCATTGTGAACTCTTCTTTCGGCCATTATCGCTGGCGTTTGTTCCCTCAGGAAACAACAGTAGCCACATAGGGTCAAGTCCAGAGGTTCCTGACATAGGCCCAGTATGTACCTCCTTCAGCTGTTTTAATCGATGCGCCATCCGTGGCTGGTCTGTGGCCATCTTCCTCGACATGAATATGAATCCGTAGAACCTCATACCCCAGCCAATTATAGGAATATGCTTCAAGGACTCCTTGAGAATGATGTAGATGTGCCCATGCGTTTGAGGTCGGTTGGTGTATGCAATCCACCACAAGTACAACCAGTCGGTGTACAGCTGATGGTTTGCAATCATGACCATCCGCTCTGGGAAACTGCATTCAAGTGTGCCATCTTGCGTTTTCCGCAGCTCTCCCGCCACCGACGAGTCCCAGCTGACTCTTATCACCGTAGGAGCCCACCATTGCGTCAAAGTCGTAACGAAGATGCCGAACGATTGTTTCGTGAGGGCCATATAAGCATAATAGAGGTCCCGGTTGATCCAGTATAGAGGGACGCCGATGAACTGGGTTACTACGATGCTGTTTCTGTCAGCAGAGCTTCGACCAGCTCAGGACTAAACTTACGTAGCACATGACGAGAAGAAGTATACTACGACTAGCAACAGGCGCAAAATCTGTACTGCTCCTCCATGCTTGATCTCTCCTCCTGGGTGTCCAACCTCCGCCGTAGTCTCGGGCTTCTGCGCCTGGGTGGTTTGTCTTTGTCTGAGCTCGTTCGCCATGACGTATGGTTTTCCGTGGGAAGGGGGAAACTTGGTCTGTTGTAGTGGACCGCGATGTTTGCAGATGTCTTAAATTCTCGAGTCCTCAAAGTAAGGTAGTCTGTCGTGTGCCTGCCGATGATTCCGCGCTTCCTGCAACGCTCTCGTGATCGATGACCAAGTGGGACTTTATACTGCCAGCACTATAGCAAATCCACTATAGAGTAGCATTTCTGTCAACTTCTCGAGGTCATTTCCTCCGATATATGTGGGAGTTTGCAGGTCGGCTGTGGAATGCTTGTGCTTGTGGGATGAAAGCCGGAGTAACTGCCCCAGTGAGTACCTACGTCAGGCATTCCTGCCCTGTAAGCAAGGCTGCTTCACACGAATACGGTGGAGCTAGGGTTATCGCAGCCTTGCTATCGTCCCGTCGCGTGGACCGACAATGAGCTTGATTCAACATCATGAAAATGCGATGAAAATGAATCTCGAAGTTCTTTGTTACATGTATCACGACGGAAAACATCTATGATGACGCGCCGAGAGTCTTGTCCAGCTTCCTCTTCCGGCTAAATACGGACATGTTACTTCTTGTGTACCAACAACACCACCAATTACGATGATTGTAAGATCGCTGCCAAGAGGCAGCAATGTTTGGAGAAGAGCTTTTAGCAGTACGGCTGCGAGGAGGGAAATACTGGATGCAGAGAGTCTGCCAGATAGAATAATACCTAGATACAAAGGTAGCTCTCCCGCAATCTCCCAAAGCTTCACTGACATTGAATAGAGAGTCAAACTAGCGACCTCCTGTCTCTACAATGGCCATCTCCTCCTCGAAATATCCTCATAATCAAGAAAGATAGAGCTCCGCAGGTCACCGAATCTCTGATTGAGTTTGCTAAGTACGTGCTTTCGCCTGAAGTCAGTATTTTACTGACCATACAGGCACATCCATTCCAATTACGACAATGTCTCCCTCATTTTTGAACCCAAAGTCGCTGCACAAATGCACAGACATTTCCAATTCCCAATATACACGACCAGCTCCCACGATACGCTTCCTGCCAAAGTCGATATGACAACAACGCTTGGTGGAGACGGCACAATCCTTCATGCATCCTCCCTCTTCAGTACAACGCTACACGTTCCACCGATCCTATCGTTCAGCATGGGCACACTTGGTTTCTTAGGAGAGTGGAAGTTTGGAGAATATAAAAGGGCATTTCGAGAAGTCTACATGTCAGGAGCGGAAGCTGGGAACCCATTTCTCCACGACCAGAAACACCCACACCTTCTGAACGAGATTGACGAGACTGGCGATATTGTGACAGGGTGGTCGAGTGTGAGGGGCAAATCTATGGGCCCTACTAGAAGTTCAAAGGTCCTTTTACGAAATCGATTGAAGGTTGGGGTTTTCGATGCGTCTGGGAGCCGAGTAATTGGTGATAACACGGCAGAAAGCGCTGAAGGAGATGTGCACGCCATGAACGAGGTCATAATACATCGAGGCAAGGAGGCCCATCTTGCAATCATAGATGTCTTTATTGGAGGGCGATTCCTGACAGAAGCCGTGGCGGATGGAATGATTATCTCTACACCGACTGGCAGCACAGCTTACAGTCTAAGCTCTGGTGGGAGTATCATTCATCCGCTGGTTAGTAGTCTGCTTATGACTCCCATTTGTCCTCGAAGTTTGTCGTTTAGACCCCTAGTTCTGCCCTCGAATACACCAATCACTCTACGGATGAGTGAGAAGAATCGAGGCAGAGAATTGGAAGTCAGTATTGATGGCCGCCGAAGAAGTCGAGGAGTTGGTGTCGGCATGGAGGTCCGAGTCAACGGCGAGCATATCGCCAAAGGCCAAGAGTGGATCGGCGGTGTCCCATGCGTGATGAGGCACGCAAAGAGTGGCACTGAGGACGACGATGGCTGGGTCGGAGGTTTGAATGGATTGTTGAAGTTCAACTTTCCATTTGGCGATCACGAATGAGCACCAAACTCTTGGCGTTCAGGATTGAACATGAAGATAAATGATGGGATTGATAAAGCTGTATATACTAGTAAGAAAGCACACGTACGATACCCTCCTCAATTCAAACATTCAAAACACTCTCCCACTCCTGCTTCTCGGCATACTCCCTCCAAATCGTCAATCTAGGTGGATTCTCAAGCTATCTCAAGTCAGTAGGACCCAACCAAACCAGAACAACCGCTCACCTCTCCCGGCAGAACAACCTCAGGATCCCCACCAACATATCCAAACTCCTCCATAAACGCCATCATCTCACCAAGTTCAGTCCCCAGTCCCGGAATCGGAAAGAACCTATCAAACACCTCGATAGGTACGCTATCAAACCCACCAAACGGCACCTTGTTGACCTCGCACCACACTTTCATCTGGTCAGACCAGGAAATCATCTCTCCGGCTGCAAGGACCTTCTTCCCAGGTAGACTTGAGAGGGTAGATGCTACGATCTTTCCGAGATCTGCTTTGACGTCTAGATGTGGGAGCGGCTTCTTGCCTGAGCCGACGAGTCCGAGGTGGTAGGCGCCATCTTCTGTCTACTCATCGTCAGCATTTTCCTTCTCATCCTTTACTTTCAAATCAAAGGGGAAACGAACTTTTCTCAACTTGATTTTCCCCAGCCAATTACTCATATAATTCGGCACAAAAACCTCATCCACCTTCCCCGCCAACTCCTTGTACTGTTCTTTCCCCCAGACAACCCCCCTAGCCTTCCCATCACAATGCCACACCCCCTTATACTTCCCCCCACTTGCTTTCTCAACATCAACCAGCGTACTCACCACCAACCTCTCCAAACCCTCCACCTTCGCCGCCGCATCAAAAATATTCTTAACCTGCTGCAATTCCAACTCACAACAATACTCTCCCAAACCCTGTCCTGGTTTCAACAATTCCTTAGTGCCAGGGCTATGAAAAGGTCCCCAGAAATCGGTTGTTGCGAAAATTATATCTGCCCCAAAGAAGGCAGGTCCGAGGGTGGATGGGGAGTTGAGATCAGCGGTTATGAGGGAGATTCCCTTTTGGGTCCAGGCTTGGGCAGTGGGTGATGAGGTGTTGCGGGTTATGCCGCGGATGCGGTAGGAGGCGAGGGTGAGGAAGTGGGATGCTACTGAGGAGCCCTGGTGTGGTGTTAGATGGGGTTTGAGAGGGAGGAGGGGGAAAATACTTGTTCGCCTGTTATGCCGAGGATGACGATTAGTTTTGTCATTTCGATGGAGTATCAGCGAGTTATTTGAAAGTGAGGATGATGAAAAGAGACTGATGCTCAAATTTGAAGGGTGATGAGGATTTTATACTTGGATCTCGTACTTCGTTCAGTTGCTAGGTTCAAGTGAGAGCTACCTGGTATCTAGGATTCCGTTCCTTCATCAAGTTGAATATCCACTTTGGGTCTCAATTGTCGGTGCTTCGGTGGGAGAATGAGCCCCGATGTTGAGATTTCCGTGTATTGCGTAATTTTTAGGATTGTTTGCTTGCTTTCGAATCCTGATAGAATGAGTCACTTGCTTCATTGCGTCTGCTCATTCCTGCTCGAGCCTTGTGCTGTGTTCTGTTGTAGGAATTGAGGTGAGCCATCGGTTGTGCCAAGCAGCGGGCGGGGCATAAATACATTCGAAAGTTACGGGACAGGCGAACGAGTTGCGAAATCATGACTATATCGTTTTTAATTGTGTTTGTTCGGTCTGATTAGGTCTGCCGCAAAGATTACAGGCATATTGGCCAGTTTTCTGCCCTCTAGGAGAGAAATATTGGAAAGTGTTATGTACCAAGGAGGTTGATCGTTCTTGCCCCCGCCTTGACGTTTCAAGTCCTTTCCATGATACGAATCTGCGAGCAGCTCTGAGAGAGAAACATTAATCGGGCACCAAAGGCATTAAATGGTAAATTTTTGCATGCAAATTTTTACACATGAGCTTTCAGTGCTCACAACCACGTTCTCAGTTGCGCCGAAAACAGTCGTTGTAGAGTTGTCACTCGATTGTTGGATTATTTGCGGCACTCAAAATCTTCGTTTGTAGTTCAATATTTTCTCATGTAGATGAAGAAATAACAAGTACAGCTAAGCTTCAGTACTTCGAGCTTCGCCAGTCGTTGCAATTCCCTAGGATTTCCACAGGAGATCTATGCCACGTGCACATCAGGCCACATTGGATCATTTGGTAGCTTTATCGTACGACTTCAGCATCGTACGATTAAAATGGTCTGTGCAGGAACTCTTTCTATTAGCGATCTGCCACTTCCGTCTCACTGCGTCGGTGGGATCTCCAGATGGTTGTCAACCGGGTCCGTGGCTCTGGGTTTATTGGTCCCGGAACCCCATATTCGACCTTGTTATGGATGGGAAACTGGTTAGTGGACTAGCGTCCACCGAAGTTGGTAGTACCCCAGTGTTTGTTCGAACTTGGCCGAAGTACAACAGGGTCATGCTGCATATCGGACCCTGCCGCGGTCTTGCTTCCGTAATGTTCTTCTCTACCACTCCAGCTTGAGAAAGAAGGAGTTCTGCCTAGGTAGTATTCATTCCGGACTCAAGCCCTCTGGATTACTCTGGCAAAATGCAAAAAGCTCAAAAGTACGTCAATATATGAGCTTACTGCTATCTAGTCAGATAAGACCTAAATATCTTTGAAAGTTCATGGTACAAATCTTTGAACTCATGTTGAATGTGTACTTTTCTGTTTATTTCTTCTACACAGAAACTCTTGTGGTTGTGCTGCGTTTGTTGCCAAGGTCACGTGCGGAATATCTCCAACTTTTGACTTGCGGCTTGTTCTGCTTCTCATGATTTCAATCAAGTAGATGGACTATTAGAGAAGTACAAAGAGCAACGAGCAAACGAAATTTGAGATGGGGCTGGTATCCTGTCAATCTCGAAAGAATTTTGCTTGCAAGTAGTCTCCGGTTCTCTTCAACAGTCCTATTCGCTTAGCATCCTCAAAGTTGTAGCTTTGCGCAGCATATTTCATTCGTAGAAGTAGCAGCAGCTTATGATAGGAGAGTTCGTGCTTACTCTCGTGAAAGAAAGACGCCCACTGTCCTTCTGAATGGCCTTGACAGCCTTGAAGAGGTGACTAATCAACCTGCATATCGTACTCGCTTTTCGTTGGATGAAACCATGACAGCGCACGCAGCCAGATTGCCAAGGCGCGTTCAACCTCAAATTGCTGTATCCGGCATGTGCTATCTCGAATTATGTGGCAACGAGCTTTGTGCATATGATCACGAAGATCATGCGATTGTCGACCCTCTCTAGTGTAATTTGATTCTCAATTCTTCATACATTGTAAAAACAAGCTCCCCACCTTCCGGCAAGTTGACGCAGCAATCTCAGCTGACGCATTCTCTGAGGAGATAGTCCTTGGCGTTGAAATTGGGTATTGTATTGTTGAATCTGATAAGCTGCTCTTTCTTGGCAGAGTGGTGTCATGGGAAACCTTTGATTATTCCTGTTCACCACCTGGAGTCTATACTTCTTCATCCTTTCGATGACCGTCCACAGCTATAGGCTTGGCGCCAATGTTCACAAATAGAAAATCCAGGCCACATTGAGGACACAGGAGTCTGGACTTCGAGTCGAGTACACCAAGTTCAACTTGCGAAGACGAGGCTGCTCAGCCTTGGCCAGTATAAAAATGCTAGGGTTTGACTCAAAAGAAAGGCACTTCATTTCCCCATAAATTTCCATCGAGGACAAGTTTTATACCACGTTTAGAAATGATCTGCGCACCGCGAGTCACCGGCGTCAGATTCTCATTATGACTAACCATCCCCGAATTACAAATCTCAGCCTCCCAACGCCGGTTCGTATGTCTGACTCTATTCTGCCTGTCTCCTCAACTCTGCTAGATAGGCTGAACGGATCGGCGCTAAGGAAAGCCTGCCTGCGCGGGACTGCTTACACCCCCTACCTTCACCACGGCGGATCATACGATTTTTGCATGACAAAAGTCGGGCAAAATTACTCAATTCCAGGGGTACATGGAGACTCCGATGGATCTAGTCCGTTTTCAAATTGATCTTGTTCCAACCAAGCTCCATGTCATGCATGGAACAACCTTAAATCCATCTAGAAGGCCCAGTTAAGCTGCCTAATCTGGCTCGGCTTTCGGGCTAGTATCAGTGACGGCCAACTCTTTCGGGAGTATCTCTTCAAAATTAGAGTCTAGACTCATATCCAAAACGTGGTACCATTGTTGTTTCGTCTCTTGGCTCATTATGACGTCGTTAGCAGCGTATTTTGCCCATTTGACCGGAAATAAATCGTTGAGGAGGGTTTGATCCTATTCCCTTTTTCCTTTGCTGCACCCTAGCCAATTGTTCCAATCTCTGCATACCCGAGTCACCGTATGGAAAGTACGGGCCCGTATTCGGATTGTCGCCCTTCTTGGTGAACAATTACCCTTCGATGACACCATGGAGAGCCTCGACCTCGATATTAATATTCATCATCTCCTGATTCTTTCGCCACTTCCTTCTGGTCTCAGTTCTAGCCCTTGGCTGACCTTCGCTTTGAATGATACTGTGATACACATCAAAGCTTCTGGAATAATATCTGCTTTACCAGCATGGATAATTATGGCCGCCAAACGACCACATTAACAGCAGCAAATCAATTTGTAAAGACCCTCCCCCCATCTTCAAGTGTGTTGATCCTGATAAACAACAGTCGACTTTTGATTCACAACTAGACTACTCTCAGGATCTTCAATACACCACACCCAACGACGACTATTGGTGCGACACATGTAGTTTGTCTTACGGCGACTGCTTGTGCTATGCTGCGAGCCCCGTCAGCACTCACCAAAGCTACGCTGGCTACGAGACACCAAACAGCAAGAGTTATACCTACTCGCAAACGCCATATCCGACGACATATAGCACTTCAAGTGCGTCTTCGACCTCGTCGTACTATACTTCGAGTGCCTCGTCACAACATCAATCATCGTACTCTGCAATCGCGCCGGCACAAACTCCAGGAAGCGGGAATGGAGCTCACGATTCGACGCCAACCGAAACATCGCCAAAACGTGGGAAGAGAAAGGGATCAATGCCTCCTGCAGAGGCTCGCGAGGTAAGGCTTCCTAGCCTGCATAGCTACCCAACCTAACACGATATAGAAGCGATTGGAGCAGAATCGAAGGTCTCAACGTTCGTTTCGAGACAGACAGGCAAGACTTGTGGTCGATCTGAAGCAGAAGGTTGAGATTCTGACAGAGGAAAACCAGAAACTGGCCAATGAGTTGTCCGGCTTGAAGATCTCACGTGATAGCAACAGCCCTGGAGGGTACTCGAATTATTGAGGTGTTTGGGCAGGCTTTTCGTTCAAACTTTCACACGGATCTCACGGAGATAGAGGCGTCAGGCGTTTCTTGAGAATGGAAAGAGATTCGGCTGCTTGTATCCGCAACACGGAAGAATGCGAGAGAAAGGTCCAGGTATGATGTGGCCAGCCTGATCTGGTCGGTGTAGCTATGGCATGCAGCGCCAGACGTGGCACTCGGTGGGAGCATCGCTGGGCACTCTACCGAAGAGGAGGTACTTAGACCGAGCTACCGTCAACCTTTATTGTTCGTCACACATTCAGAATAATGTTCTGTTCGAGATCATCACATGGCTTTCGGTTCAGGACTCGCTTAAAGATAGGGGGCCAAAAGCTCGGAAGGGGCCAAAAAGAAGTGGGGTACAGCCAAGCCACAAGCCGTAACCTCGGAAGGGTCGGGGCAGCGCGGGAATATGGTCCGCTGACTGCTGAGGAGGTGATTGTTCAAGGGCGTCGTCATACGAGGAGAACCACTGAGGTGGGGATGACCGGTGCCCGGTGCAGGGGGGACTGCTGCCTCCGACGTTAGGATATGCACTCTCTGCGGCGCGGAAGCAATGAGATGGCTTACCAAACGAATTGGTTGGCCTGCCTCGTTCGTTCACCGAAAAGATGCAACGTTGTGGGATATCTCAAGCTTTGATTACGGTATTGAAGTGGAGCCAGGGACCGGTACGGAGGTACATCACCTCCCTTTTTCACAGATGGCAACCGGTACTTCACCGATCGGCAAGGTTTTCGGCGGATACGTAAAGGAGTAGCTGACGCATATTAGATTGGTTCATGGATGCAAAGACGAGGTTGTGCTCATGGCCTTGCATTGGGATATGGCTACAATGGTGGTGTTCACGATGAAGGTGGGGCAGGGCAGAAGAAAGCATTGATCATAGTGATCGAAAGTCTCATATTGGGAGCTACATGATTCGATATATGAGTCTGAGAGAACGATTGGCGATTTTCATCCCATCTTCATTGGCTGTGATTACTCTATTTCGGAGAGCTCTCCGACTCCTTCAACCCAACCCCCCCTATGGTGTTGAACAACCGGTAGCTACCCAACGCTCAGGCAGCAGTTGTAGCATCAAATGTCAACGCCGTCGATGGTTGGCCGGCCGCCTCCGTGTCCAACGCAATATTATTATTCAACTTCTTCGTCTCGGCCGCCAACTTAGCCGAAGTATCCTCTCCTTGCGCTGCCTTGATCTGTAGCTCCAAGCTGGTAGCAGTCAGCTTGAGCACCTTGTTCTTTATCTTGCCGTTCGTGAGAGCAGTCTTCTCGTCGCCAGTAGCTGCTTCGATGGCCGGGTTGAAGACACCGGTTTCGGCATCGTTGGCGATGTCGTTCACGGCGCCGAGAAAGTCGACGTCTTCCTTGGCAACTGCGGCCATGTTGGTGAGATCGAGGGCTGAGAAGACGTCGAGAGCCTCCTGCTTTGCGTTTCCAGCAGTTCCAGCAGAGATAGAGAGCCTACGAATATGTTAGCAATGTCTTGTCATCCAGGGGCGAGGGCACGTACTCATCGTAGGTCTTGGTACCAAGGACGCCAGCACGCTTCTGATAGGTAGTTCCAGTAGGGGCGGCAATAGCCAAGGCAGCGAAGGTAGCAATCAAGACAGCTGAGAACTTCATGTTGATGATATTTCTGGAACCTGATTACTTGGAATAGTAAGGACTAGAAGTGATATCAAAAATGTGGACGAAGGAATGTAGTAAAGTCAAACAGCGCAGCTGTGAAGAGAAGGTATGAAGAGAGAAGAAAGAATGAAGGATTATGATTGAATGGACCGGGAAAAGAACATCTGAAAGAGGACATCTCGTCCATCTTATAGATCTCGAGATCTGATATTGTCAACACGATTGTGATGAAAGGTATTCTTATCACCCCATCAGATCGGATGGCAGCGAAACTTCGAACTGCCAATTATCTTGGCCGGTACCAGAGCAGACGAAAGATGGTAAGAAATCTCCTTGGCTGAGGTGCAAGTCATTTCTTGCGAATCGTGGGTGCTCGCTTGTATGGCGAAGATCTTGGCGGGGGAGTTGAAATAAGCTTGGCTGTGACAATGCCAACTTTATTGAGACTTCAATGGAAATGAGGTTGTTTGGTACTCAAACAACCTTAGCAACTTTCGAATTGTGCATTCTGGATGGAAAAATTGACACGCTCAAAGCGCTAATCTCTCCGCGCCGACTCAATGCATTCTCAATCTTCATCACAGGAAATTTCCCGGAGAATATTGTAGGAGGTCGAAAGAGTTAAGCTGCCAAGATGTGATGAAAATCGAGTCAGGCCAAGGTGAGCTCCAAGCGCGCTCCTGTCATGAAACTTCGCGACGGAAAACGTTCGGACGACCCCACCTTCCGAATATTCTTGCATATTGAAAACTGCGACAGAGGTCAGACGAAACTGTGGAGCAAGACTTGGCAGCCAAGCTTGGACTCAGCCTCCTCCTACCCCTGGGCCCTGACTTTACCCTCGCTTGAGAATGAGCCGTTGATATCATCAACGAGGCCGCACGAATTGAGAGAAAAGTAACAATGAATAGATTAATTCGCAATTAAGTTTGAACAAGGAAAGCTTCTCCGCCACGGTGCTTGCTCTTGCCGCAAGCTTAACATCATTCCGGGAAGTGTGTTTCCCGGAATTGTTGTCAAGTATGAACCAAGCCAGACAGTCAGACTCTTTGCAAATTGTTCGACAGAAATGAGTCTGCA
>FJOG01000005.1:921419-1020901 GCA_900073065.1 Phialocephala subalpina
TTTTTTTTTTTTTGACACCGTTTTGATAACGGGCCTCACGCGAAACCTTTGAAGATATTCGGCACCGAAATATCGGACCATGTTTTTGATATTGCGACATTTCTGGTGTTATTTTCTTCTTCTCGCTTTCTTTCTTCCTGATATTTTACCTTTTCAAATTTCTTCGGAATTTCGTTCTGCTGCAGTCATCATGCTTTTTGGTACCGGGTACATCTGCAGGCCCATTGATGTATTGTCTGTATACGAAGGTACCCCACAATCTGGCCCCATGCCACCGCGTCACCCGGCTTCCAACCCGAAGCGTGCAAGTACTGTACTTCACACTTCTATATCACATCTACCCTTGATAATAAACCTTCTCTCCAATCCTCACAAGTCAATATCCGCTTTCATTCGCCGCGACATAAGCGCTCGCGGGGAAAGCTTACTGAAATCCCGAGGGGGAACTTGGAATGTGGTTCCGGCGGTTTGGTTATCTAGAACGGGATGATGTGGCGGCTTGGATATTGGATCGACTCGGCTCGGTGACATTATTTCGGGACGCATGATGCCGATCTTGACTCTGGGACGGTGGGAGGTTCTTGATGGAGGTTCATGCCCGGCGGGGTAAGGAGGATCTGTGCGTGTGGACGTGAATCGTGATTGAACTTCAATTTAGTCATGAAGTCATGGTACAGTCCCCCGCGAGATCAATCGGGTTTTCTAAAATGCATGATTTACCATCATTCTATCACTTTACTAGTCGTACTACAAACTAGAAGCCTCAGAATTAAGGGGCGGTGTTTACTTACCCTCATTTAACACCAAATCACTACAATTGTAAAGTATGCGCCCACATTCTAAGAGGACCGAAGCTCTCTCAGAATCTAATCGGACTTACACCGACTCGATCAGGCTATGTACTGATTTGTGAGTACCTTATGTGGTTGCTGTGGAAGTACCAAAAAAGTAGTCTATTTTACCACGAGATAAGTAGCACTTTTAAAAAAAACTCTAAGTTAATGCGCCTCCCAAAAAACCGATTGATCTCCCAAGAGACTGTACTGTACTTTATTGATTGCTTTGACACTTGATACGGGACTTTGAGTGTCGTTCGTGTTGATCTATTTCCGCTGAAGTGGCAAAGCATTCATTCAGAGCAGGGTATCTAAGATTACAAACTCGACCGTTATGCGTTCATCTGTTTTCCTGTTGAAAGTCATGATCATTGAAATAGTGATCTGAGAAGGTAGGTTGGTCCCACGCTCCCCGGAGATATTCTCCAACAGACATTATTAGGCGTAGTGGCATACAATCACAGGTGGACACATCCATTCATGGCAGTTCACCATATCTCGGGCCTCCACCCAATTCCGAAGGCGCACCTCTACCATCCCGCATCGCACCTAGTTCTGAAGCTGGACTTGCCTAGAATATATCGCTGGTTTCGTTTCTTGATATTGTTGCGAAGCTTGAATGTACGCTAGAACTCCCGCTGCTGCCTTCTTTCGCATCCTCTTCTCCCTCAACCACAACAGCAACAAGCTAACGACCGCGATCCCTAGTGGTGCCCCAATTCCAGCTCCAATTGCTGCATCATGGTTCGCGGGGCACGTGCTGTTGACAGACGAACTTTGTCCCGCTGCATTACAAGCTGCCGTCGACGTAGCAGTACTCGAAGCCGTCCCTGACGAAGTTCCCGTAGCGCTCGAAGTCGAAGCAGCCGCCGTCGAATTCGGAAGCACAGTCCCAGCCGCAATCTTGACCTCTCTTCCCTGAGCACAAGAACCATTCGCGATCGGGAAATCGCAACACCATCCTATTTCCGATACAACGAGAACATCTGTCCATTGACTTGGTATTATCGGACTGTCTCCTGTTGGGATAGCTGGATTTCTATCAGTTTCTCAATTTCAATGATAGTGAGGGAGGATGGAGTGAGTTACCGTCAACGCAGTATTGTGCACAGGCGGGATCTTTCCACGTTGGATCTGTGCAACTTCCTCGAGATATAAGACCGTTGTCGAAACAGAGTCCGGAGGACATGCATGGTGCTGTGCAGCAAGCGCTGTGTCCTGTTGTTGTGGTGTTGCAGGGGAGATCTCCTCAGAGCGTGGTTCCGTCTGGGTAATAACACGACCTGACTGCCGTAGACATAGCCGTGATACTTGAGCTCAATCTAAGTAAGAAAACAGTGGCGGTTTTCATTTTCACTAAACGATTGAAGGCGAGTTGGGGATCAAATGGGGTCAAAATCCGCGAAAAGATAAGACGTGGAGATGGGACGAAAGAGGTGGTTCCTGAAAATCAACCGCAAAAGTGAGGCTCGTCTATCTGTATCATCAAGCAGGCACTGCAAATTAGATCTGCGGCGCATTAAGAAGAGACCGCGAGACGCAGCTAGAAACGGTAAAGGATCTGAAAAGCGCCCAAGCTACGAGTGACGAGCAAATTGGAAGCCTCGTCTCAGCTATGCTCTCACGGGTCAGACCCTGGGGTTGCTGTGCCGCAGTGCTGGTAACATCTTTTAGTGGCCGTATCGGCTGTGTTGTTTCTCATCTGTAACGAATCTTAAATGGCGGCCATGCCAAACGAAAAGTTATTTGAAGGTCTGATTCCCAGGTTTGCGAACTGAAATGGTTGCATATTTATCCCCCTTTTCGAAAGCGCACCAAATGTACCCTTACACCGCGGTTACTACTCCGATGTGAAGACTCGACCCCAACATGTTGGTTAAGAGAGTTAAAAAAACATAGTCATGAACTACAGTCACACCGAACCAGACGCAGAAAGCAAGCGCCAACCCAATTCAAGAATAACAAACCCTCAAAATGTGGATGAAAGCAAGGCGACCATTCACAACACACAACCCCAATCAAGAACAACCCAAGACGAACGATACTGGGAACAATTCTCACAAATCCTGTCCTCGCCACCCTACTGGAGGGATATGATTCCTCTGACAGAGCAAGACATCCATTTGCTCCTCGAAACCTCACACTAGGAACGGCAATGTCCGTCGACTCGGAGGACTAGTGCTCGGTTCGAAACACCCTCATCTGCTACCTTACATCTCTAACAAGGCTGCGGTACAGCCACAAAAGGCTTTATCCTTCATCCGCTAGGACACCACTTGGCTCTCGTTTCGTGCTTTGTGTGGACAACGACTAGTGTTCTGACTGACTATTCTACCTAGCTGCGCTAACACCACACCCTGCAATCTCATGAAAGAAGAAACATTGAAGATTTGCTATGAGCTTCTGTAATATCTACATTGGTATTGATAAGAGAGTATCGAATATCGGCCTCAGCTTGAGCAACTCTCTCTGCTCCCAGCACGCGCTCCATGAATATTCGTCTCTCATCTCATACCTGCAACCACCCCAATCTATCAACTGGGTTTATAATCGAACAAAACAACACAATAGTATGCGAGCGAGTCTGTACGGTACAGCTCGGATTATATGCCCCAAGCACATCCCAAAACGCCATCGCCATGCTCAAATATCAAGACAAACGAACAAATCACCCCTCTAAAGGTGAGGAGTCCTACCCCTACTTATGCTTCCCCAAACTCTGCAAGTTAACCAACTCCGAGTACCTACCCCCCTTATTCATCAACTCATTATGCGTCCCACTCTCTACAATAACCCCCTGATCAAAAACATAAATAATATCCGCCTTCTGAATCGTACTCAACCTGTGCGCCACCGCAATCGTCGTTCTCCCCTTCGCCGCCTTATCAAGGGCTGCTTGAACCACATGCTCGGATTCCGAATCGAGGGCCGAGGTGGCTTCGTCTAGCAACAGGATTTTAGGATCTCGGAGAAGAGCTCTGGCGATGGCTACACGCTGTTTCTGTCCACCTGATAACATGGAACCTTTGGATCCGACGACGGTGGAGAATCCGTCGGGGAGAGACATGATGAAATCGTAGATATTGGCTTCGCGGCACGCGAACTCGATTTCAGAGTCTGGGACCTCGTCGGCGCGGTCGGCGCCTAGGAGGACGTTTTCACGGATGGTGCCTTGGTAGAGAGTTGGTTCTTGGGAGACGAGAGCGATATAGGAGCGGTAGTCGTTGATGTTGAGGCTGGAGATTTCCTTGCCGTCGACGTAGATACCGCCGACGAGGGGGTCATAAAAACGTTCGAGGAGGGCAATGGTGGTGGATTTACCGCAGCCGGAAGCACCGACTAGAGCGATGTATTGACCTGGGGAAACGTGGAGATTGAGACCGCGGAGGACGGGCTGTTCTGGACGAGTGGGGTAGCGGAAGTGGACGTCGCGGAATTCGATGTGGCCTTCGACACCGTCGAGTTTGGCTCCTTCTTCGGACCAGGAGTCGATTGCTGGCTTGCGGTCGAAGAGGATCTTCAATTCTTGTGCTGCTTGTTTGGCTTTGCCCATGTCCGCTACAATACGTTAGTGACTGAACAGATATCAGGTGAAGGATAACTTACGTGCGAAGGAGAAGATGGTACCGGCGGACTGAGCACCGAAGATGACGGACGAAAAGCAGACGAAGAACTGGAACATGGTGTATTCGTGATCCGCGATACGGTTCCCACCATACCAGAAGCCGAGGGCAACGCAAAGGAACATAAGCGATTGCGAGGCAGCATAGAGAAGTGAAGACTTCAAGACAGATTGCAAACTCTTTTTGGCCTGGGCATTGAGAGAATTGATGTAGATCTGAAGGACATCATCTTCTCTAGTCAACGAAGCAACGGTTCTAATAGCACCGGTGGCTTCGCAAGCAAAACTGGCGCTAGTCTCATATGCCTTCTTCGCCCGTTGTTGATACTGAGCCAACATCCAGAAACGGAAGAACCCACATCCAAGGAGGACAGGAATCGTGGCAATGCAGACCAAAGCCAACTTCCATGCGATGGCGGTACTGACACAAATGGCTGCAATGAGCGTGGTAATGACAGTGAGAAGCGTGCCGAGGGTGACACCAGAGAGACCGGCGACATGCGTTGTCTCTGTGCTGAGGAATGAAGTCAAAGCCCCAGCGGTGTTTTCCTCCTTGTCGAAGAACTCGATATCCTGTCTCAACATTGTTCGGAAGGCGCGGTCTCGAACGCGATGGATAAGCTTCTCGGAGCAGTAGGCGAAAGCTACGCCCTGGCCACAGAACGCGATGAATTGAACGAAAGCCAGCATCAGGTACATCAGAGACCAGAAATCGACATCGTGGCGGATAAGGTGTCGAGCTCCGGGGATCTCAGCGCCAGTTGTTAAATTGTTGATAGGGTTCGAGAGGGAAATGATTTCCTTGGCGAAAAAGACTGCTTGCGTAGGGTTGCCCCCACCACAAATGATTGACCAAAAGAGTCCAACGAACATGAGACCGATTTCATTCCTGTTGAATGAGCCAATCAACTTGATCAAAGTCCAAAGCGAGTCTTGCTGCTCTCCGGTAGTCTTTCGGCCCTGCAGGGCGACGGAAGACTGTGATTTCTCTGACTGAGTTCGTTTCAGCTTATTCGCAATGTTCTTGTCATCTGGATCCTCCTCATATTGGCCACTCTTATTGGACTTCTGGCGAACAAGTTTGTCATCCGCAGCATCAACAGCGATCTGTTCTTCAGGGGTCAATTCGTTCGTTTCGGCTATCTTCTGAGCCTCCACCAAATGGAAGTAAGCACCTTGTTTCGACAGCAATTCGTCGTGGGTTCCTTGTTCTACAATTCGACCTTCGGTCATGACAACGATATTATCGGCATCTTTGATTGTAGAGAGACGATGGGCAATTGAAATCGTTGTTCGGCCAGCAGCAGCAACCTCGAGAGCAGCTTGGACGACACCTTCAGATTTCGTGTCTAAGGCAGAAGTTGCCTCATCGAGGAGGAGAATCTTAGGATCGCTAACCATGGCACGAGCAATGGCAATGCGTTGCTTTTGACCTCCAGACAGTAAGAATCCACGTTCACCAACATTAGTCTCATAGCCTTCGGGTAGAGCTGAAATGAAGTCATGAGCATTGGCCATCTTAGCAGCTTCAATGACAAGCTCCTTCTTCCGCTCTTCGCTTTCATGCTCGTACTTTGTTCCGATCAAGCCATGTTCGATATTCTTGACGATTGTGGTTCCAAACAAGGTTGGTTCTTGGCTAACGAGAGAGATCTGTTGACGCAACCACCGAAGATTGAGAGTGCTAACATCGTGTCCGTCCAGGAAAACCTGTCCACCAACTGGATCATAGAAACGCTCCACGAGTCCAACGATTGTACTCTTTCCAGATCCTGATGCACCAACAAGCGCAGTCTTCTTTCCGGCTGGGATGACCAAGCTGACACCGTTCATAACCACAACTTCGGGCCTGGAAGGGTAGATGTGCTTGATGTTTCGCAATTCGATAGTTCCGTCGACGTGGTCGAGCTTCTCACCAGCCTCCGAAGTAGGATCCAATGGGGAAACACGGTCAATGGTGTTGTAGATCTTGGCAGCAGCAGAGATTCCAGTGGTAAAAGCCTGCACGTTGGGAGCCACGTTACCAAGTGAGAATGCTCCAATCATGATGGACATCAGAATAGTGAGGATTTGAGACAGGCCAATTTCGTTCTTGACCAAGAACCTGCTACCCATCCAAAAGGCCAGACCGTAGTTGAGATAAATAATCAAGAACATCGCTCCAAGCATAATGGCCAAAACGAACTTGTTCTTATATCCGTACTTCTCGGCATTTCCTAGATGGACATCGTATTGGCGCGCCAATTTGTCCTGGGTACCGAATGCCGTCGCGTTTCGAATAGAAGAAATAACTTCTTCGGCGATTGTTCCTCCCAGAGCGTAGGATTCCAGAGATTGTTTGCTGTACTTGACAATGAAGCTAGAACCACTTCCCATGATGACAACAATAGCGAAAACGGTCGACGAAAGGATCAAAGTCAATCTCCATGACTTGATGAATCCAATAACGAACGCTGTGACAAAGGTGGCAATTGCGTTCAAGGATAATCCCACTTTCTCGGAAATACCATCCTGGACCAAGTTCGTGTCTGCGGTAATTCTGGTGGTAATTTCTCCAGAGCCAAGCTTGTCGAAGAAACCAATGTTCTGCCTCATGCAGGCCTCCAAGTAATGACCTCTGATCTTTCCACTTATATGCTCGCCAGTGTAAATGAATCCGACTGTCGAAATGTATATCGTGATAAACTCCGCAATGCCAATGTAGATGAAATAGAGGACCCTAGAAAACGGGGAAATCAACAATGGCTCTTTCAAGAATAATTCGGGAGAATGTCTCAGTAGAGAACATTCCACTGGAAATAGAGAGGAATTGATCCACCATTTACTTACATATGTGTGATTGTGTGTTCGAAGGCCGCATGCGATGTTGTTCCTGCAAAGTACGAGTTGAACTCCCCAGCCAAGTTACCAAAGATGACCGTCATCAGTGGCAAAGCAGCTCCTGCAGCAATCGAACATATAGCAGAAACGACTATTATTAGGATATCGTTTGTCGTCGAGTATCGGTAGAGGGTCTTCCATCCACTCTTAACGTCGGGTATTTCGACCTGCCGCCTAAGTATGTGTTGCTCCGCAGGTGGGAGATGGGAATAGACGTCCTCATCCTTCACTTGTACTTTGACACTCGAGTCTAGCTTTGCGAGGTTCGCGGGTTCTGAAGTGGGAGTTGAGATACGCGTCTCCTTGTCTCCAACATTATTTTTCCTCGTAGATTCATGCTCGTCGGTGGAATCGCCGTGACTTGAGGTTCGTAAGGAGCCATGCTCAGCCTTTTCGGGATCGCCAGCCATGTTAGGCGGCTCGAATGTTGTGCAGATTACAAGTGGAAGAGAAAACTATTGCCGATTTCGGGGGTAGAAATTGGGAAAATATCGAGAAACGGGAGGCCGTCGTGTGTTGGAGAATGCGATTCGAAGTGGTGCGTATTGACTGTGGCAAGGGTCGTCAACAGAGGATTGGTTGCGTTCTCAAGAGGATTCTTGCGACAACAGCGAAGAGAGATAGTAAGAAATCGGACGGTAGCCTGAGAAGTAGTGAATTAGCAAAGTACGAAGTCTGAAGAGGCACGAGGTAAGAGGCAACATGGTTACGCCGTAAGGCGTCCATTGTTATCTGGGTCAAAAGTTATGAACTCAGAACGGGAAGATCATCCTCCGCTCGTGCATCCTTAGCTCGCGCTTCGTTTAGAGACTCTTCGGATTCGCATTGCGTTTCTGCTGAGCATGCGATTCCCTACACCACAAACTACAACCTCGTGCGAGAACCTGGTTCAAAAAGTTTGTTCTCCGCATATGGCTTACATATTCGACTATCGCAAGGGTTCTGATTCGGCACTTGGGACGACAAAATATCGCTTATGCTGATGGAGGAAACGCAATTCATCCCTCCGGTGTTGGTCCATTGACTCCATTCCTCATATTCACACTTAAATCTGATATTGATCCATTCTTTAGGTACGGCTTTTCCGACTATCAGATTCTATGACGACCACGATGTCAGCGCGATGCAGTGTTACAGATGTTGGCTATTATCCGAAGTGATTCACACCGCATATTTGATGTTCCCGAACCTGCATTTTTCGGGTTGGAATGAATCAGGGAGATACGATATACGGAGTACGCTGCAGAAACCGGAAACCATTGCGCTCATTCGCCGGATGACTCGAATGGCCTGCGACCAGCGTGTGGTGCTTGAAAGCCCGACTCTGAGCGTAATTTCAATTTCTCGTTGTTCTCCAAAATGGCAGATTCCCGTACCGAGGCTCGAAGATATCAGATGCATCGCATCGCAGGCCCCACCAGGCTCGACGTTCATCGTCAATCGTCAAAACATAATACTCTAGCTTTATTGACCAGTTACGGCAATCTTGAGGTCTTTAGCAGGCTATCTCACATAAGATATGTCCGTCTCTGAACTCCGAGTACACGCATCCAGGTCCTATGGTTCTGGCCAGCCATTGCCCCTCCATCGGAAATGGCAGCATCACGCGAATATCGGGGCCGGACATTAACATTCTTCGAACTTTCCGCCCGGTGCGAGGTCTCGTATACCTTACCTAATTTAGTTATGCAAGAATGCGCAAAGCTCGCTGACTTCAAACGAACGAGATCAGATCTTTGTTTCCAATCTCTACGCAAGATCTGTGGGATCTTCAGACCAAGTGAAACCCGTCTCAAGCGAAAATTTCGTATAAAATACGAAAGACCGACACGTTGGTTCAGAGAATTCAAAAGGCCAGTTTACAACAATATCCAGAGCAATTCCAGGAGTTCGTGGCGAACCCAGCGACGGAACTTTCTATTCACCGAGGTTCTCAACCCTGCCAAGATGCCATGGATTTGACATCAAGTACGGGTCATCAGTTCGTTGCGCAGAAGGCGGCCGACCATGATCTGATGGCCAGCATTTGGTTACTAGAACTTCCAGAAGAGATGCTTCTTAACACTACTACGGAATCCCTGATTTCGAGACGGTGAATCGTAGACGGACAGCGACAGCCGCAACTACCACATGACCGAAATTGAGTTGCAGCGGTGTAATACTCAAGAGGGGTCTTCGGCCACATATTTGACTTATTGAGAATTGGTTGGTGTTGGGATCCAGTATCCATGAAGTCCTCATCAGGTGCGTCGTGGGGTTCCAAGTCAGGTCTTGATCAGACAGTGGCAGTCTACGCTGGACCAACTTCGAAATTTCCAAATCAATAATTCTGTTCTCGTTGGTTTTCTGTTTCCTTTAGCCTTTACATATTTTCTTTGGAGGCCTGTACGATCCCTCCATTCTCATTGGCAGGGTATGGCGGGGTTCTTCGTCGAAGAGCAAGCGCAAACATATAGCAATGCGTTCAGACTTCGACAAAGATACAGATCCTGGGTGGTTTGGCCCAGCTTGTACCAGGCTCAGAATATCGACTATATTGGAAGTATGACAGTACTCGTGGACTTCATCGGGAACGAGAACTGAGGGAAGGCAATTGAGGCTCACTGACAAGGGAACCTTCTCGAGATCATGCCAGATCAAGTGGGCTGATTGCATCACTCTATGGCAGCATCACAGTATGCAACTCAACCTCGTCCAGAAGTTCAGAGGCCCAAGCAACTCGATTCGGAATCTTCGATGACTCGATTTAACGCTTGTCGGTTTAGACAGCATCGATTGGGCGCTACTCTCGAATGGTCAGAGACCCTTTACCGCCATGGCAATGGACACATACCTTCATTTACGGATCGCGAATCGACACCTTTTATCATGGATGCTGACGTCGACATCGAGAAACGATTGGAGCAGAGAAATCAATTATTTACCACACCTGCAGTTCTAAGGTTCACATACTCATCTCCTCGATAACCACGAGATGCTCGGGATGTGTCGGGGATCTTAGGACTACGAGAGAGAGCGGAATGAACTGGAAAGCGGATACCTGACATCAACTCCCTCGGAAGCTGTGTGGATTTAGGAAGCTAGACTTGGGACTCTATGGCTTGATAGCATTTCAATGGCATCTTGATACTTGCTTCTCAGTTTTCTTGCATGGCCTGATGATAGTTTGAGAATGCCCTAGCTTGTTGCAACATTGAAGAGACTATGGAACTATGGAAGACGGATGTTAAGAACTAGGAATTAAAGACATTTGGGAAGCTATAGAATAAGGGACCTTGTGATTTGAGATTACAGACAATGTAAAAGCTAGAAAGGAGGTACGCTAAATTATAAAGTATGCAAACAATTATATAGCTCATTATTATATTTGAATAATAAACATTAGGAAGCAATAAAGCAGCCAAGAAAAAATATAGCTGGTTACCTTGAAAATACTCTGTCTGTTCAAGAAATTTCCAAAACCACGACATATAGTCCTGAAATACTCTTCCGGTCTAGGACACTCCAAGGACTCTTTCTGTTTTTGAATGCACTCATTCTAAAGATCAGAACTTATGGGATCCAAAAGCCCTGCCCTGGGCGGGGACAATTCAAGCTACAGAGGGGCAGGTGAATCTTGGTGAGGATCACGTGAACTAGAATCTCGCTAATGCTAGCTCCTACTCGCTGCTTTTGTGAATTTCTCAACAACCACCATCAATCTCATCGCCGCTTTACGTTCACCGCCCACAAAACGCTAGGCAAAATGAGCTCCCATCGTCGTCCACTGGTGGATCGTTCCCGCCGTCCTCCATGGAGAACTGAAAGTACTAATAGTCGTCTGCGCAACGTCTGGAACATAGAAGACAGCAGCAGCAGCAGCAGCAGCGACGAAGATATACTCAGCATGGTTGGCAAGAAGTCTGGAAAGGCGCTTCTGCGCGAGGAGGGTAAGAATCATCCCTCCCATGGAGCGCGCAGCGGCAAGTACTGACAGGAGCAGGTCTTCAACGAACTGACAATGGCATGAAGCAGTCAAGCTGGCCTGAGATCCAAATGATCAATCAGAAGAACTACTACACGTCGGTGCCCTCCATCTCTTAATTGTTTGGAACGCGCCGGCTCAATCCGCCCTCCTCTCCACTCTCCGCCGGCAACTCAATGCTAACTCCTTTATTACAGTGATTACATGAAGCGCGATGACCAACACCTAGCCCTCCGCCTCCAGAACGAAGCCAATCGAGATCGAATGATTCGCAATGCGAAGGACAAGGATAGAGCGTTGGCCATGGGCGCCGAGGGCGAGCTGGACGAGGACGAGTCCATGAACAACGATGGCCTTGATGCTACAAAGATCATTGTTATTCATCCCGGCAGCCAGAATATGAGGATTGGATTCGCGAGCGATGCCCTTCCCAAGACCATCCCAATGGCAATCGCTGAGAAATGGCCCATCAATGAGTCCCAAGACGTCGAACCAAGACCAAAGCGTCAGAAGCTGGATGTTACACCGGAACAGCAATTTGGGGAGGAGTTCGCGAAGAAGTTCACCAAGATGTCGAACGATCTGAAGGTTGATATGAGAGCGAATAAGCGCAAGGTTCTGCCAAATTCAAAGGAACTGGTCGTGAACTACAATCGTCGTATCGAGCCCGAGAAGATTCCAGAGCATAATGATCCGATGAGAATCGAGTGGACCGATATATCGAAGGATGATCCCGAAGATGTCTCGTCATATTTCACTGGTATGGAGGCCTTGCGAATTCCTGACGACTCGAAGCCCAAATACAAGGTACATTGGCCCATTCAGCATGGTTGCCTCCACGAGAATGACTACATGAGCGCTTCACACCTCATCAATGATCTTGAGTCATTCATTGAGTCGGCTTTACGGAAGGAGCTAGGACTGAATCGCAGCGGAGAGTGGCCCCAGTACAGCTGTGTTGTCGTCATCCCTGATCTCTACGATAAGAAGTATGTTGAGCAAATCCTGGAGCTCTGCATGAAGGAATTTGAGTTCAAGCAGGTGGCTTTCATCCAAGAGAGTTTAGCGGCGACTTATGGCGCTGGATACTCTACGGCTTGCATTGTCGACATCGGTGCCCAAAAGACCTCAATCTGCTGTGTCGAGGATGGTATGTGCATTGAAGACTCGAGAATCAACCTGAAGTACGGCGGCTTCGATGTGACGGAGACATTCCTGAAGATGATGTTGTTCGACCACTTCCCTTATCAAGACATCAACTTGAAGCGTCGGTACGACTTCCTTCTTGCTGAAGAGTTGAAGACCAATTTCTGCACCATGGACCAGGCTTTGATCTCGACTCAATTATACGACTTCCATCTCCGAGCACCAAACCAACCTACCCGTAAGTATCAGTTCAAGACTTACGATGAAGTCATCCTGGCTCCTATGGGTTTCTTTGATCCTTCAATTTTTGACAACAGCGAAAAGCTTGCTGGGCGCCGCAAGTACATTGAACGCTCCTACAATGCCTATGACCCAGAAATGCCAGATGATCCTACCTCAGCGGCTCAATTGGCAATCTTGACTAGCATCAAGCCCTCTCTCGCTACCACTGCCAACGGTTTCACTCTGAACGGTAACGGCAATATGGACGTCGCTACTCCATCAAAGGAGAAGCCAAACCCACTCAATTTCTTCCGTAACGACAGTGAAGCCAATGGCAATTCCCGTGTCACCTCTGCCGCAGGATCGCCAGCTCCAGAAGGTGCAAATACTCCAGTCCCATCAGGTCCATACGTCTTCGGAGCCAACGGCACGAACGGAGGCTCTCCTGGTCCCGGTGGTACTACGTTCCAGTTCGGAAATGGCTCCCATAACAGCGGTACTCCCAACCCCCCACCAGGCATGTTCGTCGATCCATTGGCCCGCACGCAGAAGGACTTCGCGAATGAGCGTGATGCCGTCCTCCCAATCGCTCCTCTTGACATCGCTATCAACACCAGCATCATGCACGCTGTCAAGGGCGAAGAGAAGAAGACGAAGGACTTCTACGGCGGTATCATGGTTATCGGCGGCGGTGCGAAGACTCCCGGTCTCGGTCCCTTCCTCGAGGATAGACTGAAGAAGCTCCGACCTGATTTGGCTGCCAAGCAGGAGAATCTACAAGTTGGTACCAGTCCAAGAGAGATGGATGGCCAAGTCGTGGTTTGGAAGGGAGCCAGCGTATTCGCGAGAATGAAGACTCATGAGAGTTGGGTTGGTCCTTTGGAGTACGAGAGATTGGGAAGCAGAGTTCTGACGACTAAGGTTCTCTGGAACTACTAGGCTTGCTTGCTCGCTTTCATAGTCTACTTGCTATTCAGACATACGGAGTGGTGGAGTTTGCTTTCTGGCGTTGAGCATATCCGGGCTTCTGATAGCGATTTGATTTGGGACCTGGCCTTGAAAATAACGACTCATGAAGTGTAGGATTAGATACAAAAAAGCATATTGACGCAACAGAAGTTGATGAGATGCGATAGATAGGGCCGAATGATAATATCAATGCGATGGCTTTCAATTTCAGCATGGCTCTCAGCCTGCAAGTGAATGTGGATATGCCATGCAATACAGTTCGATGCATGAATATTAAGTGCCACATTTGTGTTTTTCAATGTATTGGGAACTTTGGGACATTCAAAGTCAAGTCATTTCAGCAGTCTCATCTTTTTCCGCCAAGCTTCTAGTCCCATATAACTTTACAGTTTGCAGCTTGTGGATTACGCGTTTTGTTGAAGTCCGAACCCTTTTCTGCGGCTTCTTGGTGATGTCGACAAGTCTGTTGTACCAAATATGCTGGTTTATTCAAAAGCTTTTGCTGCACGTCTGGACTCACGGTCGCAATTTTCGCACCTTCAGGCTGAAATGGGGGTTTTCACGCCCTCACAGGCCGCACGGCACAACTACCATCACTTCCTTAAAGGAGGATAAGCTTCCTAAGATTCTTCGGGTCCTCGATCTGCAAGAACTAGAAGATTGGGTTTTTTGTTGTTGAGATGTTGATTAAAATTGGGTGCTTGAGTGTGATCGTGGTCGAAGCGCCGAAAGTTTGGCTGAAGGTGAGCCTGTAGTGAGGCGAGGTGCAGAAAGAGAAGGGTGCCTTGGGGAGGATTCTCCCTACCTGAAGCAAGGTTTTCAGATTCATATCGGCCATTCGAGACTAAGACGCTGGAACGCTTGTTCTGGGTTCAGAGAGGTTGCAACTTGCGATTTTAGTATTTAGGTGATATTAGAGATTTTTCTTTGGTGCTTAATGGATGTGAGGCAGAGAGTGGAGCGAAATGAACATCTTGGAGAGGGAAGGAGCCTCCCACCTTCCCGAAACAAGCTTTTCGAGCAGATCATTTAGGCTGAGATGGCAGGATCAGCTTGTTCTGGTCCAGACTATGGTCATTTTAAAGAACAGGGCCACTCAAAGGCAGATGCGACGAGTTGGAGTCTGGCCGGCACAGTGCCTTTCCGAGAAATGACAAATGGTCCACTATTCGGCTTTTTAATTGCTTTTTGCCTTTGATTTGAAATACTTTCACTTGCAAATCTAAACTGTATAGTCAGTTCAGTCTTCGGGGGTTGATATGCAGGCGAGATTGCGCGTTCCATCTCGCTAAAACTCATTTGGACAATGCATTCAAGAAATTGACAAGGACGAGTTGTCACAAGTTACCAGATAACCTCGGTGGTATCGAAGATGTGGGCCTGGAAAGCTTGACAGTACAGGTCGACGAATCTCGACCTCATTTACTCCTCATTCAGTGTCTCGACATTGTGATCAACAAGATGGTCGATGTCGCCATCTAAGCATGGAGCACGAAAAGCTAGCGCGACGCGCAGGTGCAGATCAACGGATAGATGGCCGCACGCTTAAATTTAAGCTTAAAGCCAGAGAGGATGAGGAATAATACGTGCTTCGTGATTGGTTGGAGTATAACTTCCTTGACGTGGCTGAGTGGCTCAGGGTCTTCCGGTTGCTAGGTTTCTTTGCTTTTGTTGTGAGTATATCGGAACATCCACTTCAGCTTTGTTGAAGATGCTAAACAATACTAGGGCTGGAAGATATCCCTTGCATAGTAAGGAGGACCTCAATCAACCAGAACCCTGAAAGTAGAGTTCTGTGAACTCTCTCCTCGGGGCCAAAGTGCGTTTTCTGCTGTGGAATAAGTGCGACAGACACATTCTGTTGGCAGAGGTATATTCTGCAGCTAAAGTATGACTGCTATTTGGTCCCTTTTCTATAGCATGCTGCGCGCGCTATCCTTTCATCGATGACGATCATTGTCGAGTTGAGATATGTTGATGTGCCCTCCTACTTTGCTCCTACATGCAAGAAGATGGAATCTTTGCATCCGGCGAATTCGCAATTGTCGCTTAGGTTGACAACAACGAGGATCTTTCAACGAGAGCACAAAACTTGCCGACGGTGTTCGAACACCAAGTAATCGAATATATAAGGGGCCGTCTCAATCAGATGGTGAAGTCCATCAGCATCTGTCAAATCAGACTTCCCTTCTCTTTCTCCTTCAACGAGTCTCAATCGATCATCATGAAGACTGCTGTCTTTCTGGCCGCTATGGCGAGCTCTACCTGGGCCTTCCCGATTATGGATGATCCCAAAACTGCCCAAATGGCCCGTGAGTTCCTGGAGCGTTATCAGGCCGGCCCTCGGGACCTGTCGAACGATCCTCTTGGGATCAGTAAGGCGCAGACCAACTGCGGGTAAGTATTTTGACCTCAAAGCCCTCGACATGAACTGACTGACTGCAGTCCAACGCCATGCACGGTCTTTGACGCCGAAGACCAGCTGGTTTCCGTCACTGGCCAAAATGTCTAGCAGTCCCCTGCCGCTTCTAATATTCGTGGCCCATGCCCCGGCCTAAATGCTGCAGCAAACCACGGGTACTTACCTCGCAATGGGTATGTCCTTCCAGATGACTCTTCTGACAATCACTGACAATCACTAGAATCGCCACGATCGAGCAGACCATCTCCGGCCTCGAAGCCCTCTACAACATGGACCCTATTCTTGGTGCCGCTCTCTCCGCTTACGCCGTGGCTACCGGTGGCAATGTTCTTGAAGGTGTATGGTCGATTGGTGGGCCTCTTCCTGAGGACTGTCTTCTGAACGGCCTGATTGGCACCGGTCAAGGCCTTTCATATAGTCACAACGCTTACGAGGTTAGTGGAACGAACCCCCATAATACACTTGCTAACAATGCTCAGGGCGATGTCTCGATCGGACGCAACGACATTTATACCAACAACGGCGATGCTCATTCCCTCAACATCACCAAGTTTGAAAAGGTCTACGCTGTCAGTGGTGCAGAGAATCGCTATACTCTAGACAAATTCCGTGCTCGCTTCGAGGAGGTACAGGACGAGTCAATTGCGAATAATCCATACTACTTCACTGGCGCTTTCTCGACTGTCGTTGTCGTGCCTGCTGCATACAACTTTGTCATCAACTTCATGTCCAACCACACTGAGGAGGAACTAAGCGGATACCTCGACGGCTACAATTTCAAGAGCTTCTTTGGTGTCACTGGAGAGTCGGGAAGCTTTGAGTGGCAGCGTGGCCAAGAACGCGTGCCAGACAACTGGGTGAGCTCAAGCTCCATTAAAATCTATTTCTGAGGAATAAGCTGCTAACACAATGAAGTATCGCCGCCCAACGTCCAACCAGTATACCGCCCCGGACGTCTTCATCGATGTTGGCATCGGCTACGCCGCCTACCCCAACACCTTGAAATTTGGAGGCAACACCGGAACACCCAATTCCTTCGTCGGCCTAGACGTCGCTAATCTCACCGGCGGCATCTACAACGCGCAAGACTTATTTGAGGGCGATAACCTCGCTTGCTTTTCTTACTCGATCTTACAGGAAGGTATCCCTGATTTTGCGAGCAATGTGGTCAATGGCCTGTCAGCGGTCACGAGTTTGGTCAACAAGGTATGTATCTCTCGATATTCTGGACGGTGGAGATGAACGTTTGCTGACGATAGGCATAGTATGTTGGTCCCCTTGTTGGTGGCTTGAACTGCACGCAGATCAGTGGCCAAAGCACGGAGCTCTTCAACGACTTTCCTGGATACAAGTATAGTCCTACTGGTCCGGACACCAACTACTAGACTTCTAGTGGACATTTTGAGTTTGAGATGCGCTGATGACGAGTTCAATTAAAACTTTCTCATGCGTAAAGGGGCTGATAGAGGGTGGAAAGCAGGCGGATATATAAGAAATGATAGTGGAAGTGCATTTGAATTTCAACATGGCTCTCAGCCTGTAAGGCATGAGATTTGCAATACAATACAACTGAGTCCAAGTCGGAACAAGTTGGAGTTACGACATTTTCGAGATCTCAAAAAGAAACGAGAGAAAAAACGAGATGTTCTCGAAGGAGTTTTATCTATTCCCTCAATTTTCGGACGGTACAGTCGTTTTTGTTCTGCAGTCTTCCTTCTGCGTACGAATCTTCCATTGCTGCCTAGAATTGTGGCCTGGTGATTACGAGCCCGAATAGGAAGGTCGTTAGCAGCCAGGTACAGAAGGAACCAGGAACCCTTCGCTATCCACCCTATCCTAATTCTCAGACTCGATTCTGCCATTCTTCTTGAGCAAACAAGTATAATCAGTCAGGGGATACTTCCTTTCTCACAGCAATTCAGCAACCTCACTCTCAGACCTGAGTAAAGACGACCCCTCCTCACGTTCATCCTAGCCATGTCTGGGAACGCCGATGTCAGCAAATACGATGGCCCCAAGTTTCATATCAGGTATGCAGGAGTAGCTCTCAACGATGAACAATTCATTGTCGAAGCATTCGACTCAACACTTTCTTACTTGGTTTCGATCGGAAGTGGGGAGATGTGGGGTTCAACTCCGTTCTCTGAGAAGGATGGCTTCTTAGAAGAAACTCTGAAAGATGTCGAACAATCTGAGAAGTACCAGACAACAGGATCTGGAGACGCAGTCCGCATTCTGATTGCGGAGATCGAGTTGTCAGAATTATCCACTTCAGAGACTCGCGGTAATCTACGCTTTCGAATCGATAACAATAAACAGCGGTTCCTGTCCGTCGGTACTGCGACCATCCGAGAAAATTGGCTGCCCGCCTACGTCACCTCCAAAGCTGAACACTTGGGTCTCGGAGGAATTGAACTCAGGGATGTCTTATATCTTGAGGTGATAATCACGGATTATCGAACAGGTTCAACCAGTAAAGGTGCTGGCATGGCTCTAATACAGAGCATTGTTAAGTACGGCCGGAAAGCAGGGAAAAGAACTCTTTATGTCGACGCCGTAAGTGACACCAGGGACCAACAGATTTTGATTCCAGGATGGTTCGTGATGAAGGTTGTCCTTGAGACATGGCTTGACAGCTGATGTAGTCATGGATCATGTCTTCGCGCTCCCAATTTCCAACATTGTCTCAGGCACTTGCTGACTTCTTTCAGTGGGCAGGCAATGAGCGAAAGCTTGTCCGGTAATTCTCAGGAGGGTTTAGTGGTAATCAGTGGTCGCTGACATGAGAATAGTTACTACGAGCACCAGGGATTCAACGTGGTGGGCGATTTCTCCATGAAGCGTCGCAGCGGATCAACTTGGCTAGGAACGCTACTGCAGATGGATCTCCGACCTGAAAATGACTGAGTCACAACGCTGGAAACGCTAGGTACAAACCTCATCAAGGTTCCAAAAGCTGTGATCAAGCCATCTGACGAGTGGAAGCATCTGTAACTTCATCTAGTTTCATCCTGTCTAAAGAACATCTATCCATATCTGCTCTGCCTTCCTAGAAATCGCAGCGACATAAATATTTCCACATTTCCGATCTATTACAATCAGAGTCGCAGCAGACGGGTCCTTGACGAAGTTTCCTCGAAGTTCTCAGCGACAGCTGCTCACACAACCTGTGCATACTCAGTGCATTTCGTATTACGGATCTTAAACGAAGCCGCATCAAGACCCTCAACTTTAAATGTCCAAAGCCCAACACAATTCCCTTGATTCTCTAACTCGAGCTGAGCAGAGTTGTCCTATTATGTCTTCGCGTGTGACATTTTGTTTGGGGCTTCTTTGCATACGATGGGAGCTGCAGCCACGAATGCTGTGAGGGCGAGAAGACATGGGAGAGAGAATCTCGTCGTGGCGTACGGGTTGGAAGTGTTTGAATTGTAATGTTGAGATTTTTCTGGCGACGGAGGAGAATCGTAGTTCGGTCTTGGATTTGAGATTGTGGTTGTTCTACTGATCGAAGACTTCCTTCTTCGCTCAGAAGGGAACGAACGTCCCATGTCTAACCACGAAGTATCGTCTAACTTTGTCGCACGAGAGCTCGACATTCTCAGGCCATGGCCAAGGACTCTTCGTTCGTAAATCCTTCTCATTCTGTGCAGTTAAGAGCGAATCAAACTTGAATTCAGAGTCTGCCTTCTGTTCAAAGGCGGCGCAAATAGAGCCTCGCCGAAATGTCACTTTTCTTCTCATTGTCCCTGCACGATACCAAAGTCGACTTCTCCACTTGAAATCACATGGATCGCGCCCTTCTCCAATATCCATCCATCTTGTAACGAACATTGCATTGCCAGCTCTCCCGTAGCTTTTGAAATCAACTCGGAACTCGGTGTAACAATGCTCGCAATATATGATACCTTGCCTATTCTCGTATCCCTCAATTGCGTCCGAATGCGGAATTTGTATTCCATGCATATACAGACCCAACATTGTCGCGAACTGGATGTGAGGACAGATATCAATGCCACCGTGCCATGGAAGAGGGAGTTTTTGTGAGGATGGTATCATGAAAACTCTTTGCTCGCGCACGAGTAGCGAGCCATCCTGGATTCGAACTGTAGCTGAACATTGCTCTACAAAGTCACTGCGAACAAAATTCGTTGTTCTGTAGGATAGAAGGTTGATCAATTTGGCAGTATCGTGGCCCTGCCTGTGAGCTTTCATTGCCATTCGGAAGATCGTCGACGAGAACTCGAAGTGAGTCGCCGTTTTAACATCACTTCCTGAGTCTGCCTTCCAGCATGCCAACAAGGGCTTGCTAGTTAGGGACGTACGTCGAGATGGTAGATGGGTTTCGGCCGAGGACATAGAATGGAATTTGTTGCAATGCGGGCACAGGAGGTGGCTGGGAAGGTCTCGGTCTAGGAGACGCAGAAACCCATTTACTATCGAACACTCAGCCTTCTTGAGGGGTTGCAGACACTGCATCTCAAGGCATGAATGGAGAGCATGGCAGGAAAGGGCTAAGCTCGCAGCTGATTCAGGTGGGAGATAGCTTGCTATGTGGAGGATGAGCTCAGGTGGAAGCTTTCGGAGAGGCGAAGCTTCAAGAGCGAGGGGTCTAGCTTCAGTTCCACACCATTTAAGCAGCTCGAAGAAGCGCCGGATCACATCCATTTCGAAGGTGAAGCTCTTGACTGGAGGTGAACTATATGTTGTTGAGTGAAGGTTAAAAAGAAACGATGGAAGCGGTACCGGTGCGCAGATATCCTAGTGCCGCTAGCTAGCCGGACGACTCTAGCCTGATCGAGATACTATCGTAACCTTACCCGTAATTTACAAGCTGTGAGAGGAAACACTACAGAGACGCAGTGCGTGGGCCTAGTTCCACCATAGGGTGCGTGAGAGCCGTAAATCCTGGCCCTCTAATTGGGCTAAATAAGGGGGTAAAGTCTTTGTAATCTATATACCCTTTAGGCTAGCCCGATTTGAAGATATATATTGCTTAATTCCCTGCTTTTGGATTTACGTACTTTTACGTGAAAATTATATTTTTAAAAGGTAATCAAATCAAAGAATTTTTAAAATAAAAATTTATTAGAATTTATAAATAGAAAACAAACTTATATTTATATTTTATTTATAATTTTATATTTATTTTTCAAATTTAATTTAAAATAAGATCAAAATCACGTGGAACTTTTAGTTCGGTAGTAAACCCGATTCGAGTTTAACCAGCCAATAAACGATACTATTAATAATTTATATGGGCTCGACTCAGTGATACGCAAGGTGCGCGCACATATACCCCACGAATGCGGTTAGTGCCAAGGGATATGTGAAAGTCTAGTAACTTGCGCAGGGGACTTTGAACCAATTAGCGCACTAGGATTCACGACTCTCGCTCTATGGCGGAACTAGGCTTACGCACTGCGTCTCTCTAGTATTTCCTTGCTGCGAGCAGTGCACTAATTCCTCCTGCTATAGCCATAAATACGCAGCTCGGTAACATGAAGGGAATACCAGTGCGCTATAGTCGTGGATATCAGGAGCGGGCCTGTTTGTGATGAGGATGTAGAGAGAGGAAGGAATTCGCGGAAGTGTTACTTAAAAGAGGACTAACGAGAATCAGTCTTAGCGAGCCCGAGGATCTGCCGGGAGTGTTCGTTCATCAGAATCAATCGGGTTCGCATCAACCAGGTGACAAGGATGAAAGAGGTCGTTAAATCCTCAAGATGAGAAATATCTACTACAATTCATACGAGACGATTGTATGGCTTGGCATAGAGAGTGAACACACCAAAGACGCGCTTTCTATTTTCGATATTTTAGCAACCAGAACCCCCAAAGATCTGTTCCGAATGAGAATTATGCAACTGTCGACCAACCATCCAGACAACTTGAAGAACTTATCTGGGTGGACATAAGTAGCTGCGCTGATGAGTCTACCTTACTGGCAGAGGACTTGGGTCATCCAGGAGATGGCGATGTCCCGAAACACAATCCCGTTATGGGCTCGCACATGATGGTTCTCCAAACAACTGAGCTGGCTATAACAACTCTCCGCAAATACAGCCCTACTATTTCGGCATATTTCGCAGGGGTTGAACATATGTCTAGCCTTTTGTATGTCATAGATGGAATGAGAGATGGGGAGACAGATGGAAGGAAAGCACACACTACTGATGAAGACCTTCTGACGGTACTCATGGTCGTGCCTTTCAAGAGCAAGTGAGCCCCGGGACAAAATTTTCGGTGTACTTGGACTGGCCGTAAGCAACATTCCGATCCCTAAATTTTCCTACTCTTACAAATATGATGCGGGTCATGGGCTCTTCATTCGCCTTCCAAAATATCTCGGGAGTTGTAAAACATTGGAAAAGCGTTTATTGGGTCTTGTAAAATTATATGCATCTTGTCAAGCAATACTAACTCGGAAAACATGCAGCATGATGGTTTAAACACGATGCCCGAGCCTAACTATCGAGAGCCTATGGACTCTATCTTGCGAAGAATTACCGTGAAGAACTTGACTGGGGTTTTCAGTGAGCATGTTGTCGATACCATTTATTTGGATAATGGTTCAGTTCCCAAAAGAGCTGATTTGCCCTCTTGGGTTGTTGATTAGGCCAGCCTTTAGAAGTCTGCACACGGAAACTCTTGGTCTTCATGTCATCTCCGGTATTTATCCACCCCTTTCAAAACGAGACATAAAGCATGCGGGGAGTCCCCTGCCTCAGTGCAGATTTCTTCACATGAGCTTACTTTGACCTGTCGTGGTTACACTTTTGATGCAATTCGCGGCCTTTCCCAGCTTGATCGTCGAATGAAGGCTCCAGTTGAAAGACGTACAACTGTGGCTACTTCGGAGAATGAACTATCTATTCGCCGCAACGTTTACGGGTCTAAGCCTAGCTCTACGAAGCGGTCTGGCTTAGTGCTGTGCACTATCCATTGAAACTCCGCGAGGGGGTGGCTGCAGCCTCTTTTGCGTGCGACTTTCAAGGTATATTTTCTCGAAAGACTCGGTGGGCCAGTTCAGATTGGATGGAGGCCATCAAAGACGCTGGAGAGTTCGAAATATATGGAAGGAAACTGAAGGATTGGTTCACCCGGCCACAGAGGTATGCCGATATTATCCAAGCAATGACTGTCCAAACTCCAAAATACACAGATCCAACTGAAATAAAGTTCTGGGACTCGGTTCAAATTGGCCGGTTTTACCGAAGAATGATGGAAACTAGCAAAGGATATGTCGGCATGGCACATGCATAGTCTCAAGTTGGAGATTCAGTCCCTATCACCCTGCGGCCGTACGAGGGCGGCTACAAGATCGTCGGAGAAGCATATGTGCATGGTATCATGGAAAGTGAATTCTGGGAGGCTCAAGACGAAGCAAAATTGCAGGAGTTCCATCTCAAATGAAAGCCATCGAGAATACTCGCCTAGTCGTCGATGCCAGAATCACGCTTGGCTATCCAAGCTGCCAGACTTCGCATTCTACCTTGAGAATCTAAATTGTTAGATGAAACAGACACAGAACATTAGGTATATCTGAGAGGCTAAGAGAAGGTAGCACTTGCTGACTTCATGAAAATAGGCCGGCGAAAACGTGTCCCGCTTCGTAGTCCTCGAGTTCCCAAATCGGCAAATGGCGGACTCGCATTGGAGGAGATATACAATTGGTTATCATGGACTGCTTTTATAAGACGCAATTACATCATCCAAGGACTTTATTTTGCTGGCACTTGACAGTCAGTCTTTTGAATTGCAAGAAAGGGCATTTCGAGCGAAGCTGGTATCCTGCTTGAGGTTTCCAGAAGTCCGCTTGCTCCACCCAGAAGTGGAAGGAAGGGTGTTTTAGCCACTAAAGTAACTTAGAAGGCGTACAAAGTTCGCAGTCCCTCTGACTGCGTCTTCGAGAAGAGAAAATGAAAGACGAAAATCCGCTTCATATTTCTGCCCTGACCGTTCCACGAAAACTTTTGCAGTCCGAAGCATCGAGAGAATGAAGCGATGAAATGCTCTAAGAAGAAAAGGAATAGCTCGAGAGTGGAGAGGAAAATAAATTTGGACGAGGATTGCAATGGCGAGACAGTTGACAGCAATGATGAGGGTATGTTCAAGTTCGAGCCTAGCGAGGAGCGCGATTGAAGGCTAGCTCGTTGATCAGTGTCGAAAGGCGAGGAGTCCGAGGAAAGCCGCCGGAGAAGAAGATGAAAAAAGCATGTCTAGTAAGAGTACAGCAACTTACACGCCGGGTGCCAGTGCAGTAGACAAGAAAAACACGGATATAGGAATTGTTTCTCTTGCGAGATTTTTCCTGAGGGTACTTCTATAGTCTTCTGGGCATGCTCGTTACCACGAGTGATTTACTATTGGATGTCAATATAGGAGCTTGCGTTACATCTCCATAATTATGTACTGCCCGAAGGAACCGTTTTGAGGACCCGAAAACCCGTAGGCCGACGCGGAAGGCACGATCGAGGTGGCTGGTGATTTTTGAGGTCTTTCATTTATGGCAGGCGCCCTACGCCCCACGCCCCATAATCTACACCTTGGTATCTTGGAAAAGAAAAAGATGGAGCTCAAATATTCCACCCTGAGCAGCAGTTGTGAATCAATTCCCATGTCGTCGCAAACCCTCTCCGTCTGAGCAAAGAAAATCACTACTGTACCCTCTACCCCATCCTTCCTTTCTCCACTCCAGTTCTAACTCCACCACCTACTTCCTCGCCTTCGTAATCTCGAAAGCCTTCAAAAGACCCCCGACAATCGTCCCAACGTTCTCTGTAATCATAGCCATCTGAGAATAGCTTCCCTCTTTTCCGACCATGACTAGCGCCAAATATTTATTAACTTCCCTCAACATGATAGGTCGGCGACCATCACTGAGAACAATACAACTCTCCGCATCCTTGCACGCAACCTGATCCTCCAACTTATGGTTCCACGGAGGACCTTCCAAGTACTCGATGTACGACTGAGGGCGAGCCCAACCATAAATCTCAGAGATGTCGACGATGACGTCAATGTAGTCGGAGCAGATCTCGTAGGAGGGCATGTCGACAGGAGAGGAGTCGGTTGCAATGTAGATCTTTGAAAGGACGTCGAAGAGGTAGGCTTTCTCGAAACCGTTGGCACGGCAGAGGTTGTTGAGCATTGCTTCGAGGGTTGGAAGGTGAGGGATCAGCTTCTGGATGACCTTGGAGAAGGCTTCGAAGATGGAGTGGTTGTAGATGGATGTTAGGTGGAAGTTGATGGGTGCATTCTCGATACCGTTGTCGGAGAGCTCGTCTTGGATTCGTTGCATGATGTCTCGTTGAATATCTAGCTTGTAGTCGTCTGAAAGACCGTCGACCTTGTGGATGAATACCTCGACATTGACGTTCGGGTAGTTTGGCTGGAGGTTTAGGATGGTGCTGTTAAGGCGATTAACGGCTTCGAGGTATTCGTCTTGAGCGTCGATAACCCAGATCAAAGCGCCAATCTCGCCGAAGATGGCATCAAGGTCGAAGGTGGGGTCGAGGAAGTCAAGTTGACCGGGGAAGTCCCAGACTTGGAAATCCATGAAGGAGCTAAAGACTATTAGTTCATGTACATTATATATAGGTTTCTTGCCTGGAACTTACTGCATAGAATCCTTTTGGACACGCGCGGTAGACTCAAGGAATAGGGTTTCGTTCGGAGGCATCTTGTGGAAGACAACGCTCGAGATCGAGGACTTTCCGCTTCTACTTTCGATCAGCACACATTCCGCAAGACTGGACACGAGCACTGACCGTCGCTGACCCATCAACAGCAATCTTGGCTTTCCCTTCGCAGCAGGACCGGGTGCGGGAGCAGGTGCCGTAGCAGCATCCTTCTTCTGAGCAATGGCTCTGTTCTGTTCATACAAACGTTCAAGATTTAGCGATGCTGGACTGATATGACGAACAGGACCCTGGCGGGCAGGACCATTGTATGTTCCGTCCTGTCTGGACCTCCTACGTCCGTTGCGAAGCAAACTCATGACGCTCGAGCGAAATTTTATAAGTGTATGACAAATATGTGGTGGGGTGTTGATTAATCGCAACTTTGCGTGTAACGCGAGGCTCAATTTCAATTCCGCGTGTTGATTTGGGGGGGGGGATTTTCGCGACGTATTGACTCGACAGCCTTCCTCAATATGTTGGCACCAGAGAAAAGTTACAAGCAATCTCCTTCTCCTGTTTGCACAACTCTCACCGGTCCATGGTCTCGGCTGAGTACCGACCCATTGGACTCGGCTCAGGGTGCATGAAGTTCTGGATTTGGCCCAAGACGGCGACTCGCAGGACTGCCTTTCAGATAAGAATCTCTCGAATCGACGGACACTTATCAGACGATATATATTCTTGGCCATGAGGACACATAACAAACACAAAGCCCATGCGCTGACGACTGAAGTGAGTCAGCGTTGGACAGCAATGCTTGGTGCCGCATCCTCTGGCAAGGGATATTTATCTCGAGTCAGCTGCTCGTAAAACGCATGGTCAAGCCAATTACTGTTGGAGACAACCGATGTGTATCTATGCAAGGGTTCATGCCAGATTGATGAGGTCGATATTGAGTTGGATCTTGCTTTTTCAACCAGTAGATGCTGTGCACCTCCGGCTAGGGCCGTCCCAGATCTGTGGAATGCGAGCAGATCCCGACCGAGTGCCGAAGCCGATGGAGGCTTGTGATCGGAAAGGATGTGTATGGGTAACAGAACAAGGTGAAGTGTGTGAGGGAAGAAGATCGCGTACCTCCATGGCGGCCGTCGAGATGTTCCACAAGGCTGATGCCCGTGACGACTCGTCCACCGTTCCTCTTTCTGGATCTATGTCCGTGATTAGTAGGTCATTCCATTCCTCGAAGACTTCATGTAGCTTGCCTTTTCTCTTCGAGTGTTTGACACCTCCGCTGGCGCATCAAAGTCAGCTCTGTCACTCTCCTTTGTGATCACGCTTCAAGAGGCTGGGCTGACAGGTCACAAACCTCAGTGGATGGAGCGCCAAGGCAAGATCTTGGTAATTTCAAGCCGCTGGGGAGCCTCAATGACAGCGAGGCGTATTATATTGCTTATTGGCGGACAGCTGTGAAAGAGCAAGGAGGTTGGAGAAGGTTATTGGTGAGATGTTGAAGTTGAGGTCAAAAACATCTGGTGCCCCGCAAATTTCGCGGGGGAAATGATGTAGCCCGCGCTAGAGGCTCATCTTAGTGGCTCGGCGCTGTCGATGCCCACAACTTAGGGGTTCCTCGCTAGAAAAAGGGGTGATGCTGAGATGGATGAAGCAGCGAAAGAAGCTTTCACCTGAATGCATGGAAGACATGGAAGATCACATCATCACGGGTGAAAACATTCAAGTAGTGGTTGTAACTACAAAGAGACGGAGATATGCCTCGTTTTGTCGTCTGAGGTACGGAGCGATGCACCTCTATCTTTGTGCTACTCGGCGCTGTGTAAGGAAAAGACGGACACATACAGCGGGAGGCTGAGCCGGAACGACGTTGCATCATGCAAGTCATATAATGAAGCCAGACTGCTGTACAGGGTTTCGAAGTAGGGCGTCACCCCAGAATCTCGGATATGATGATGGTGGTTGTGGTATTGTAGTTTCTCTATGGCAAGGAACTATCATGTCCCACCTGAAGATTTATTAATTCTGTATCAAAGAAAATACCCCCAGTATCCAAGTCGTAACTTGAAGATGCTCCATAACGCCATACTTTACAGTACCACGTAACCCCAAACACAAACACCAAAGACCTTCACTTCATTCCCTGCAAAGGGTAGCCCGGACCAAGATCTATGACTTGCCAAAGAGGGTGGCCATGAAGCTCTTCCTTCGCCCAATTCTCTGAGCCTTCTCGGCTTTCCTATCCATCGAACTCTTCTCTGTTGGCATGGCCGGCAGAGGCGGAATGTCTTCGGTGGCCAGTGATAGTGACACCAATGATTCGTTATGTGTTGGAAGGAAGCCCCCAGTCTTCGTACCTCGCAAGGATTTCATGCTTTGTCTCCGCTTGCTCTTGTTCGTGCCATGGGACAGGCCTCTGTATAGGCTGGAATTCGTCTCTGCTTGCTCCTTCTCGAGTTGCTCGACCTCCCCTGATATGGTCTTGCCATCTGTTGCCAAGTTCTCCTCTGCTATGGCGATAAATTTGATCACACCACGTTTAGGGTCAACACCCAGACTGTCATCGATGTGCTTGGCTAGCAGAGACGCATTACGCTTGTTCGTGGTAGGCTGCAATTGTGATCCCAACGCAGTAATTGTCAGAGTGTATGCAGGATCGAAGTTTCCACCGTAGAGCATGCAGCAGGAGTGTGCGAGTGAGACGACGATCGAATTTTCGGGTCGTTGGTAACGATTCGAGAGGAAGTATGAAAGTTCGGTGATAAAGGAGAATTCGTCTTGAATCTGTGAGGTCTTAGCAGAGCGCACGAATTATCAGAGGGTCAACACTCACAATGACATTGGTCCTGACATCTGCAATGATAGGAGATTCTCTCAGGACTCGCTCTCGCGCAGATGCAATCGGCTCTCGGTTTGCAAATACCTCCCCATAGTACTGACTCTTGCGCTTCGCCAATGCCTTTTGTTCTGGAGTCTTCGTATTAGAGAATATGGCTTGGTCGCCTGGAGCTCCTCGACCGATATCTCTGGTGATGCGACGTCCTTCCTTCGAGATACTTGAGAGCGCCGCGGGGCTGCCAGATCTGGGACTTCCCTCGCGCATTTTGTGTAAGTCGACCTCGGCAGGGGGAGAAGGCGGTAATTGTATCTGTGAGATCTGCGAGATAGTCGTGGAAGCTCGTCTTGTGGTTTGCTCTTTATCTGGAGACGAAGGGAGAGAATCTACCGGATCGTATCGTTGTGAGGTCGCGTCGATTGTTCGTACCGAACCAGGCATTTCGCAATACCTGCGTGACCTTTAAGGTTTTGGTAATAACTGGTAAAGGATGTCAAAAGGATCCGCGCAGTGTTGGACGAGTGAGACAGTTGACTGAATTGATTCCGCACGGGAGCAAACGCCTGGTTGAAGGGCGCGATAAGCGCAAGAATGCTAAAGTGGTCTGTAGAATTAGCAAACAAGAAAAGTGAGAATAATGGTGCCAAAACTGAATGTCTGCGTAATTGAAAGTGATTCTGTACTGTGCTGAGGTGTGGGTTGGACGTCGAGATATACATATACCTATTTTAAACTTTGAGCGAAAACACGAGGAGAAGCCACGAACGAGCAGATACGGTAAGACGTCCCCTCAGCTTCCCTCAGATAGTTCTAATTGGGAAATTTGAGGGTCAATATGCACGAACTTGCGCACGATCAAGTCTAGCCCAATGGCAAGCTTGAGTTCAGAAGTCGGCGGCGAGATAGCTGGCCCTGTTGATCCTAAGCCACAGAAATAAAGTCGCGGCTGACTAGCTGTGTGCTCGAGCGGGTCTGGGGATGCCACTATTGGAGATGAACTCCTCGAGCGCATCTCCATGTTATCTGCAGACTGGAGAGGAACATGAGAAATGATCACAGCTTCGTTGGCGCAAGGAGAATGAAACACCTCGAGAAAGTCGGTTTCCTGCATCAATATTGACCGGTTGGTGCAACGCGGCCGGGCGCTGGCATGCTCCGGAGGCCTGCGGAACCAACCACAGTTGCTTTCAATCTTGGCAGATTGGCAAATGCGAATGGGAGTGACGGGTGAGCTTGTGGAGATGGTGTTGTCACGACGGATGTTGGCAGAAGAAATATTGAAATCTTGTGTCACATTATTCTGGCTGACTAATCACAGGGTTCATGCTGGCGATGTATTCACCAAAAACCTCACACTCGATCTATGAATGAAGCAGCAACGGAGTGATAAAATCGGTTTGTTGAGGGATTTTTTGTGAGCTTCATTAGAAAGATTCTGATCCCATTATTCTATCGTTAGTCCGTTCTCGGTCCTTGCACTGCTGCCCATCTCCTAAGCCAAGGAAGTATCTCTTCGTTCTTCAAGGTCATCTTTAGTATCTCCATTATTACTCTCTCGCGCCTTATCCTTTCCTCTAAATTCGAGTAATTTTGTTCCCTTGACCTGAATCCTGCCTCTCTGGCGATCCAAAAATATTGCTCCACCCAGCGCGTTCAAAAGGAAAGTCTTGACCTCGCCTCGAGTATTTCGAGCATTTACTCTGAAAACTGTTCCCCTCGACTTATTCATAGTCGAGCCGGGAGTGTCTTTGATCTCATGGCATGCCTCAATCGCATCCGTCACTTCTCCGCGTAGTCGACCGTAAGATTCGTAAGGCTCTGAAGACTTGCAGGAGGAGTCCCCTCTGCTGCTTCCTCCTCCAAACCGACAGTGATGACATAAAACTTCTGGCCCATTCTCGCCCGTTTAGACACCACAGCCGCGACACGCATCCCAGGTAACAAACATGAATTGCTCCTGACTTCACCTTCAGGTAATACTTTAACGCGTTCGGAGGTCAATCTCCTCTCGGTACACATTTCCAGTTTTTTCTTATCCTTAGCTAGCAATAAGCCTAGGGTAGGTGGCGCATCTTGCTGTATGTCAACTTCCAACACAAATACCTCATGCCATTCCTGGTCCCATAGTGTAATCATCCCAATTCCGTACCCGAGTTCGACAACCGACCGTCGGCCAACGTGAGTTCCCGTCTCAGCGAAACTCTTCAATGGCCAGGCATAGTAATGATCAGCATCTGGGAACTTGAACAGGCCAGACACCCACAGGCCTGGGTAAAAGGCTACTTCGGGACTGTATGCTATGTCGTCCCGAAGCGTACGAATCTGAATTAAAGTCGAACCTCTGTGCGGAGAAGAAGGTTCATTCTGGCGGATAAAGACTCTCCTTTTCAAATGCTTTTATGACTTGACGTCAGGTAATGTATGAAGGATGTCGCAAGATGTTCGCAAATATTCTTCTGTTCCTGTAGAAAGCTTGACTAAGTTCAGGGCGATAGGATTGAAATCCCCTTTTCTCGCACAACATAGTGCAGTCGTGTATTTTGAGTCAGAGCCCGGGAAGGTTGAGTATAGTACCCGACGCATGCGCTCTGCTCGTGGGTGTTTGGCCAAGGGAATGAGAGACAAGTCGATTTTCAGGCCTTTGTTAGTCAGGAATACGGGGTTGCCTTGTCATTAGGAAGAAGCTCAACGTCGCCCGAGTCCCTGAAAGCAGCAGGAGACCGTGCAAGCAAGCCGCTGGTAAAGTTTGGAATCGTGGCGTCGGTCCAAGCAAAGATTGATTCGTCATCCGAAACCCTCATGATCTCAATCTGAAGCCGGAGGAAGGCCTTGTCACCTTCGCCATGAAGAAGTGGTATGTTGACACCAAAGAGACCCAGCAAGCAATACGCCATGTCTTCAGGTCGGAGAGTTTCTCCGCTCGATGCCCAAGACATCCTTTGTGCAATACTCGCACTCTCGATCCCGAACAAATCTTCTATCCATGTGATCGAGGATATTAGATCCCGAAGGCTGGACTTTGTCCCAATTTCGACCCAGTCGCGATTGAAGAAAATGACCGAATCTGGCCAACACGTTAGCACTTCTTCAAGAAAATCCAGGAGGTTAACATCAGAGTAAGCTCACCTGGTGCTAGAAGTTCTTGCAAGGTCCAACCTCTGGTAAACCACTTGCTCTGCCTTAGTTCCGATTCCAAATGTTCTTGATCTTTGGTGTTCCCCTCTGCGGTGACATCGAAGAGGTAGGTGTAGCAAATCTGTGAGGCCTGGTACCAACGGAACATGGAATTTATAGCCTCGGATAGTTCAGCGCTGCTGGATTTGTTGATACAGCAAGAATCAATCTACTATATAGCAAGTCAGAATTGTGCCGACTGCACTAAATCCATATGAAATTGCCTACAACGAATTCATAACCGTCTACATGAGCCTTTGAGCAACACCTGCAATCTTTGCCCATCCACTGCTCTTAGCCGTATTGCCGTTATTTAAATCCTGAAACGTTACCTCCCAGTTGGTCCATCGATGAGAAAGATTGGCATAAGGTGGGACATTGATGCCGAAAAATTCATGAAGCTTGAGGGTGGTCGTGTTCAAAAGACGCATCTTCGTATTGCAGCCTCGTGCTACTCAGTGCCTGAGAAGGAAAAATAAACATGTAATTATGTCGCGACGCAGCTTGCAGGTTCTGATCTTGATACTCCCTGAAGCTTAAATGAGAGGAAACAGTACTATCATGGAATCGAAGTAGACGTGAAGAACAAGAAAGTTGTGTCGTGGAAACAAGCTGTGATATGGGAATCTTTGCCGCCGTATGCACCTCGGTGTCTCGATTAATCGCTTACTTGGAGCTCTTTGTGAGGAGGACCCTCCAATCCCAATCAACATGAGATTATGGGCAAGCTGGTATCCCATATCGCATTGCGCTTGAATGCGAGAGAGTCTCGACGGTATTCGGAGCTGTGATGCATGCTTGTGCTTAGATCTTGCTTAGCACAAGCCCGCCTCCACACAGTCACACAGATACCTGCTTGTGCTCTCGTAGGAAAGAGAGGGAATCGATGCCATTTGATTTCTTTGGATGTCGAGAAGTTGCGTGCGGCTTCAGAGCAAGATTGTCAGCGTGTGAAGTTGCTTACGAGAGACATTGTGGCTAAGGCGCCATCCGCACTAGTGCCGAAGCTATTTATGAGCACATCAACTCTTGCAACGCTTATTGACCACAAACTCTCAACATCCTCCTGCTCTTCAAACATCGCAAACATGGAAGAAATCAAGTCCCTCTCGCAGTTCAACAAACTGAAGCAAAACAGTCTCCTCATAATTGACTTCTACGCCACTTGGTGCGGTCCATGCAAAATGATCTCGCCCGTCTTCGAAAAACTAGCGAAGCAGCACGAATCCTCAACCTCTATTACCTTCGCGAAGTGCGATGTCGACAAGGCAAAAGATGTGGCACAGACATGCAGTATCGCCGCGATGCCGACGTTCCAGTTTTTCAAAGGGGGCAACAAGGTGGACGAAGTCAAAGGCGCGGACGTTTCTCAACTTACGACGAAAATCGGTTACTACACGGCAGCAGCAGCAAAGGAGGGCCCGGCACAAGGGACGAAGGCAAGCGCTTCAACTGGCTCTACAAGTAGACCCGTCAGTCTGCGGTCATTGATCGATATTGGGACATCCAAGCTATTGAATACCTCGATCTTGAGCAATGTTAGGAACATTGCAAGCCCACCTCCGGCAGGTTATGCAGTAACTTCATCGACTGGCGGGGCCCAACTCCTCATCCATCTCTCCTTTACACAGGCAATCACTCCCAGCCTGATCAAGATTACTAATGACTCGTCACCCAACTCTCCATCACGGGTCCAGGTTGCGACAAACGTTCCAGTACGAATTCTCAAGACCCCCGAAGGCACCGAGACCAACGATTTGTCTATGGATTCTTTGGCAAAGGGAGAAAATACACAATCATTCAATGTCTACTCCGACGAATACACAAATGGTACAACTGAGCTGAAGCTCAAGGCTTCGAAATTCAAGGCAATCAAGAGCCTGACTATCCGAATCGACGCAAATTTGAGTGGTGAAGCAACAACTATTACTAAGATAAAAGACATGGACATCATTGGGATTAAGGCTTGATTGGAAGGGATAGGACAGCTACTTCTTGGTGGCCGAGAAGCTAGCAGCTCCAACGTCACACAATTCTATACGACAACCACATAGCTTGTCGTTAATAACGAATTCAAGCATGGTTTTATTAATTGGCTTTCATTCATCTCCTTGCATCGTTCAAGCAATCTCACTAATAGCCATCAGTGTGGCAAGTGTCAATTATTTCTACGCAGATTGGCTATACTTTATCTGACTCGTACCTCGTATCTGTCGAAGCTTTAGGGCAACACTTTGTATGAAACATCGCCATCACGTGTTGGACTTGTTCTGGAAGGAGAAGAAAAACGCAACAATATAGCCTATCACTGCACTTCATTTCTTCCGGTGTCCTATTTGACCCCTCTGGGATGTCCCGTACGGAGCCTTGAATACTGTCGGTGGTTTGGAATATTGTTAACGCGTCACTTCTGGTGGCATGCGACGTTCATACCCCCTTTTAAGTCAATTTGCCAAATACCAAAGAGTGCTTACGGTTAGCAGTCGTCAAACTTTCCCCTGCTTTCCCCTGCAACCCCACAATTTCACTCTGCTTTTCATATAAATGGTCCCACATATTAGCTTTCTTCCACATTGATCAATACCTCCCCGCAGTTAAGGTTAAATTCTAGGATACTCCCAGAACCGATCACATGGAGCCGCCCACATCATATTCACGTCCGAAGCTTTCCTCTCGGCACATTGTTTCTGCTAAACTATTTCATCTATCATACAGAAGTCAAGCTTTTTCTTCATCACGGGTTCGGACAAACGGCAGCGGAAATGGTGATGCGTCTGATATATTTCGTTTTCAGCCTGAGATTCTCCCGCAATACAATGGTTGAACAAGTATATAAAATGTGAAGGCGGACCCCGAGAAGTATCTGCCCCACATGCTCAACCTTTCGACGCCACAACCTCGACTTCGACATCAAGTTCCTGTCGGACCATCAAGATGCATTTCTTCTCAACCGTGGCAGCAGCAGCAGCTCTCGCAGGCCTCGTCAATGCCGATGCCTATGTTGCCGCCGCTGGCCCTCTTGTCCAGGTCTCAGCTTTCAAGGATGGCCCAACCAAGGCAGGAATGTACGTCTATGTACCAACCAAAAAGGCCGACAAAGCTCCCATAATCGTCGCCATTCATTACTGCACAGGCACTGCCCAGAAATACTTCAGCGGTTCCAACTACGCCAGTCTCGCAGACACACACGGTTTCATCGTCATCTACCCCAACTCGCCATCTTCAGGAGGCTGCTGGGATGTTGCGTCGACTGGCTCGCTCACACACGGCAAGGGTGGTGACAGCGAGACCATTGTCAACATGGTGAAATACGCAGTTACGAACTACGGAGGTGATGCAGACAGAGTCTTTGCCACTGGTTCCAGCTCAGGTGCCATGATGACCAACGTTCTCGCTGGTGCGTACCCGGATGTCTTCAGGGCTGGATCAGTCTACTCTGGTGTTCCAGATGGATGCTTCTACGTTTCGGGTGCCACTACCGGAATGGCTACTCCTGGCTGGAGCAACTCGTGCGCGAATGGACAGAATATCAAGACTGCTCAGGCGTGGGGTGATCTTGTTCGAAGCTATTATCCTGGCTACAATGGCACTTATCCCAAGATGCAAATGTGAGTTCTCAAAAGGTCCAAACATTTGACCAATGGCTGACAACGATATAGCTTCCACGGAACTGCTGACAACACTCTCGACTACCCCAATCTCGCTGAGCAAATGAAGGAATGGTCAAACGTGTTCGGCATCTCGTTCACAAAGAACGTTACTGGCACCCCTCAATCTGGATACACCCAGATGGTGTATGGTGACGGAACCAAGCTTGTTGGCTACTCTGCTCAAGGTGTCGGTCACACTGTTCCTATTCATGAGAGTATGGATTTGTCTTGGTTCGGGATCGCGTAGATGGATGTTGATGACCGAGATTGAAGTACGAGACGTTTGAGATTGAAAATCGGATGTAGATGGTGGTGGATGGATGTATATAGTAATGTGTTCTTTGGTCATGTCCATTCATTGTAAATAAATACATCATCACAACTGGCCTTCACTTTCAACCACATTGATTTTCACATGTTTATGGCTCAACTCGGCACTCACTTTAGCGCTATGAGGTTAGAAGTCTAAGCTCTCCCCGCTCAAACCATCAAAGAGCTGTCACCGAGGCAGTTTTATACTTTCCACTAGCCGTCATTAAGTAAAGATTTCAGAATAATTGTGCTTTTCCCAAACGATGTTGGTCACGTGTTGTGCTTCGGCCGAGGTTCCTTCAGGTGGCGTAGTCATGAAGCAAATTGATCAAGCCTAAAAGTCCTCCCGTGTTTAGTACAAAGGTACATAAACCTCCCTCTTTTACATTTTCGAAGATCATATCTTGATTTCATTCATACCTTCTCTTCATCGACCAAGTCACGCTCCTTGTCCCACCTCAAACGCCAGCCTCGGCTAACTCAACCTCACATCTAGACCGGACAAGGAAAGGGAGGAACGCCATCAACAGAACAAATATGTGAAATATGGCTTCGGACGACTCAGATTCAGATTCCAGTTTTAATTCCGGCTCCGATGCGAGTGAGGTAAGGGTAGCTCATTTCTTGATCTGAACAGAGTGGCTTCTTCTCGCGTCTTCTTGTCACGTCGTCGAGTTCTCTGTTTGTATGAGCATCGTCAACAGATTGGACTGTCACTCTGCCAGTCCCATGCCTTCATCCAATTGTTCACTATTGTCATTCATTTAAATACCTCCATTTTTTCATTTCAACTGAGCTGCCCTAATCCCGGTGTTTCCGACTCGTTGCGATGAGCGTCTTGGTACGTCGAGTTGCATGTTTTATGCTTTCATCCCAGCGCATCTTCTCATCTCATTCATTGCATCCGCATCCTGAGGAAATCTTCATCCTAGCCTGATACTTACCCATTTTCTCAACAGACAAAACTCAAACCCAAAATTCTCGACTCAACCCCCACCAAACCCCAACTCAAAGCCCTCCTGCAACCCACCCCCACCACCGGCCTCACACCCCTCCACACCTTCATCTACTCCCTCACCTACCGGCACCTCGTCATATTCTCCCTGCCCATCCTCTCTCTCCTCGGCCTGTACGGTACCTGGACCCTCGGATTGAAAAACGGACTCTTCGGCTCCATCGTCTCTTTACTCGAAGATCCGGAAGCAAGATTACCTGGCACAGATGAATTATTGATCAGGAGCTATACGGGAGCAGGGTGGCTAGATAGACAATTGCAGGTTCTAGTAGCGTTTTTTGCGCCGGTATTGGATTTGGGGTTTGGGAGAGAGGGATTGTTTCTTTTTAGTTTGTTTGGGTTGGGGCAGTTTGGGGCGGCGTGGATGGTGATGTGTTTGGAGGGGACGAGGGTGGGGAATAAAGGGTTGGCTGTTAGTTTGTGAGTCCCCAATTCGCACCTAGGACTGAAGAATGATGGAGGTGGAAGTGTTTTTGACTTTCGATCGATCTGAGGTTGAAGTACTGATTAAAACGCAGTGTTGGGACAGTAGGATGCATCTTCCAAAACATCTCCTTCACAGTCACGACTCCAATCTGGCTCCTAGTCCACCTCTTAACATCCCCAGTCTCGAAACCATTCTCAGGAGCAAACGCCAATAGCGTCCTATTAATCCAACCCTGGGATCTCCGAATCCTGCCATTCTCAATCACGATTTCATACCTGCTGCCTTCGCTGCTGATGGGTTTACCTTCACCTGGAGTCATCAGTCCAATATCTCACCAACGCTGGATCGCCATTTGGCAAGCTTTCCCTATGTTGACCGTCATGACGCACTACTTGCTGCGCACGGCGGTACAAAGCATCGCGCAACGGATATGGAAAGAAGATCCGAAGATCAGAGCTCCAACGCCGCTGGGAGCGGAGTATCTCAATAACGCGAAATACGTCTATCAATTCATTCTCGGATTGTGCATTGCGACGCATGTCCCTGTTCTCCTGATCGCAATCCTTCCATCCTGGCTATTCCCGTCATTCTCTCCTCTTCTTTCGAGACTCGGTAGGGAGACAATCAGCAGTGTCTACATCCCCTATTTCCCATCCCTCACCCATAAATTATCCAGCTTTGCAGAGGGCGTGCATACGTTTCTGCTATGGGATATGTATATCGGGGCTACAGCCTTTGTTCTTTGGGCGGTATTGCTGTATCGGAATGCGACGACGGAAAAGGATATCGTGGATCCGAATAATAGTCTACCGAAATACAGGGAGTTGTTGGCGGGAGAGAAAGGAGGGAAGAAGGAGAAGGGTGATAAGGCGACGGGAAAGTTGGTGCTTAAGGTTGCGGGGTGGAGTTTGGTGGGTGGGCCGATGGCGGCGGTTGCGGTGTTGTTGTGGCAGAGGGATGCGGTTGTGAGGCAGAAGATTAAGCAGGGTATATAATTTTTGACTGTGGAGATGTTGTGTAGGTTGGGAGGTATGGAGGTTTGGATAGATTGTAGGTGTTGTGCAAGTGAGAGCGATCATGTAGTCAAATCTGGTTGGAGTGTTAGTCATTTCATTTCATAGTATTGGGGGCGGTGAAGCGTCGAACATTGCTAGCCTTGTCAGCATGTATTGGTCTTCTATGTTCTTGATGCCTCCCTTGAGATTGATGATGTTTTCAAGGCCATCCATGTCTGTTGTGAGGTCTTTCGAAGATCCAAAGCCATGCTAGAACGCTTGTCAGCAAATTCGTTTGCTCAGCGGACCATGATGAGCAATTTTCAAGTCCTCGTTAGCCGTGAAGATTCGGGAACCAGGACGTACCCCCCACATGCTGAGCGTCATAATAGCCCCTAAGGTTTCCGCACTCATAGCCCTCGCCTTGTCCTGCAATCGCACTTGTATCACTTTGATAAGTATTCAGTCGCCGAGCAAGGCATTCAGGTGTGGTCATGAGGAACGAAAGAACATCTCCAAATAGGAGTGGCCCTCGGACTGGTCCTTCGTGTGGGATAATCCAATTCGGCATCCACATCCAGTGCCGAGAAAAGACATTTTTGGAGCGTTCGTTTGTCTGCATACTTTCGTTCCAGGTTGAGAAAGCTCGGCTCGCGGGCCATTTTGGTAGGTTGACGTATAAGACTGGTCCGTCTCGAAGGAAGAATGAATAAGGGACTTCCATCGTGGTAGGCTAAATCAGTATGACTGAACTGTGTAAGGAAGGATTGAATAAGAATGCAGAGAAGAGATGTTGCTTACTATTATCTTGATAAGGTAGTGCGAGTCTTGGCGAGGTAGCCAGGAAGAGTTGGGACGGTAGAGAAGCATCAATCTTAGATGAGGCTCGTGATATCGAGTGGCTGTCTGCTGTAATTTCTTGTCGCAGAAGTAGTGCAGCACTCTCAAGGCGTTTTTGCGTCGTATAGCTTCTGGTTTCCGCGAGACGCCTGCTTCTATGGTAATCACGCATGACATGAGCCCGGATTTTCTTGCATGTATCTGCCTTCTTGGCATTAGAAGGAGTGGCAGCCACGAATTCCAAAGGTTTGACATGATTCGATACAGATCGGGACGGAGGCCCCATTTCTCTGCCACTCCTAATGTAGCAACCGCAGGCACTATTGACGCGGAAGATTGGCGAGCTTGTGGCGCATCCATGATGTCAAACTCTATTGACAAAGAAGCGTAATCAATTTCGAGGGTCTCGAGTACTAAAGAGTCTCTTGCAGCTCGGGCTATTTTAGATCAACCCAGATGCTTCCTTAGAATATTTTGCAACATCAGCTTGGGTTTCGTTAGCAATTATGATGTGGAATCAATTGCTCGCGGGTATTGAACGAGATCGGGATTGTTGATCACGCAAGCACGGCGGGCTGGATGTCGGCTGGAAGGTTGCCTCCGCAGTACGAGATACACCGCCGAATGAGCACACAAAATGGCCCCGCAGGTCTCGAGACTAAGTACTATTCTAGAACGAGCCTGCAAACAGTGCGGTAATTGATTTTCAGCTCACATGGCAATTCGGAAGCTCTCCCAGGTAAGTTTCAGTCTTGATGAAGAGAATTGATAACGCTTGAGATTGCTCCTTTGTGGAGTAATAAGAGAATATTAAAACATGCCGTAGAATGCCAACTGAAAGGCTTGCAATCAGAAAGCTAGAAGAGGAGGTGCAATCATACGACATCAGCATACACAACTCGACCTCGTCAGGCCAATCACCACATTTCTGCTTTGTAGGAGGCATACATATGTGAAACGAGCTCCTCACCGATTAAAACTCGAATGATAGACTCATCGACTCGAGCATCAGAACACTAAGTCATAGACCCAGAGGTATGAGGTACCTTGCAGGTGGACGGCACAGAAACCTCTAGGTAGTCAGCAGCATCAGCCTTGCTTCAAGTTTGTACCTCCGTAAGCTGCCCCGCATCGGCGGGCACTCGGCGAAGTTACCGAGAACGGGTAGGGCTTGATTTTTAGAGTTCATTCGATGTTGCACTCCCACTCCCACTCCCACTCCCTGTTTGTTGGAACCACTTGAGACGCAGTGCGAGCATGCTCGCTGCAAGAAATCCGAACTAGACTTGAAACAGAAAATAAAGGCCTTGGCATTTCGATCTGACTGATACAATTCATGCAGAAACACTGGCCAAATCCTAAATGGCAAAGCACGAATTGGGTGGAATCTAGTCCCAAAAATTTTCAAACAATCCATACGGATCTGGAACAACAAGGCTCTAAATTTAAGGACAGTAAAAACATTTCATCACTGAGAGCCCAAGACTAATAAAGAATGTCCACCTTCGCCAATGGTAATTACCAAAGACTTCGCGCAACATGCACCATAGGCACTGACATTCTTTTGCCACCTCTATCAACAGAACGAATTAGGGAATGGAAACCAATGAAGAATATTTCCGCTGCTGATATTCAATGTACGGCATTTGATTCATATCCACGATCGAGAAACCAGATTCAGCGGCATCTGAAGATGGTCGGTCTTTGACTCGTGGTGCTCTATGGCCATCACTTGACAGGTGTGGCATAGCTGCCGTTGCGTTGCAAGGAGAACTTGTTCAACTTCGTAAACACCTTCTCTTTGTAAATCTTGAGCGGCACCTCGAAGACAGAAAGGATCTGATGAATAGTTATCACAAAACCAAAGACGGTTCGGCTCGCGGAGGTGCCAGTTTTACAAAAACGATCACGTGCACTTAGCTGAAACCCTTGAAAATGCCCCTCACCGAAACTGGAAGGACCCCGCTGATCCACCTCAAGCCGCCATTGAAACTTGTCCACCTCAGACAAAAACGCGTTCACGAGTCGAGATAGATTGAGCACGGCCTCTTGACGCAAAACATATCTGCAAATCAAACAATTCTCCACTCATGGGATATAAGCTCACTCATATCACCTCACAATAACCTCCATCCAAAGACAACATGGAGTTCGACACCCAAACCCGTAAATGCACCTCTCAGAGCTATGGTAGCAGCAAAGGCTAATCCTCCATAGCTCCCTCGTCCACCTCTGACAAGACCTCTTTCGCATACACGTCCGCACGAGATCGGTGGCCCATTATCATTGTAAGCAGCGCCCCTGCTACGACGAGTTCTGCTGATAGAGAAGACTGGAGTCATCGACGATGTTCATAGGGCAGTATCGGAGACGGAAGATGTGGACAAGCGGGCAGAAGGAAAGAAGATTGTCGAGGACATTGCGAAGCTGAAATATGAGTTGCAACACGATAGGAAGCTCACGTAAGAGCCTTCATACTTGGGAGAAGGAGAATTGGCTGACGGGACAGCCCTTTGCTGGATGATGGCTCAGCGGACATCGCTGGGTACAACAAGGAGCTCGAACAGCTAGGATATCCTTCGTGGTTCAATGTGCCATGGCTTTACGCCGAATGCTATCTCTACAGGTAAGCTTCACATCTGCCACGGAAAGCTTAGCTAATGGGACCAGGCGCGTCGCAACGTCAATGGCCCTCTCGAAGCACTGGAAATCCTACGATGTTTTTGCCCGCCAAAAGATAGGCACATTTCGATCCTCCCGACCCGCAGTTATCGAACTCGCTAGCAGATATCACGAACTCATTACACAGATGTCACATAAGGATGAGAAGCCAAAGGAAGAGGTTGACACCGCAGAGAAGATACTATTCATGGAGATGTGCGAAATCTGCCTATGGGGAAACGCTACGGATCTTTCTCTCCTCACATCCCTCACGTACGAAGACATCCAAAAGCTCCAAGGCTCAGAAGCACGAAAGGCATCGGAAAAGAACATTATCGTCAACGATCTGGGGGCTGCGTATAACGTCCTCAGGAAGGCCCAGACGGACGGCAAGGCCGAGAGAAGAGTGGATATTGTTCTCGACAATGCAGGCTTCGAGCTCTATGTCGACTTGATTCTAGCAGGTTTCCTACTCTCCTCTGGGCTGGCAACAAATGTTATCTTACACCCGAAGTCCATTCCTTGGTTCGTGTCGGACGTTCTTCCAGCAGACTTTGGCGCACTCCTCAGCGCTCTCGTAACCGCGCAATCGTTCTACTCGACCCCCTCGGAAGAAGAATTGAATTCTGGCAAGAAGCCTGCAGCACTTGCCGAAAAGGAAATCAAGGAGCTTGCATTCCTTTTTCAGGAATGGAGCCATTTCCATTCTGAAGGCCAGCTCACGATTCGAACAAATGGGTTCTGGACAGAGGGAGGCAGCTTTTGGCGCTTACCTGCCACAGCGCCAAAGCTGCATAACGATTTGAAGGAGAGCGAGCTCGTGATATTCAAGGGGGATCTGAATTACCGAAAGTTGACTGGTGATGTATGTCGCATTTTTCTACATGTTCTGTCACTGGAACCTTACTAACTGAATTACTAGGCGATGTGGGACCCCACGACACCATTTACAACTGCACTTGGTCCACTTGGTCCCGGCTCGGGAGTCAATGTCCTGTCCCTTCGGACCTGCAAGGCCGACGTTGTCGTTGGCCTCAAGCCAGGCCAAGATGAAGAATTGCGAGCCACAGAAGGTGGCGGAGGAGACAGTGGACAACGAGCATGGGCCTGGAACGGAAAGTGGGCCGTCTGCTCCTTCTCCAGTGGGAAGTAGACGACTCACGCATATAATAGATGTTTGGCATTGTTTCCGGCGAAAGTTTATAGACTTACATTGGCTCATGGCTGCATAGCGAAGTTACTAGACTTGAGAATTGTTGCATCAGGGCATAGCGAGATACCACTTGGGAAGTTATTAGACTTGCGAAAGCAGTTTGTCTGTTAGGATACCACACCAAGAGGGAAGTCATAAGACCTTGCGATTTGACCGGGTCGATTGTTCATAGGAATTCATCGAATTTGTCTACAAATTACTCACCAGGACCAGGTTAGGTCAATGTTGCTAGCCTTTTCATGAGTTCTGCGAATACTATGAAAGCCGACGGATGTCTATCAGGTTCGTTTACAAGCCATCCCTTCCTGCCCAATATGGTACACTACTTCTCTCCATGTATACCCCAACGCTCAAAGCCTCGCTCGACTTCTTACGACAACTGATTCCATCCTTCGACATCAATATCTGCATTCCACCATTAAAGTAATACAACACCCCCCTCAATTAACAATAATAAATCCATCACCGCTTTCCGCACGACCAGCAGCCGCCGATCCTGCAGCATCAGCAGCTGAAGACTGAAGACTGAAGACTATGACTATGACTGTGGCTGACATGCGACCCATCTTCCGCTGTCATTGACCCAATCAATGTCGAAGATCCAGAGGCTGAAGTGGTTGATGGAGGTGGAGATTCTAAGCTAGTAGTAGAAAAGGGGAGGTCGAATGCGACTCTTCGATTAGGGCGTTTTGAGGACGGGGCTTGTGTTGATGTTTGGGAGGGGTCGGGAGAATGGATGATGGGAGAGATGGTTGCGGCTTGTGAAGGTTGTGGGGTTTGGGCTGGTTGTGCTGGTTGTGCTGGTTGATTTGGAGCAGGTTGAGGAGGTGCTGCTGTCGCGGGAGTTGGGTTTGCGGGACGAGCTGGATTGGTGGGAGCATTTCGAGTTGCAGCTTGAGCAGGAGCAGCAGTAGGAGCTGGCTGATTCACAACCGGCACAAAGCTCATCGGGAACGTCATACCCGGGACCTGCATCGGAACGGCTCCTTGCATCGGAATTATAGGAGGCATCCATCCCGCAACCTGAGGACTCCATCCCGGTGGTAGACCTCCGAAGTCATATCCATACAAAGGATTATGTCCTGCTCTCAGCCCAACTTGTCCTCCTGCTCCAAATACCACGGTTGGGAGGCCATTGCTGGCGGGGGCGTAGTGCGTTACAGGCGTCAACCTTCCACCCACGAACTCCCATCGCGGACTTTGGGGTGTATTGGCTGGGACCGGTAGCGGGGTGCCGTAGGAGCCGGGTCCGGGTGTGATTTGAGGGGCTGTGAGACGGGGCGTGGTTGGGTATGGGAGGTTGATGATATTATGGGGAAGGCCGGGAGGGTAGAAGAGTTGAGGTTGTGGGAAGGGTTGGAGGGGTTGGAGGAGTTGTGGGATGGGAGGAAGACCTTCTTCAAGTCAGTATACCTCTTTCAGACCATACCGGGAGTTTCGCGGAAGTGAGTTGCGCGCTTCTAGGGGATGAAGCGAGCAAGACTCGTTAAGTGATGCAAGAGGAAATAAGACATGAAGAAATCAGCTTACCGAAGGGTCCGTATGTCGTTCCTAGTAGAGGAAGGGGTGGATAGAAAGGTCGTGAGGCGCAGGTCGGACAGGGTGTTGGTGTGTTCATTTGAAAGGGTGTTGTTGGGTGTGAGCCAGCGATATGACAGCGCAGGATGGGACCTGCTGAGAGGTGGTTGCATGGGTGGTAGTGGGTGGTTTGTTGGGCACATGTTCAGTGCTAGTGTTGTGTCGAATGGTCTGAATGAGATGTCGATGGTTGAGAGCGAGGATGACGATGCTGGTTGGGGCTTGCGGAGCTGTCTGGGATATGAGAAGCTATTTATGGGCAGGATGTTAGAGAGAAAGTGAAAGCTGTGAATCATTGGACCTGGAGGACAGCGGACATGTGACTCAAATATTGGCCAAAGGAGAATTCAGTTGCTCGGATGATTCACAAGCATCTACTTGTCCTATCAAAGCCTTCTCCCCTCATTATGCAAAGCAATTCACTTTTCGCCAGGTCCTCTACGCACCTCGACCCTCCGTCACTCTCCAAGCAGCATTCGAGCATCTTCTTCTGTTCATTTGTGAACTTTCACAAATGTCGTCTTGGCATACGCCAGACTGAAGCCCGCCCGCTCAATATTCCTCGAACTCCCATTCTGAGGCCTCGCACCAACAGAAGCAAGATCATACCCCGCCTTCCTCGCATCCGCCATCCGTGCCTTGAGCAATGCAGCCTGGATTCCTCGGCCCCGATACTCAGGCAACGTACTATCAATATACATATGTGCCACTCCCCCCTTCGACGTTTTAATCAACGCCATCCCGGCTGAGCCAGCAACTTTTCCATCAACCATTGCGAAATAGAGACTTGTGTCTTCACGGAATACCGCTATACGTCCTAGAGTTTCGAGGAGGAGTGGAAGGCGTCCATTGTCTTTGTACCCCGCCAGAGACATAGCTGGGAATTCGTGAGCACGGTCAGCTGGGAGCCTAAGTATGGTCATTCCTGGAACTTCGGCTTCCTCGAGGTCTTCGTCGGTCAGAGCACGTGCATATTGGTTGATGAAACCATTCACACTGTATCCACGAGAGTTCAAAACTTGAATTGCTGAAGCATCAGCATGTGGGCATAAATCGATCTCCGTAAAATCGACCCCAATTTCAGTATACCATTCCTCGGCTTTGGCGAGATCCTCGGTGGAGACTGGACCTGCCATCCCGTAACTGACGATATGGTTCAGCTTGCGTCCGAACACGGGCAGAGTGATCCCAGCCGCCCCATTGCCAACAGATATGATTTGAGACTTTTGGTCTGGGAAAAACTTAGAACAGGCTTCTACTTGTCGAGTCAGATGGAGGATGTCTGCTTCTTCGAGCCGTTGGGCGGTGGAGAGTGTGGTGAGGAGCATCTCTGATGTGTAGTCCTTGCAGAGGTATCCTTTCTTCATTCAAATGCCCCCGGCTACTTGGTAAATTCGACTTGAAGCATTCGAATATTCCAAAGAACACATGGGCATGTTGTGCTCCTCGAGTGAGTCATCGTGCAACGTATAGAACTTGGACTAAGGAGCCGATATCGGAGCTGACATACTTTAAAGGACGAGCATTGTTCAATATTTGTTTTCTTCGACCAGAATCTCGTGTACGACGCTTATCTCGAGACATCCACCGGTAGTCTCGCGAGTGGCAATCCACTATTCGGCGGTTCCTTCAGTCTCCCAGCAATGACTCCACCTCACTTCACGATAATTCGGGAAAGAGAGGAACTCCATCATCCCAGTGAACTCGCTGAACATTCAACCAGCGACAGTATGCAGAACTGTTCACCTCTGGCACGTGGACATGAAGTAAAACGGTTCTGTTGGCTGATGCCCCTGAGCCCCTTTGATTTAGCGAGTTCGCCTCCGGCCTAATGACGCTAGCGCGAGAGGGAGACAAGAGATGGGGTAAAATTCGAGGCTGACCGGAGTCCGGGGGTTCCACATGGGAATCCTGAGCCTAGTGATCTAGGTTCGAATGGGCATGCACGAAGCTCAGACATGTTTCAATTCACCGCTTCCCCAGGTGCGAAATAAGTCTGAGCGCTGGCTGCGCAATATTTGAGAGAGGGCTGCAGCGTTCTCCGCATGGGTTCATCAATGGTATGCCAGTGATTTCTCACGACTCACAAGCCCTACTGGCCCAGTCAATCAGCCGCAGAGAAAGCCCCGTCAAAACTTAAATCACGAAGTTGTGATAGAGGTCAAGGTTTAGCTGCAGGAAATACCTGTGCTTCAGCCCCTGCAGCTGCATTTCACCCCACTGCTCAGCCTCCACAACTTTTTGTGGTGAAGAATGATGTCGATCATGAAGAAGAGAAAAGGGGGATTAATTGTCAAGATGCGGTCTTAACATATTTGGATCTCATCTTGTCATCTTGTCGACTCGAAGTCGCAACCATTCTTCATAATAATCTGCAAGGACGAGAGGTGCTATCTCGCCGTCGTGTGATGCATTCCAGCACCCCACCCTATTGGTGCTTCGCAAGCCCTAAGCCGTGTCAGGTAAATGACCAAGAAGGCAGACGTTGAGATGATGAACACGGCGGAGTTAGACCCGACAGAAGTTAAGGACGTCGATATCAAAGTAATACTCAAATCTATCTTGGAGGAGCTGAAAGGTATCAAAGTCCAGCTCGCTCGGCAGCATCACGGAAATGAACATCTGGACAAAGCAAAGTCTAAATCCTACGTTTCGAACCCTCTTGATGGATTGGTAGGTTACATGATCATACAAAGAAGTTCAAAAGCTGATTGAAGTCACTAGAAAACCAACGACTTTCTTGAGAGCTTAAGTCCGATGAGCTCTGCTCAGATTTTCTCAGTGGAACTCAGAAATGGCCCACTTCTTCACGAAGCTCTTAAGAGATACAAACTGGACTTAGTTCCGTCGTGGAGCACTCTCTATGGTGCCAACTTAGCCAGAGAAGAGGTCATAGAGGATCCCGAAGCCATCGCACGTGATCTCGCATGGACTTCGATCACGGGTGAGTGTCAATTTCTCGGAGAATTATTCCCTCTTTCGGTTGTCTTAGGAGTGCATTGCTCCAGACGCACTCCTAAGACATGCATATCTGCTCTCGAGACATACAAAAGAAGCTAGCTGACTCCGAGATCTTGACAGGCGAATGCTGGAAGATTCCGAATGACAACAGAGTAACGTTTTGCTTTCTCGCGCCTGGTTCTGATACTAAAACATTGGTTCGGGTCCGGAACTTCTTGTTCCATTTCCATAAGCCTAAGAGCAAAGAGGTAGCTAAGGGTGAAAACTTCAATGTTTGGGATTGGTTTGACACGGGAATTTCTGCGTACTGGTTCCCTGGTAAGACAACACCAAGCATGCCACAGGAGGCTCTAGCAGTTTTGAACGGGGAGGCGAGCTCTTTGCGTTCATGGCCAAGCAACACAGCTCAGATCTCGCATTTGGCCGCTCCTTGGCGGAGGATAATGTGAGTTCTTATTTCCAAAATGATATCGAGCATAACTAACTTCCAAGCAATCTCCAAGGTCTCACAACACTGGAGAATTGCGGAAGTCTGATAAACCGAGAAGAAATTTCCGACAGTGATCTTTGCCCTTTCCTAATTACAGACACTGGAGAATCGATCTTTCAGCGACCTATCGATGAGATGATAGAGCGAGCTATCAAGTGCCATCTACGGTGTCTCCGCATATCAAGTACCCATCACGATGAAATGAGAACCAAAGACTGTGCACTATTTCACGTCACATTCTACGAAATACTTCAGCGGAATCCTACGAGCAGAATAACGGAACTGTGGCCTTGTGGGGACCTTTATAGCGATGGACAGCAACATCCCCAAGGTTCTCGTCAAATACGTGAAGCCGCTCTCACAGTCAGTCATTAAAGTCAGATGATTGAGGATTTGCTGACATTGAATAGGTAATTGCTGTCCCCAGTCGCGAGATGCCAGGTTCAAAGGCCAGGGCAATTTTCTGGACGATGATATGTCTGCGACCCAGTCAATTCCCTCACCTGTACTATTCGGAGCTGGGAGACGAAGTTTCTAGAAGCCGTACCAACGAAATGGTGGACGATATGAGCGACCTGATCCATAAAAGCTTAGTGACAGTGGTTTCTCGATGGGATGAAATTGCACAGTTTTTTGACGACTTACTTACAGAAAAAAGGGATCTGTTGCACCCAGACCATCACGATAGCTTGCTGACCGATGACGAAGCTTTATCAAGGTCTAAAAAGTACTTCTGGGCTATTGAATTTCTCAAAGAAGCGGGCAACAGTATATCTGATAACATCCGACAGACAGAGCGATTTTTGGGATTCCTTGAATCGAATCCTCCAGGGACAAAGAAAGCAGAAAACGAATTTCACCTGAGACGCAAAAGACACCATCTCACTCTTCAGAAATTGGAGTCTCTCGAGACTAGGTTCAGGCTGAAAAGAGAAGAGGCTGTAGCGTTGAGGGACGGGGTACGTTTTCGATCTCTCAGAGAGTTGGAGACAACATGCTAAATACCGCAGCTATTCAGTGCCAGCACGGTGATAGACAGCCGGGCATCTATCCAACTCGGACAGAATGTCAAACTTCTCACATTTGTGAGCATCTTCTTTCTTCCTCTTTCATTCTGTGCTGTACGTATCTCTTCCACAACTCCAAAGTTCAGCAGCACAAGTCGCTGATCCATATCCTTGACTCTAGTCAGTCTGGAGTATCAATAATATGCTATTCAGTATGACAGCATTTGCGATTGTAACGCCCATCATTGGGATAAGCACGTACATTATAGTCTTCAACCTCAGTAGAATTGCTGCATTCTTCACACAATTGCAGACACTAAGCCGTCGATCACGTGAGCCTGGACTTGACAGTACTACAGCTTCTCACGGCCGGCCATCATCCGCTTGGCATATTCCTCAATTCTATGTACGAAAGCTCCTGTCAAAAGCATGGAGTAATATCCCGAGCGTGAAAAGGTTGATACCCGGTAGACGCAGAAAAGGAGCGGATTCTGGGGAAGAATTCAAGCCAACATCTTTCGGAGATCTTCGAGATGTTCATGTGAAAATTGAAGTTGACGTTGAGACTGGGAGCGCAACTTAGTCAATTGAAAGCAAGGTATCTATGAGAGTCTGAACGACTACGTATAGAAAAAAACAAGATCTTATTCTCGAGATATGCGTGGTACTTTGGAATTTGATCACAGAGTAACTCGAGATCGTTGAAAATCTTTCCCCAAAAGAATAGCCTGTCAGACAGCGAAATCAGACATAAATAAACGTCCACTCAAGAGACAGAGATGAAAGTGAAAGGTCCCCCCAGTTATTTGTAACACCTGAGCCCCTAACTTTAGCGAGCTCTAGCTCCGAATTGAGGACGAGGTCAAGCCACATCAAACTCGTATTCGGAGCAAAAGTCGAGAGCCTCAAGACCCAATCAATACAAGAACACAGAGAATGGAGAAAAAATAGCTTTTCTATCTCCACCTATGCTGTGCAAAAAAGCCACTCGCGCATGATCATCAACGCCCAAATGAATGAAGACGATTAGCGAGAATCGAGTCGAATAGACCCATGATTTCATATCCTTTTCTAGGACCATTCTCAAAAGCTCATTGAATCTAGTGTTCGTGTCGATTCGCTTATAGAACAAGTCCATCTCGCTAAATGTTGCGTTTAAAAAAACAGAGGCGAAAAAAAAAAGACATACAACAGTGGGTATTCGCTGGTGGTCACCCACCCAACTACTAATCCACCGATAGACTGCTTGTGTATGGCAGAGCGGACGGGATGCCCAATTTTCAGTCTTCTATGGTCGTATGTGGTAGTCAGTTGTAGTATTTAATACTATATAAGACAATGCTGCAATAAAGCACCTCAAATAATCGGCCCCCCGCCTGAAAATTTAGCGAGAATCGACCTGAAGCCCCTGGAAGTCAAACACAAAACCAACAGAGCGACGTTGACACAATTCACGAGATCACCCCTCACCAGAGTATCCAATCTCTCCTCAACCCCTGCGATATTCTTTACTCCACTCCCCAGGCTCATCCGACTTCTCCCTTCTCGCAGCCGTAACCAAACCATCTAGCTAATCCTGGTGTCCATTTAACATCGGATTCGGTTTCCTCCTCGCAAAATCCTTGAACACACTCCCGATTTGGCTCTCCTGCGTCAGGATCCTCACTCTGCCTCCCTCTAAATCTTCCACGATCCATGCATGATACACATACAATTTCTCCCCGCCTTCACCATCAGTGATAGCCTGCCAGGCCAGTCTTCCTGGCTCTCCTTTGGACGGGGAAATGGATTCTTCGACCGTACAAGGCAAACGTGGGAAGCCGAAGATTGAGAAGGAGAAACCGTTTCCTTTCTCTAAGATGGGGCCGGAATCTGGAGGCGTGATTTCAGCGCAGTTCCAGTAGTAGGTTTCCCATTTCGTGATATCGGAGAGAAGAGACCAGATTTTTGTAGCGGTGATGTCTTTGGCGATCACTTCGTTGGAGACGTAGTTGTCTGTTGTGCCCGGGACGTAGCGGTCGGGCCAGGTAATTGCGGTTGCTGTTGCCATGGTGAGGATATTTTTGATGCTTGTGAAGGTTCGAATGGTGTTGGAATTGGTGTTTTATTTTAAAGTGATGGGTGCTTATTCACGACGTGCATGACGAAACCGGGAAATAGTACCGTCGACACCGATGATCTCCAGGTATTTCCCGTATTTATAATGACTCTTCCTCCCAACTTATTTCTACTCCAATTATGTAAAGCATGGAATCTGTTTTATTTCCACGTCTGCACACCTTTCCGGCCATGCCCATTGATGTTACTGTAGTACAGGAGGGGGTTCTCGGATCGGAGATAAGTTGTCACTCTCTGAGCCGATCGGAGCTTCGTCTGACAAATCCTCGATCCTGCAACAAATTTCTTCGTTCTCTTTTGGCGCCAGTGTCAATTTTAGAAGCCCCCAGATAAGTCTTCCCTGGATCTTGTTGTACTAACGGAAGTCCAATCGAGGCTTGTTCGGTTGAAGTCGGGATGAAGTGGAAGTGAGTCACAAGGCACCGCAATCAATCCTCCCTCATCCTTGATCAAAGCGCTCAGCTCTTCTTCAGTCATAATATTCTGATAGTATTCTCGTAATTGAAAGCGTATGCAGATCGTCAATATCAAAACGTATATCACGATCAATGCAAGGCCAATCTTGTCCTCGAGATCCAAGGATGGTTGCGGTTTGAGTTTTCGAGAAAGATATTGGACGCAGTCCTCGCCCAAAGAGACGCCGAGATCCTAGGTTGGTCAGCTCATGGACTCAGTATGCTGTTGGCCTAGACTTACGGATTGGAGCTGGCAAGATGCCATGAAGTTCATTGAGTTGGTCCATCGCTGGTGCTTGTGCCTGGTTTGGAGCAGGTGTTCTAGTTCGAGCAGTAGGGATGCTACAGTGACGATACCAAGGGCCAGCATTTTCACTTTGCCTATCGGCTTCAAATTCATCCAGAGAGGTGTCCATCCTCCAAGGAGCACAAATAGAAAGTTATTCCAGGAAGGCGTCCTTCCTCCAAGGAACACAAATAGACGATCGGACAAGTATCGATGGACGAGCTGTACCAGGCTGATCATACCGGTACGTTCTAGAATAAAGTTTCTGGAGTACCAAACAACCGTCAACAGGTATGGTATAAATATAATACCCAGCAAGACCCAAAGTATAATGGTGATCGTACGCCAGGTACCGTCACTCGAGTCGATGCATACATACACATTCCGATTGTTTTCAGCGCGTTTAGCAAAGACAAGAACGCTCCTTACCATCAGCATGAAAGCTCTCAATCTCGACACAGGAGCGTCCATCAACCAGTCATCGATGTCTGGTGGAGCCTTGGGCGTCTTGGCCAAATTCTTGATGCAATCTTCTCCAAGTGGGAGGTTCTGTGCCTAAGTGCAGTATTGTCAGTCCCGCCAGGCTCTTCCCTTACAAGAATCCGACACATACCTTTCTATTCTCACATTCTTGCAGAAAGCTGTACGCCAACGCTTGTCTGCTGTCCGCTTCACTCTTCACTTGCAAATTCACACCCTGTGCGGCAGACAAGGAGCTATGAAATGCTGGAAGAAGGCTGACTGCCTCGTAGATAAGTGTCAACACACCAAAGGCGAGTGTTGCCCAGAAAGTTCGCCTTGCAAGGATTTTTTGGCGTGTTTCTTTCTGAGTCGCAAATTCTCTTGGTTGACTTTCGAGATGAGAGGGATGCGAGCTAGCTTGGCCAAGTTCGAGGTCAATGTTTTTGAATGGGAAGGAGAAATTGCGTGTTGTAGAGGGCGGATAGTAAGGTACGGCTGAGAAAGGCGATTTGATGTTCGGAGGTGCTTGGAGAGAGATGTCTTTCTGGACTGTTTGCGTTTGCGAAGGCGTCATCATGTCTCTCTGAATTTTCACGCATCCAGCGGAGATCCAGCTTTTCATTTTGTTAGGCTCAAGCTCCGATGTTTACGATCGCGGAAAGGATGACGTAGAAGAGGAAGGAAGTTGGTGAGGCTGTGGTAACTCGGTGAGCAGACAAGTTCTCGCTTGCATTGCACAGCCACCACGGCACATGAATCCTATGAACCCCATGAAGAATGCTTCGAGAGAAGAGGATGTGGGGTCTTTCGACCACAATCATTTCAATTAGCTTTGGCATCGAAGCTAATTGACCCCTGTGGCAGTCATGTCGATGCGAGTTTATGCTGACCAGCGGTGCAGGAACAGCCGCGCATCGCACCTTCTCACAAGACTACAAAATCTGTTCTTCGCTCTTCGATCCTCAACTTTCTGCTCTCTTGCTTCAATATATTCTGTGCATATATTACTTCTATAATCAAGGTCAGCGAGGACATCGATTGACCTATGGCAAATGATTTTCAATACACACCATTGGCTCCAGGAGAAATCCGCGTCCTAGATCTGCTGGCTGGGGATAACGACTCGCCTATTGCATGCCGTCTTCGACATGTTCTTATAGAAAAGTTTCGAGAATATGAAGCTGTTTCATACACCTGTAATTTTGTGTCTCATAAGTCACGAACTTGGTTTCCCCCCCCCCCCCCCCCCTTTTGCAGCGTGAAGGCTGGAGCGATACTCTCGAGCAGCTTTTTCAACCACTCAACTTTGATCGGACAATCGAAGAGGCTGGATTAAGTTCCTGCATTCAGTAAGGCGTTATGGCAGCAGTGTTCTTGCTTAGAGAAAATGGTTCGAGAATGTCCAGGCAAGGCTGAGAGATTGAGAATCCTGTTCTCGAGATCGACGTAGCATTCAAACAAGCCTTGAAATATAAGTGTCAGAATGAAAAGAGAACGATAATAACACATTGGTTCTGATGTCTAGGGGGCACCTAGCCTTGCGGTCGTGCCATCGACCTTGAGGGAAAATCATTTTGTGTCACACCAAATTTGGATGAGGCCTCGAGACAGTTCCGCAAATAAGCATCTGGAGAACAGGATAAGGCTAGTGTAGCAAGTGGTAGCCAAGTCTCACGGTGCCTATGGATCGACGCCATCTGCTTATATCTTGATCGATACCGAACGAAATACCGTAGAAACTTGAGGTTGGACCTTTATTTTCCGAGGGGTTTTGTATTATGTTAGTCGGACTAATACATCGCTTTCATCAATTCCGCCTTCGCATCGCCTTACCTGTTCTTTATCACACCGGGCATTAGGGGCCGAGCACATCAGCCAACACCTCCGCTGAGGTGCCAGAAATGTTGTCTTGGACAATTCGACTTCTCATACCCATGTCCCATTCGCGCCACCTTCCCTCATCGGCTGACCGTCTTGGTCTATCAATATCGTAAGACCAGATATCATATGCTTTCAGAATAGCTTCGTCGGCAGCAAGCTCTTGGGGATACGTCGAGAGTACCTTGTCCATTTCGTGGTAAAAGTCTTCTCGATATGGTCGCCATCCAAAGTACATCTTCGTGTATTCCCAATACTCTGGGAACTATCCGGCGAATTCCCAGTCAATAATACCTGTTATCTTCCCATTCTTTACCATGATATTCTCAGGTGACATGTCTGCATGGGTAAATTTCGTGACGTAGGAATTGGATTTGTTGTGAATATTTGTAACGTCCTTGTCAAAAGCCTATAAATCCATAGAATCGCCTCTTCGCACAAATATATGGAAGTCGGCTACAGTATGCTCTCGAAGGGACCGAAGCGTCTACCGCCTAAGCGGTGATCATAGCCGGATCCTAGCATCAATGGTCCAACAAATCCTTCTTTAGGCGGTTGAAGACCTCGTAGCTGTTCGAGATATCCTGCAAGCTCTGTGACTAAGCTTGTTTTTTGCTCTGGCGTCAAGGTTTGCCAAGTCACGTTCAGGGTATTACCCGGAACTAACTCCATAACCAAGTCCTGAGATCCATCTATACAATTGTATACACCGAAGACTTTGGGAATTGGAATTGTGGTATTTGGCGAACAAACTCCATCGCCTCAAATTCAGTCGGATGACATTGCATCTTAATCAGTTGGTTGAGACCGATATACCTGACCTTCGCTCCTGATCCCTTAAGCCTCTCGTAAGTCTTGTTTCCCTCACATAGACGGTCCCATGTTCGAAGCCTAGTCCATAGAGGAAGATGTTTGTTGCTCATCTTTATATTCGCGCCGTAGTGATCGCCTCGTTGTAATGCCGATGTAGGAAGAATAAGCTGGCCAAGCTGCGGTTGGACGAGAATTGACCATAGGAATTATAGAAATGTGATAGCGGTTGCGACGACGACGGAGTCGGACGAGCAGAGGTTATGCTTGTATCTCGATTAATACAACGTGACGCAGAGGAACGATTGTTGTTGGAGACATTCATGGGAATCGAAACTAGAGTGGTCGATTGGGTCGTCTAAACTCACTGTGTGTCAGGGGTTTCGGCAAGGCCCGACGGCGCGTAAATGAGGGTCCTAGTAGAAAGCTTAGTCAGGGTTCATCGGAGAAAGAGTCTTGGCGGGCCCGAGGATCTGACTTCCACAATACAAAACTTGAGACACATTGGAAGAGACTGAACATACATGAGCCGAGCGACTTGCATCCACTTGGATGTTCCATCTTCAGCCTCCATGCCGCAAGCGAATTTTCAATGAGCATTTGTGCCAAAGACTGAGAGACGGATGTTCATCAAGCTCTCATGTGGCCTGACAACGGGATCAACTGAAGCACATAGAAGCACTTCAAACGATCTTGGACTTCCCCACACTGCTTAAAAATTGCGGCAAAAACTATCTGTGAAGCTGCTCCACTCCCCTCCGCGAAACCCCAAACTTTCCTCCGACCCAACATTCTTAATTTCTCACGAACTCAATCACCCACTTCTCCAAAATGTTTAGGAACGCGCCAACTTCCGAGGTCTTCTTTGCCTTTGGTCCCAGTGACTCGTATTTGCTAGACACGCCAAAGATTTGGAAATAGTGAGCAAAGTCTTAGACCGTGAAAGACGTGACGAAAGGCGCTAAGTTATCGTCTAGTTAAGGCCTCTCATCGAGCCTACAAAGCCAAATCAACGAAAGCGGTCCCGCTGGCATTCATTATCCTCACTGGATAGGTCTAGGACCTGACAACTTATTCCACTGCACTTACGAGACCAATGGCGGTGAACTCTGGCAAAGTAAGTCATCGCGATCAACATGCTGTCCCACTGAGTGAATATAATTACAAACATTACCTCCTTTCCACAACTCAAGAAATGGCTCGAGGAGAAAGCCCCCATGAGCGGCTCGAGAACTCGACTTGTTTTCGGTCACGAAGATACTACTTATTTCACGATCGACAAACAGGCGGGTACAAAATGGAGTAATATTCTAGAACGGATGGAAGATTGCATCCTCAAGTGCGATATAAACCCCGAGCAAGTCGCGCTTGGAGATAACAACTCGTTCTACTTTCGCTTTAATAAAACAGAGGGTGTTTCGTCGTTGAATGACAGTTACCCTGAAGTGCACAAGATGCTTGAGGACACTTCGACTTTGCCTAAGGTCTGACAAGAATTCTATCGCTTGAAAGACCCCGCCGATTGGTGTAGTTCGTGGCTCTCAATCCACACAGGAGGAACGAGTATTTACTTGTGGATGCGAATGATGTAATTCATTGGCGTGTTTCGACTGCTATCAGTCATGATGTGAGGGAAGTCATGATGTGAGGGAAGTCATGATGTGAGGGAAGTCATGATGTGAGGGAAGTCATGATGTGAGGGAAGTCATGATGTGAGGGAAGTCATATACGCTTATTGTGGAGCTGGGCCACAGACAGTCGGACCTTCATCATCCTCGCAAGATGTTCGCCAAATACTCGAAGGTGTCAAGCTTGTTCTGGAAGTTAGCTCGACTGTAGTCAGTGTGATATACGCTATGGGAGTAGCTGCCGCTGGGACGGTAGTAGCAGGGACTGTTGCTTGAAATGTAATGTGTTTTGAATAATTGAATTCCCAGGAGTGTGCCCTTTATATAACATCGTTGCAAGTGGAAAATTGCTACGAAAGGAAATTCTGCTGGCTTACATACTTTAAGCCTGGGTCTTTCGTCACTCGTGGATACTTCTCTAGGGTACTTCTCACAAGTCCTTCTTCTGGGCATTTTTCTTGAATCATTTCTCTAATACTGATTTAGTTCCCTCGAAGTCTCCTTATGCTCGTGAACGTTTGACCACCTGTGAACGATTGAGTGCCTGTGAGCGATTGCGCAATTGTGAACGCTTAAGCGACTATAAGCGATTATGAATGTGATTGTTGCTTTCGGGATCATCTATATAATCCAAACATACTATTGCTTCCAACTTTCCTCCCACGATACTTTCTCAAAGTCAAACCCACTTTCTGCAAAACATTACTCAAAGCAAAGACCCTTACACCAAAGAATTTAATACCTACTTAGGTATTCTTAAAGATGTCCCCACAAGAATGCGGCTATCGAGTAGACTTGGAGGATTACGACTTGATCTGGGACCGATTCCAATTCCCACACGAAGATCATCCTGTCGAAATGGACCTACTTTCCGAACTCGAACATGACGAGTTTGACAATATGGTGCTCGATAATCGAGCTCGCTAACATATCCACCACGGCTTGCCGCAAGATATTGACAGAGCATCTAATCTTCAAACCCAAAGAAGGCTGCTTGATATGAGAGAAGAAAGTGCGAGGGTCAGAGAAGTAGATCTTAGGGATTCCATCAACGCAGCAAGCGGCGAGCCTCGAGAATAGGCAAGATAATAACAGCAAGATTAGCAGTGGAAACTCCAGGGATGCTGCGATGGTCTCTTATGGAGTGGATCTTGAAACCCGAACGTACTAGACACAATCATCGATGCTTTTAGGATGCAGGTTTTTTTTTTTTTGAGACTGAATAGCTTTTAAGACCAAATACATTGTGAGACAAAAGACATTTTGAGGCGAAAGATATTTGAGACTGAAGATATTTTGGGACTGACCTCTCTTGCGACTTGCCCCGGTTGCGACTAGGCCCTCTTGAGGCTGGACCTCTTTTGAGACTTCTTCCGCGTACTTCTTTTGGGTCACTCTGCACTTCACTTACGTGGCCAAAAAAAATTCTGATAGCCAATTTGTTTAAGCAAAGTGTCCAAAGAAATACAATAAGCACGCATTGAACTTGACGGGCTTTGAAAATTCCAGACATTTAACAAGCAGACAATGCCCCAACAGGGAGTGATGTTCCATGTCTACGCCGAACACTTTACGTGCAGCAACTTGGCCCTGGGAAACAGCAATCAACAGGAAACAGAGGGGTGACTACCTAGAACTAGGCTGGAGCAGACAACAAACCCACGTTGTAAATCGGTTACATATCCCCAACACCTTACAACGCAAAGAAGTCTATCAGAGGAGTAAGCACTCGCCATGCCTGAAATCCATTGATTCATTGAAAATCATGCCATCCATTCCTCCACTACGAAATATAAACCTTCTTCAACCCCTCTACCTTCACCGCACCCCCTTCCCCACCCCTCAAATCCTTAACCCACCCACTCTCCAACCCCGCCTTCCTACTATACTCCTCCAACCGCTGCAACCCGTACACGCACCCATTCGGCAACAGCACCAAATCACTCTCCACATGACTCTTTGTATGATGTGCATAAGGCACATTTCTCGCCAAATCGTTGAGCTCCGTACTGCAGATGGGACAGACAGACGTTGTTAAGCTGGACGAGGAAGTGGGAGATATGGATGTGGCAGAGTGGGAGGAGTGGCAAGAGGGGGTTTTGAGGGCGGAGAGTCCGGCGGATAGAGCGATGTGGAGGAGTGGGACGGAGGGGAGGGAGAGCAGGGAGTTGTGGGTGGCCATGAAGTGAGTTGAGAGGGTGGTCCAGCGGGAGGGGCTGTAGAGGTCCTGTTTTGCTTGTGTTAGTGAGTTTCATAGAAGTGTCAAAGGGGAGAGATACGCTATAGACGTGTGCATGTGTTCCAGGAGGGAAAGCGAGGAGGCCACATGCTTGTTGGACTTCCTTGGGGTAGGTTTCTCGGTATGGGAGGAGGTATTTCTTGGCGTGGGCTATTGATTCGAGTAATTTGGATTGGTCTTGAGTTCGGACCAGTTCGATGTATTGTTGGAATCGGAGCATAAATTCGAGATTGCTCTGCTGTACTGTCAGCATCTTGCCATAGCATATGAGGTGTGATACGTACGTCCATCTTCCGTAACTCCTTCTTGTTGTCATTGCACCATGCCAAAGCCTCAGTCACTCTGCCATTTTGTAACGACTCCCGTATCCGACTCATCTGCACAAATGTCTCGACGTCCACTAAGTCCTCTATCCCCTTCTCTTTTGCCAAAGCACCTGCACTCTCCTTATACCCATTCCGTAGCAGATAATCCACAAGCAATCGATCTAGTCTCGTCCGTGACCATTCTTCGTACCTGACATCGTCTAAACTCTGCATAGTGTATAGTTCTCCCAGATGCCGTATCCGACTTTGTGATTGCTGGTGTAGTCGAGTCTCTTCTTCGGCACAAGCTGTGAGTTTGCGCTTTAGACCCCGCATACGGGCAAGCATGGAGTCGACATTCTTGAGGACATCGTCTGGGGCTGAAGAGGAGAGAGATGATGTGGCGGTTTCTTTGAGAGCGGATTTTACGGCTAGGGAGTCTTTTTCGACGTGTAGGTGGGCGAGTTTGAAGTTCTTGCGGAGGAGCTCGAAGGGGAGGCGGAGGAGGGGTTGGTCCTGGGAGTTTGTTAGTTGGAGGTCTTTATGGGAGAGAGGCAGACGTACGAGGATTAGATGGCTATCTGGGTTGAGCTTTGAGGTTATGTGGTCTGCCATCTTGGGGTGGGCGAGGGAACTGTCATGCAGCAGAGCTGGTGATAGCTTCAGAGAACAGAGATTCTGGTTTGTGCTGGTAGTTGGATATTGTGTTGATTCTGGCGAATCGGAGTGTTCGTGCTTGGCCGCAGATGGTTTTGACTTCTTGGTAAATTTAGGTTCGAGACGTTGAATCAATGATTATGTGCAGTGGTACGTTGTCTCTCCAAGTGAGATGTGATGTCGTCGTGAAGCGCAACTCCGACTATCGCGATAATGATACGGCAGGCGAGAGAGCTGGGGAAGCTCTTCCTATTGGTGAGAGACAACTTGCTCTTGAAGCGCCTCAATCAGGGTTCAACCATGGAAACTAATACTCCTGATAATCTTTGAAAGTTTTTAGGGGTGGACTTCTCCATGCAGCGAGGATATATCAACGTCGGATCAGTCCGGGACAGCAGCTGGAGTTTGGATGTGATCAAAGGTTAAACGAATTCTTAGCTATTACTGGAAGTTGAAGCATCAATCACTATCCTGCATAGCCTTTGAGCAGAGAAAAGCCAAAGTCAATAATATACTTTGCTTCTGAATAGCCTCCCATCAGCTGTTCACATGCAAGCTGGGCAAGCTCCTCTTGCATCAGCTTCAAAGAAGGTGTCATGACCAACTGCTGTCGATAGAGGCCACTCATGCAGTTGCATTCTGCCGAAGTCGAGACCGGCAAGCCTTGAAAGCCGAAGAGCCGCAATAGATCTTTGAAGACAACGATAATTGACACGTCGTGTGAACGAAACTGACAAGAAGATAGACTCCATCTGAACCTGTCTATGATTATTCATAAAATGCACAATTTTTGAAGCTCTCCAGCCTCCTTGTCGTGAATGCTGCTTCCTATTTTGCCGAAGTCTGTCTGACGAACGACCCCTATCTATCTAACGAGATTCGGCTAGCGTCTTCCGAAAGAGGGCAAGCGTCGATTGGCCGACAGCTTCTTCCCACAACCATTTGAACTCGTGACAGCCCACACGTGAAAACTCCATCTCCCCTCAACCTCGAGATATCAAGTCGCATCATCCAACTCGGCGACAAAGAGGGTGTCCTACTTGTCTCATCCTTCCATACTTCTTCGATACCTGCATTCAGCAATCCCAGTTTTCTTTGGGTACCGTCGACCAATTCACGTTCGTCTCCTCGAGCTCGTGATTCCGAAAGTCACGCTCATCATCACGTTTCTGGTCTGCTGATTTGGACCCTGAACACCTCCTCCCCAATCAAAAGTACAACAATAGAGCGAGAGAACATCGATTCGTTTCCTCTATCGTGTTCTCCTGAACATCCCCTCGATATTACTTCGATTTTCGCCTTCTTTCGACCTCGTTTCGGCGCGTTGCAGGCGATACATGTCAACGGACTGTCGCGTTGCTCATCGGCTGTGATACACTCGGATCAACAGACTGATATCCTACAAGGTATGTTGCGCCTGAATCTCCTATATGTCAAATCCATTCACGTCGCGCCTCTGCGCTCTTCCTCCTGCTCATCCCACCCGTCGTCCACTCGTGCAACCCGTCATGGGCAAGGCACAGTGGTCGATTCCCACGCGACCGCAAAAGAGGTCACGATCCCTCGTTAGGTGCTCCAATGCCCGGACATGACCGCGGCTGGCCGTTGGCCAAAATCCAGTGCGCTTCACCCTCCCGTCACCGGATCGCAAACACCGAGAACGAAATGCCTCCTCCCTTCGATGTCACATCACGCCGTGCAGAAACATTTCTGCTCTTGTACTGCGCGCCCAGTCAAACAATGTCTCTGTTTGCGCGCAGCGAGCAGCTCCATCTCATTGTACTGTACTTCGCCAGCGCGTCGTTACAATGACTTGTCGAGCTGGCAGATGTCCACCAAGTCGAAGGACATTTCGCATCCCGTCAGCGCTGAGCATTCAATTGCTATGCGGTTCCTCATCTGCAATGACACGTGCTGACCTTGTGTGTGCTACTGTAAAGGGTACGAAAACGTTCGTCGCGACAGAACGCTGAACGAACTACTGCAGAGAAGCGTTTCGAGAACTCTCATCGGCGCGAATCAGATAGCCTCTCCGACTGATTAGGGATCGCAGTACACCTTTTCGTTGTACCTGTGCAAAGCTCGGTAGAACACGTCATCTACTCCGAAAGAATAGGTTCAGCCTTAAAGCTACCTACCAACCCCTCGAGGTCATCTGCGCCTCTCGGGCCCATCCATCCCTCCTCGAACGAATCATATCGAAAGAAGCGTCACGAGTTATTCATATCTGCGAAAATGGCTGACATGGATCTCGAGCATTCCGGTTTGCAGGACGTTGCAAACTCTCTGCGTGGAGACGATGGATCCGTCAGCAACGCCCAAAAGCGCAAGAGAGACTCTGAATCAGCTGATGACACGAGACGTGGTGGTAACAAGCGTATTTCTCCCAATAATACCGGTAAGGATCAGCATGATGGTGTTATTGAAGCTTTACAAGACTACAACTCCTTACACCACCTCTCAGACAATCACAACGGTTCTGCCGAGCATGCTTCGACCGCTGCTGCTGCGCTGGCTGGTATCTACCCTACTATGACTGTTCCCCAACCCACCGACCTCTCTTTCGGTAATCCTGGTTCAGACTCCGATCGCAACCCCGAGTCTTCCTTTATGGACAATAGCCAGCAGCAAGACTCGTTCTCCATGGATAACTCAACTCCGTCCGGAGGAAGAAGCTCCAACAAGCCTGCTGTTGGTTCTGATGAGTGGCATAAGGTCCGAAAGGACAATCACAAGGAGGGTAGGTCATATACTTCTGCTGTTTTCTGCACATGCGCTAACGAAGTTTTATAGTTGAGCGCCGCCGTCGAGAGACCATCAACGAAGGCATCAACGAACTGGCTAAGATTGTTCCGGGATGCGAGAAGAATAAGGGCTCGATTCTGCAGCGTGCTGTTCAATTCATCACTCAACTCAAGGAAAACGAGACCCAGAACATCGAGAAGTGGACCCTCGAGAAGCTCTTGACCGAACAAGCCATTGCGGAGCTCAGCGCTAGCAACGATAAGTTGAAGGCTGAATGTGAGCGTGCCTGGAGAGAGGTTGAGACCTGGAAGAAGACATGCCAGAGTGCTGGTTTGGCGCCCAAGAAGGAAGATGGTGGAGACAACTAGAAAAGTTACACCTTCGGTTATGGGCGGCATTTCTTACAGCAGGAGCGGTATTTACGACTTCGCTAGGATGATACCCTGCTACGATTGACGATTTCGCCTGTCGCTCACCCTTCATGTATCGACTTTCGTGCTTTTTATTTCTTCTCCTCGGTGGTTGACCTCTTTGGCATTGCCGGTTGGGACTATGATCATTTTATCTCGCTTTCGTTTTCTTTTATGCAGCACACCTGGGTAGGGCGGGATGGACGTTTTGATGAAGACTTCATAGAAAGGAAACATCGGGTTCTTCCACATTTATCTGGAGTCTGCGAAGATGATGTCTGATAGGTAGCAAATCAAAAACAGTCATGACTTTGGTCTTGTAGATACTGTTCATTGTGACGAAGTGCTCGAGATCTCTCCCGGCTTTATTCAGCACGGCGCCGAACTCTTCGGACCCGAATCCTTTTAGGCTGGGGACGAGCTCTGTTGATTTAAACACGGAAGAGCGGCACCACGATTTCGGTCCTGAAGACACTCAATCTCAAAAATAATGCCCATGCTGCTATGTCGGCGATGTTGGGATGTTGTATTTCTCGTGTCTCACTGGTTAATACCGACAGCCTTGCAAACGAGGCTGATCAGCTGTCTCGAGATCATCTCAGCTCGGAGATCATCATTATTGATTCTTGGCTAATATTCAGACGATATTTGAATTCGCTATCTGTTGGCTAGCACTTTTAGACCAAAAGGTCAAGGTACTGTGACTTTTTTTTGATAGCTGATCGACAAGATTGCAGTTGAGGCTCTAAAAGCTTGAATGATGACGTCTGCCAATCACTGGACGCGAATTACTTTGTGCTGCATGAAAAGCCTACGATTTCGAAAGTGGGGTATCCTCAGCATAAATCGAAACAACAGACATTACTCGTAAGCATAACGCAACGTAGGGGAAAAGAATAAGAACACCGAAACTGATACCTGCATATCGAATACAAACGCACAATCAATTATTGGCTGGCATAAAATAGCGGTGCAGCTGTCGTGGAGTCTGCTTTGTAATTGAGGCTTCGGAGGCTGCATGGCCTGCTAGCTTAATTCCGAGCTTCTATTGACGATCTCGCCGCCTTCACCTCGATATTCTGGAGAACCTTCTTTCTCTTCCAACCCTCACTCTCCACTCTCCACTCCACGTCCGACATCGACTTTCTCGTCTGTCCTTTCTCGATATTCCTTCGCTTCTCTCTATTCCTTCGAAAAGGAAATCTTCTACAGGGCTGAAGTCCTACATCTCGACCGCCATGCCTTACGGCACCACATCCTCCTCGTCGCATTCCCAAGCTCTCCTCTACTCCACAGGCTCTTTCTCCGGCTTCCGACCTTCGATACAAGAGTTGGGTCACGGATACCTATCTGCAGAGAAGAAAGCGCCTCAACCGTTATGTGGGAATAAAGAAGGATGGGGACCTTTAAGTCCTCATAGATATGACTTCACACCTTGTTTTATGGATGTTTGGGTCTCGAGTGTAGCTGTGTATGGGATTTTGTTTGGAGCTGTGGCGATATGGTGGCTGGTGAGGCGGAAACAGAATGCGGAGGTGGAGAGGGATTGGAACTTTTGGACCAAGCAGGTGAGTGTCGAGGGTGGGATACGGGACACTCAATAGCATTCCGCTGGAATCGAAGCTTACAGACGCTATAATGAATGGAGGCTGATGATTATAGGCATTGATAATAGCGATTGGTCTTTCCTGCGTCGCCCAACTGGTTTTCCAAATCCTCAACTATCCCGATGTCTGGGCAGGCGATTTCCGATTCTGGACGAGCATATTAACGATTCTGTCGCTGGGAGTTATCTTCATTATCCAATGGCTGGAACATAGCAGGTTACGGAACGCGAATGGAGTTGTATTGTTCTACTGGCTATTCATCCTCATCGCTTGGTCAGTCAAGCTGCGCTCCTTGATCTCCCAACAGATCTACGATGGACATCTGCCATACTTTGTCGCATACTGTGTAGGCTTTGGACTGGCGTGGATCGAGTTTGGACTCGAGTGGTTGGTGGAGAAGAAAAATAGTGTTTATTCTGCGATTGGGGATGAGGATGAATGTCCGATTGAATATGCGACGGTCTTTTCGATTTTGACGTTTAGCTGGATGACGCCGATGATGAGATATGGGTATAAGAAATTCTTGACGGAAGACGATCTTTGGAATCTGGCGAAGAGGGATACTACGAAATCTACGGGTGACGCTTTTCAGAAGGCTTGGGACCATGAGCTGGAGCATAAGAAGAATCCTTCTCTCTGGATGGCTATCTTCAGAGGGTTCAGTGGACCATACTTCAGAGGTGCATGTTTCAAGACGGTGTCTGATACTTTGGCTTTCGTTCAGCCACAGTTGTTGAGACTGTTGATCAATTTCGTGGATTCGTATCGCACCGAGAACCCTCAGCCTGTGATCAGAGGAGCGGCTATTGCGTTGGCTATGTTCTCGGTGTCCGTTGGACAGACTATGGCTCTACACCAGTATTTCCAGAGGGCTTTCGAGACTGGGATGCGTATTAAGACTGCATTGACTTCTGCTATCTATGGCAAGTCATTGAAGTTGTCAAATGAGGGTAGGGCTTCCAAGTCGACAGGTGATATTGTCAACTACATGGCCGTCGATACGCAAAGATTGCAGGATCTTACGCAATATGGCCAGCAGCTTTGGTCAGCTCCATACCAGATTATTCTGTGTATGGTGAGCTTGTATCAGCTTGTCGGACTTTCCATGTTGGCTGGTGTTGGAGCTATGATCCTCATGATTCCTATCAACGGTCTCATTGCTAGACTCATGAAGAAACTGCAGAAGGAGCAGATGAAGAACAAGGTATGTATTGTCTGGTCTGGGATGGGTCATTCACTTGAGGAAAGGGGAAGCGAGCTAATCACATGAACAGGACTCCAGAACCAGACTCATCGCTGAGATCGTCAACAACATGAAGAGCATCAAGTTGTACGCCTGGGGCAGTGCTTTCATGCAGAAGCTCAACTATGTACGAAACGACCAGGAATTAAAGACTCTTCGAAAGATCGGTGCCGCTCAATCCGTTGCCAACTTCACCTGGTCCACTACTCCATTTCTGGTTTCCTGCTCAACCTTCACCGTCTTTGTCCTCACAAAGGATACTCCATTGACCACCGACATTGTATTCCCAGCCTTGACTTTGTTCAACTTGCTGACCTTCCCTCTCGCCATCTTGCCTATGGTCATCACTTCTATCATCGAGGCATCCGTTGCTGTTGGTCGATTGACAGCATTCTTCGTTGCAGAAGAGCTTCAACCTGATGCCGTGATTGTCAAGGGCCCTGTCGATAGCAATGGGGATGAGAGTGTCTCTGTTCGTGATGCCACTTTCTCTTGGGACCGACATTCGGATCGCAACGCACTTGAAGACATCAATTTCACAGCAGCAAAGGGAGAGCTCACCTGCGTCGTCGGCAGAGTTGGAGCTGGAAAGTCCTCTTTTCTGCAAGCGATTCTCGGAGATCTTTGGAAAGTCAAGGGACAAGTCGTTATCCATGGAAACACAGCATATGTGGCTCAGCAACCTTGGGTCATGAATGCTACTGTGAAGGAAAACATTGTGTTTGGGCATCGATATGATCCTGTCTTCTACGAGAAGACCGTCAAGGCATGCGCACTGACTGAGGACTTTGCCCAACTGCCTGATGGTGACGAGACGGAAGTTGGAGAGCGCGGTATCTCTCTCAGTGGCGGCCAGAAGGCGCGATTGACGCTTGCCAGAGCAGTGTACGCCAGGGCAGACATCTACTTGCTCGATGATTGTCTGTCAGCTGTTGATCAACACGTTGGGAGGCATCTGATTGAAAATGTTCTCGGCCCCAATGGCTTGCTGAGCGGCAAGACAAGAGTCCTTGCCACCAATTCAATTCCCGTTCTGATGGAAGCTGATTTTATTTGTTTGATCAGAGAAGGAAAGATTATTGAACGTGGCACCTACGAACAGCTCATGGCGATGAAAGGCGAGATTTCAAACCTCATCAAGACCGCAGGGAACCAAGATTCGCAAGAATCAGAGACCACTTCCAGCGATTCATCGACGATCATCGACACTGACCAAGGAGAGGACGATGGAGAGGACGAGAGAGAAGAAGCACAAGAGTACTTGACCCAATTGCAACCAATTCGTCCAGCATCAGGATCAGCGGTCAAAAAACGCAAGGGAAGCATGGCCACGTTGAGACGTGCAAGTACGGCAAGCTTCAAGGGTCCTCGAGGAAAGCTTCGAGACGAAGAAGAGGGCCACAAGACAAAACAAAATAAGGAGTTTTCCGAACAAGGGAAGGTCAAATGGGACGGTACTGCTTCCCGGTCCCCGGATTCAGATCTGATCGATGATGGCTGACAACCTGCATTAGTTTATGCCGAATATGCTAAAACAAGCAATCTTTATGCCGTCGCCATCTATCTCCTGATGCTGATCGGTGGGCAATCAGCACAAATCGGTATGTTGTCATAACGCCCCCAGCTGAACCACGTTTCTTTTGTTTTTCTCATGCGCAATTTCCCCAGGCTAGAAAGTCTAGCCTCAACCAGCGTTTCAGATACTGATCTTCGCAGGGGGAAGCGTTTGGCTCAAGCAATGGTCCGAAAACAACGGCGAGGACGGCCGAAATAATCATGTCGGGAAGTACATCGGCGTGTACTTTGCCTTCGGCATCGGTGGAGCCGGCTTGGTGGTTGTTCAGACCTTGATCCTCTGGATCTTTTGTTCAATCGAGGTGAGTGACATACACGTGCATTGTGCAGATGCGGAACGGGACGGAAGCTAATATCATATCCCGTCAGGCTTCAAGAAAGCTACATGAGAGAATGGCCTTTGCCATCTTCAGGTCCCCAATGAGTTTCTTCGAAACGTGAGTGCATGCTCCGGAAATGCGTCCAAAGACGACGTTGACTAACCGTCCATTAGAACCCCAGCAGGACGGATCCTCAACAGATTCTCAAGGTTAGTCTCAACACCATAATGTCAGCTTGCCCAGTTTGTATGGGGCACAAGTTCTTCCCATAGCATCGAAACTGCCAGTGGCAGCCCAATTCCAGTCTCAATTCGCTCACGACTTTGGGAGATGCATGCGTGTGCAGAAAGCTTCCCCACCGAGTCTTCTGGAATCACGAATGTTCTCATGGTTGAACCATGTGGTTTGGAACCCCGCAACTCTGCATTGAGCACGGTGCAGATGTCGTCTCGATCAGTGCGCCCATTTGCCATCCCTCATGCAGTGTAACCCCAGTTGTATGAAGCTTCTTGTCGCTATTTTACTGACACCAATCACTTGACAGCGATATTTATCGTGTCGACGAGGCAAGTTAATCTGTGTTACCAAACCGCTGGTTCGATGCTGACCATTTTTAGGTTCTTGCCCGAACGTTCAATATGCTATTCGTGAACAGCGCTCGCGCGTTATTTACCCTAGTTGTTATCTCGACCTCGACCCCTGCGTTTATTGCCCTCATCGTCCCATTATCTGGGGTATACTATTGGGTTCAGCGATATTACCTGCGGACATCACGGGAACTTAAACGTCTCGACAGTGTAAGCCGGAGTCCAATCTATGCACACTTCCAAGAGTCGCTTGGTGGTATCACCACAATTCGGGCATACCGGCAGCAGTTACGTTTCGCGGCAGAAAATGAATGGAGGGTGGACGCAAATCTTCGGGCTTATTTCCCTTCGATAAATGCTAATAGGTATGTATCACTGTGATGTAGATTCTTAGTGGTGCTGACATTTGCAGATGGCTGGCTGTACGCCTCGAGTTCCTTGGTTCCATCATCATCCTCAGCGCGGCAGGGTTCGCCATTATTTCTGTATCCACAGGTAGTGGACCGTCCGCCGGCTTGGTAGGTCTGGCAATGTCGTATGCCCTGCAAATCACTCAATCCTTGAATTGGATCGTTCGTCAAACGGTTGAGGTAGAGACAAATATCGTGTCAGTGGAACGGGTCCTGGAATATGCACGACTTCCAAGTGAAGCCCCCGAAGTCATCCACAGGAGCCGTCCACCAATCAGCTGGCCAGCAGCAGGTGCGGTGCAGTTCAATAATTACAGCACAAGGTATCGAGAAGGGTTAGACCTCGTACTCAAGAACATCAATCTGGACATCAAGCCGCACGAAAAGATTGGCGTTGTAGGTCGTACTGGTGCGGGGAAGTCGTCTCTAACGCTCGCCTTGTTCCGGATCATCGAGCCGGCGATAGGCAATATCAGCATTGACCAGCTCAACACCTCGACGATAGGCCTGCTGGATCTGAGGCGCCGGTTAGCAATCATCCCGCAGGATGCGGCTCTTTTCGAAGGCACGATCAGGGATAATCTCGACCCAGGACATGTGCATGATGACACGGAGCTCTGGAGTGTGCTGGGTAAGTTTGGCTTCTCTTTCCCTTCTTTTGGTCCGATCCCTGGGAATTGCAGATTAATGAGGTGGCATGCATTGTGGTACTTGAGACCTCAGATCTTGCAGGCGGCGGGCCGTGCAGCAGCAACGTCGAACATTCCTTGGCTAACGAATTATCGTAGAACATGCTAGGTTGAAAGATCATGTCTCGACGATGAGTGGAGGCCTTGAAGCTAGGATCCATGAAGGGTGAGCGTGGCTTTCCTTTTGTTATTCACGCTTTTGCATTTTGGCATTATATTATCACAGCTCCATACGACACGCAGTCTTTGACAACCGTTACTCCCGTTTCTTGGCTCAGTGGTCACGACGCGAGACGGGCTGTCTGGCAATGTCCACATACGCCTCCTGAGCGCGGTGATTCCTTGTTCTTGAGCAGCACCAAAATCTTACCCTTTCCATTCAACTTCCCTTCTTCCATCTCACGATACTACATCCCCTTCCACGACGGCAACTCCTCGAACGATTTTCGTATCACCCCAGTTCACAAGCTTGACGGTCTTCACCGAGTACAACCCAATTCAACCCGATCAAGCCTTGCTAACACCACCATCTCACAGCGGATCCAACCTCTCCCAAGGCCAACGCCAACTCGTCTCTCTCGCTCGAGCCCTGTTGACACCATCCAATATCCTCGTCCTAGACGAAGCCACAGCAGCCGTAGACGTCGAAACTGACGCTTTGCTCCAAACCACTCTCCGCTCTCCATTATTTAGCAAGAGAACGATAATCACGATCGCGCATAGAATTAATACGATTTTGGATAGTGATAGGATTGTGGTCCTAGAGGGGGGAGTGGTGAAGGAATTTGATACACCGAAGAGGCTGATTGAGGAGAGGGGCTTGTTTTGGAAGTTGGTGAGAGAGGCCGGGTTGGAGGGGAGTTCGCAGCTGAGGTAGTAGTTAGGGAGGAGGGATGGGGATGGGTGGAATGATTGATTGAATGAATGTTAGCTAAAATTGTGTAAATTGTGTGGTAAAAATAAAGATATTCATTGACAAACTTGATGTTTGTTCGACGTTTTTCTGGCTGGTGAAATTTGAGGCTCATCATAATCGCACCTTGAAGACAAGGAACGGACTTGGCTTGAATGTGAAGGCGAAGATGTGATTCCCCGGGGTGGAACTGGGGCTGTGCTGAAGGAGCTGTCTCCGTCATGCCGTGTAACCTGTGGTGTTACCAGAGTTCTGGGGGAGGTTGTGGAGGTGGATGGTTGGGCAGAGCAGTAAAGTATCACAACTACAGATCCGAACTACAGCTCCAGCCTTGCATTTTGCCGCCACATCGATATCCCCATTTCATCAGTGCTCTCGGGATAACAACCACACTTGAAAAGATTCGACGCCCTGGAGAGCTCTGTGTTGCGTACTGAAACTTGTGGTAGTGGTGGTAGGGGACGAGCGAGGAGGGGAAGAAGGAAGGTTAAAGCAGCAGCGTGAATTAATTGAATTCACGGGTGTCACGGCAGGATTGGGTTTTGATATACACCAGGTTTGAGGGAGTGATGCAACTCGGGATTACGAGGTTTGTTTGGGCATTGGAGGGGTAGTAGGTATAGCTTAAGTTCAGTATTGGGCACACACACATATATATAGGTAGGTAGGGTCGGAGTCGGACTCGAGTCCGTGAGCTTTTTTCCCCCCTCGATTTGATGCTATCTTGAGGTGATGGGAAAAAAAGGTGCTCAGACTTTTTGATTGGAGTTTGTATTTCGAAACACATGGTCGATATCAATGTGAGGTGATGCTCGATATGCTGTGTCTACTGTCTAGATACGGAAGTTTGAACCTAGGCCCTGGATTACTGAAGAAGGAAAATTGATGCGTCTCTGAGCAGGAACCCTTCTTCCTTCGATTTTTGAGCAGGCATGTGAATGCCATCATCATATGAGACTTAGAAAGCTTGGCATGCAAGTCACTTCCCTCCCTTTCCTTCCATCTCACTTCACCCAAGCTGCGAGGCTATGATTCGAATAGAAGAAGAGGGTGTGCAGCTCAGGAGAGCTTCCTCCGGTGCCGTGGTGCCGTGGCATGGGATTCACTCTCCTCCCACATGCTTCTGCAGTTTCTTACCTTTCAGCCAACCGTGGAGAGCAGAGAGGTGAAGGCAAGCTTGCTCCGCTGCGGAGTGCCATATGGGAATTGGATTCCAAACTTCCCATCTTGACTCTGTCGATCGACCGCAGGGAATACAGAGCTAGAATGTGGAGAAGAGGGGAAGCGGGGTGCAGTGGAGAAGAAGGCCGAAAAGATTGCAGCTGAATTGAGGCTTACGCATGGCAAATCCATGCTTTGCCAATGTTTTGAAAATTTATATATTGGCTTGTGAAAGCATAAAGCCAAGCTTCAGAGGCAAGCTGGAAAAGGTCGAACATGGGCGTATGCAAGCTGCACGCAGGGTCTATTGTGACGTCCATACTACCCCACTTCAAGCCATGCACTACCAGGATATGAAGTGCAGGCTTTATTGCAACCAATATTGGGAACGATTGCATCGGCGATGGGCATTCAAGGGGCGAAGTGGTGGTGTGAAAGAGAATGGGGTTGCCATGTGTTGTGCCTGCTGACTCTGCATGATTCAGCATTGAGGTGGTGAACGAGGATTGTGGCTGGCTAGCTTTCTTGATTGATATGGACGAGGATGTTTCTGTTCTGGAAGATCGAGGAGAGGTGAGGGTGTGGAGGTGCGAAATGCGATTGAGTGGAAATTCGGAATGATTTCCAAAAAAGATGTTTGAGATGGGTGAAAATACGAGGTTTGTAAACGCGTGAATTCGAAGTGAGAAATAGCAAAGTAATTTGTGAAGTGAATTATCAAAGTACAAGAAGAGAAGGTAAATCGATATATCGATACCTAGCCTCGCAAAGTTCTCTTTATGTTTCACCAGGTCGCTCAAATACCGACTCTTTCATCCTTCAACCGACCTTTTAGCGCGAAGTCAGCATCCCACTTTGAAGACCGAGTACTTATTACCTCCTTATCCATCACCAGCCTAGATATACAAATCAATATTACCCCGAATCCAAACAAGAAAGAGGGGTAAGCTATCCACCACCCCTATTGGTTACCAAAGGCCTCTTTCCCTGGAAATTTTGGAGGACCCTCGCTTGCTCGCTTCCTGGTGTTTGTGTAACCCGAGGTTGATTTGTCTACGAAGTACAGGGCCTTTTAATTGTTAAACATCGCCACCCAGATTACCCAATTACAGACCAGAAAGAGAAGATCTGGACAGGTGATTGGGCAGACCACTCGGTTTTTCGACAGTATTTGGACGAATCTACACTCGCCTAACAATTAAAAGGCCCTGTACTTCGTATGTCCGAGCGTGGCGCTAGACGCGTTACATTCGTGGCATTACTGTTTCTGTTTTGATCCTGCTGGTGGTGTAAAGCCTAGAGTTGAAATAGTGGTTGTTGGATGGCGGTTTGGATGGCATGATTGGATTTAAAGGAGAAAAGGAAGGGGCGAGATTTAGGGATTTGGAAATTCCCATGTACAAATGCAGTCATAATGTTGGAAACAAACACAAAGGGGATGGTGGTATGGCTTCGCAGCTTTGATATTTCATGCAGTGCGGAGAATTTAAACATTCTGGGGGAGTATGATTGGGGATCTCCTATGAGTTTGGATCTCAATTCAGAGTCTAGAGTGAAGCCGACGTAGGTGTAGCGAGCTGAAAATGTTGGTGTTTTGAAGGTAAGGGAAGATATTTGGGCTGTGTTGATTGGGTTCAGTGGTTTGAACGACGGTGTGGTGATCGCGTGTTGTATGCAGGGTCGCGGAGTTGAAAGGAGAGGGATGACGTACCTTTGTATCTCGTCGGGTAAGGTACAGACAGTACCTTGAAGTAACTTTTGGATCTGGGGGTACGGGGACACCTCTGCTGCTTCTCATGACTTCGGTCTCGATGATGTTTTTCATGACGTGGTTTCTCTCGAACTTGAGATTTGAGAGAGAAGCTTTCACCGATCTGCAAACAGACCTCTCATTCATACCTTCGCATCAACAAAATATGAGAAGTCTTGAAAGTGAATCTTCAATGATTAACGTCACTGTGTTCGTCGGCTCATTCCCGGATGGCGCCGAGATTCTTTTCATTCATCTGATGAAAGATCTACCCCACGAGTTCGCAGCAAAACTGACAACGCAGAAACCACTCAAGGTTCAGACCATGAAGCTTCATACCATGGATCTGGAAAGCGCCTGACTGAAAGCCACCATCGATCATCCAGAAGCAAATTCTGAAATTGTCCACTTGGAGTCTTGCTGAACATCAAAGGCTTGATAAAACTGGAGAAATAGAAAGCGCCGCTCAACAGAGGTACCTTCTATAGGCTGAAGGATGGCAAATCGTGCAGAAACTGGGCTGAGATCGGACCGAGATCTCTGGAATGTCTCTTGTTGACTCAATGTCTTCTACATTTCAACGCTCAGACTCTCCTCGAAAAAGATGTTGGTGTTGAGACAAATTCGAGGCTCAAAGTCCCAAAGACGCTAGGCGTTTTTCGGCAGTCGAGATCGCTAAATGCTCATTCCGTTTTCGTATGCAGACTCTCGTTTCATAAGGAAGCTTTTGATGATACTTTTTTGAGTTACGTTTGTGGGGTGTTTCGGGGTCTTGTTATGGGTGTGGAGGTGGAGCCTTGCTTCCCCGTGTTTTGCTTCTGTGCGCCTCCCCGTCACGGCCAAGTCGGTTTGTGAATTTGAAGGGATTCGGGGTTTAAATTGGAACGATTGTCGGGAACCATATTGAATACACCGATCGAACATTGTTTCGGAACCATGTATGTGCGATTGCATTGGGTACCGGCAGACACGGGTAGCTCCCGAGGCTCGTATCGGCCAATGGTGTCGAGACCGAGTCTTGAGTTTGGTCGGTCCGCAAGACGCGTTTGTTTGATTTGGCTTCATGCCGTCAGCTGAATAGTAGTTCGGCAAGTGTTTGCTGGAGTCTGGATGCCGTTCATTCTAATTGTCACTAGGTCAGCCCTGTCAACGGGTGGTGGATCAGATCGAGTACCCGTTCGTGTCCAAACTTGAAAAGTGACTTCCCCTCCAACAGTCGAGAGATGCTCAGGATCCCTCGTCTTAGAATCGAAGCCACATGGTGTGGTTGGTCGGGGATGATGTCCACTCCTCCCGTTGGCGTTCAAGTGCAGCCATGCTTTTGAAGATCTGTAGCCAATCGATGTGGCTTTATGCAAGGGAGACGATGAGGAGAATCAAGATGGAGTATTTGGAACGAAGGTCGAGGACGAGAAGGCTGCATGTTGTCGATGCCATTGAGCAGAATACGATCGCCTTCTGCACGGGGCATGCGCTCCTCTATATCAAGACATCGTTAAGTTTGCTTTGTGTTATAGAATGCGACTTCGGCATATTGGAACCTTGAGTCTGGTATCTGGTAGGCATAGCAAACTCTTGATATTGATGAGATCATTCCGGCTACTGCACGTGGGTGGGCAATGGCCCGAAGGTCCGGGAGAGAATACGACGCATCTTTTGGGGCTCCTGGAGAAGCGTGGAAAGCATGAAACTACATGCGAGATGCGCTCGGGGATGCGGAAGCCACAATCCTGTTTGTCGAGTTTTTTTTCGCAGTAGATGGTGTCATATAACGATATAGCGGTATACATAGACCCAGGACGTTGAGGCCCGGGTAAAACTGTTGCGGCAGGAAGAGACATCAGTCACTTGAGGTCTTGAAGTGTCTTGATGACGGGAGAGCTTTGCATTCGAGCGGTCCGAGGCAGTCCCAGACGACGGTGATCAACACCAAGGCTACTTGATTTGCTCATGGCGTATGCTGTCCGTGTTCGGGTGGCGCAGTCTTCGTGCCGTTGTCAAAAGAAATGAGGATTTTGAGTTCAGGGCATTTGGAGAGGAGCGTTGAGTCTGTGAGCGAGTGAAGTCTGTGACGGGTAGACAGAAGAGAAGGCCACAGCGTGTGGAAGCTACAGTGGTATCAAGCACTGACCTCAACTGCCCACGACTCCCTTTCAGGCTTAGACACCCTGAACACCGAACACTAGAGGGAGCACGATGGTTACTCCACTACACTACATACCCTAGGCCCGCTGCCGCACCGCAGCCGCAAACCGCTCCTGGACGTCCATCACTCTCAATCCTGGCCAGAATCCACGGAATCCCTCCCAAGTTACCAAAAAGTCTCACTCAGCGCAGTCCATTTTCAGCACTGTAGAGTTTGGCCAGCGATCCACCAGCTCCACCAGAGCTCCCCCTACATCAGCGGCGTTCACTCCTGCCGCCTCGTCTGAACAGCCAACTCTCATTCGTGTACAGTTCAGGACCGTACTCGTACTGGACAGTATCATGCACGTTTGGCTGAGGATATTCTGCCGCCGCATGCGCTCTCCAGATGGAAATGGAAGTCTCATGTAAGGATGATCTGCTTGCTCCAGGGTTCATAGCGACCCAGGTACGTACCTTTCGTACCAAAGCACGCTGTACGTGTCGGATGCCTCCATCCACTCGTACGTCGAGGCATTGAGTGAACCCCCACGAATATCGACGACACCCCACGTCTCACGAATTCGTGACCCTCGTCGAGTTCAGAATAGGTCCCGTAACCGCAGGCTTCCGGCTCGTCGAATCACGCCTTCCAAACAGTATCTGATACTGCAAGGGTATGTCCTTCGGGGCCACTCGACCCCCGAACCTCGACCCCTCATTCTCGACACGGCCGACCCCTGGCTCGCGACAAACAAAAGAAAGACGAGGGCAAGGAAAGAGCTGATCGACGAGGAGGCCCTGAAAGACTGGAGAAGCCCAGAAGCGTACGTCGTCATCAGCCTTACCCTCCGTATGGCGAACGACGACCAAGGAAAGCTCAATGGTTCATTCAATCAGAGGCCAGGACAGCCATCTATGATTCAGGAACGACGGTCTGGTGCCCCTCGATGGCTTTCCACGATAAGATGCCTGTCTCTCCTGCCTATCCCTTGCTTGGAATATAGCACCTGTGTCTAGATATATATGAATTGTGATCCACAAACACCGCACAGAACTTTTCAAGCCGCGGCGGTCAATTACGAATAGAGTCCTCCGCTGTGCCGGTCAACCATTGGTGGATGTGCGACCCAGCCTGCTGGATGGTGCAGCCTTGGTAAATTATCGCTCGCTGCTTCAAACAGCGTGTTGATTGCACTGCACGGTGCAGTGCTGTACCACGGCGAGAAAACCTGCTCCAGTTGTAGCACAACATGCCCATGAACCACTGCGAGGGGCAGCAGGCCTCGCCCGCGGACGGTCATGCATTCACGCTGGGAGATATTGGACCACCGCAGCAGCAGCACAAGAGCACGGCAGCACGGCAGCAGCAAGAGGAAGAAGAGCAAGAGAAAGACGTAGCAGCACCAGCCAGGAGGAACGACGTCGTCTGTCCCAACGCATCTCCTCGTCGCCCCTACCACCGACGCCTACCCCTCCCCCTCGTCTATTTCCCAAGCCCTACTGCGACCTTGCCTACCTTGTTCAGCATTGCAGCCTCTCCCACACAATTGATGTGCGTTCAGGATGTTATTTTAATGCGGGCCTGCTCCGGTTCTATATATTTTCGTGCGTTCTCTGTTGCAACCCTTCCTGCGCTTTCGTCTGAACATGGCAAGATCTGTCACTTCTCTAGTATTGCGCCGTCAGATCGATCCGGCACTCGCACCTTCTGACCCATCAAAGATCCTGCAATCCCCCAACTCGGCCATCTTACAGATCTCGCCAGACGTTCCTTGACGGTTTTAGGACAGTGGTCTTACTACTAACGGGCGCCTCTCGACAAAAGTGTTCCAGATTTCCAGCGTTCGCCTCTCCACATTCTCCAAACGGCGAGGACCAACATCCTCTACTACTACACAACACACAAGACACAAAACTCCTCGACTACTGCCGGTATCCGTCAAGTAATAGCGGCGGATGTCTAACACCCGTTCCTGCTCGGGAACCTGTGATTATAGAGGATACAGGCAATCAAACACAGCTTGTGGAGGTCAAGGTCCAAGCATCCCGAACTAGAGGGCTGCGCATTTGCAACACAACAGACAACATTTTCTCACTCTCACCCTCATCTTTTCCGTTTACTGCACCCGTATCTTCGAGCAGGCGTCCGACCCAATCGGCCTACACGGGTCTCGTCTCGGGACGGTAGTTGGTGTTTTTCGGTCGGGATCCCTTGGGTCTCATGCCTGGAGAGACCACAATCACGCCGGACGCCTCCCAATAGCTCATGTTACTTTAAAGGTCCAGCTTCTCCTCCCTGGCTCTGGCTCTCGGCTTGTGCAACCATCACTGCCCAGACACCCCTCTCGACGCCACGGTTCCCAGAACACAGACAGGAGGCAGCAGATCACATCAACGAGCCACTTAGCATTCAACTCTAATATATTTTCTCCGAGGACCAAGACAGCTGGGCTGCATCACCAGTTCGTTGACCTGCATTCCTTTCTTTTCCCTTCCTGCCTTCCATCACTTCCGTCCCCATACATCTCCAGCCACGATTCAAGTCCCTGGGCTGTCGCTACCATGCATGTGTGAATCAACCAACTAATCCCCTTCCCGTTCAGCTAGCGCAGGACCCCACTAGGCATATCTGCCCCATACCGCTGGGTGTTGATACAATATCTATATTTCATCCCCTCTCACCTTACATTCTCGGTGTATGATCTCAATACGACAACTCGACTCGAATTGTACACCGCCATTCCTCCCAGATATCACTTTACATCTTCGACATGGTGCAACGACCTACTCCCTTGCAACAAGGGGACTTCGCCTACCAGAGGGAGAATACTTGGCCTCGGAATGATAGGTCCTTCCTCGACATTCCTCAGGACGGCCGCTTCGTCTCCGCCGCACCACCACAGACACCAATTCATTCGAGACTTCAGGTGTGCTCCTCACACAACCAGTTCACGTACTCCAAGCTGACTTCAAAGACCATAGACACTGCCCTTAAGGAGTGCGCAGGTGTTAATGTAAAGCAATGGGCCCTCATCGCCCGCTTAGACAATGGCCAAGACGAGATCTACTCTTCACAATCTTTGGTCGAGTATCGAGAATCAATCTTCAACGATAGCGTCAGAGATGTTTTCCGTCGAAGTGTCAGAAGAGCCAGAAAGGCGGAGAATGCATTTCAGAATCCTGGTAATTCTATGAGAACGTCAATTCAAATACATACTGACTTGGGGTTTCTTTTCAGCTTACAGTCAAGAAGGCATGTACGAATTCGATGTCGATGCGAGTAGTGGGTATGACAGGAAGCATTCGAGCAGTGGAGGATCTTCTTCTGAGTATGGTCGCCGCTTCCAACGAAAATTCGAAGATTCTGACGAAGATGAACTGTCCAGCGCCAAGAAGAGAAGATTTACTTCTTACAGAAACCGCGAGAACTCAAACGACGATACTCCTGTCCCAGTGCCAGTCAAGAAGACTCAACAACTGATGATTGGCGATGCAGCCGAAGTCGAAAAGTTCTACCAGACTCGATTCAAGGACATGCAGCAGTCATCGTGCAAGGTCATGGGCAAGGCTTTCGTTAAACTCGTTGAGCCCAAAAAGCAGACCCACCACCCATACACCAAAGGCGACGACAAGGCACCGCCGTGGTGGCCGAACACGACTGGCGACCATAATGTTAGGCACAAGGAGCCGGATCATTTACTGAAGCCTGGTGAGAGTCGCGTCAAGCAAGGTTGATTGAATTTTCCACTAATCTATTTGCCTAGAACGGATTCGCCTTCTCATCCATATCTTGAGGATGGTGGTGAAGCCTGCTCATCAACAACACCCGACTGTTCAAAAGTTGGGTCTCAACGTCAGGAAACTGGAAGAGGTGACTATGGAGGCAATGTCAAATTGGTTCAGCGACAAGGAGCACCCCGAAAACGCGCTAAAGAAACCGTTCTTGAAGGAGATCTTCCGCATCGCTCGAGCCGAGGAGCGATACTTGAACGGCGAGATTGGTAAGATTCCCAATTGAAGTATTTGAGGAGCTGGACTAATCCGGCATAGATGCTACCACCACTTTGTCAGTCATGTATGGTGAAAGAGCTGGCACCGAGGAATCCGACGGAGAAGATCAGATTAAGCTCGATGACGACGAGGAGGAAGCACCAAGCTCCTCCATTTCCGTCAGCATGCCCACTCCTGACAGTATCGTCTCTCCAGCCAGTGGACATAACCCGCATCTTCTCGACAACGATATGAGAATGCGGTCGAACCTACCCATGCGCCAAAATACACACCCGCCGATGGAGGAGCAATCGCAGTACAACGATCCTTCTGCATACTACCACCCCCGCGGCATGGGCTTCCACCCTCAGTCCCCGAGCCTCCAAGACCGTCGACCATCATTTGTCTCTGCACCAAATTACCCGAGTCCGCAGCAGCAAATGTTCGGTGCTTGGCCAGCAGGCATGGTGAGCAATGGTCCAGGGCAGTCATTCTACACCACGTCTCCACAGCAGAATGGTCCATACCTGCCTCCGCCAGTCTCTCAGCAGCCCATGCTCCCTCCGCCGCAGGTTCACAACTTCGATAATCTTCCTCAAGGGAGGTACGACACAGGTCCAGCATTGGGCAACTCGCTCCGGACAGGAAGCATGTCCCATCCTCACCAACATATGCCAGCTTTCGACAACTTTCTGCATGACAATGGCGGTTTCCCACAACACGACAACGAGCTGAAGGAAGAACAACAACAGCATCTTCACCACAACCAACAGCAATGATTTATTCTCTGCAAAGTCATTCCAGTACGACGTTCTATAGTCCGGGCAGTTCAGCGCAGGCGGCAATATTTTTAGCGTATACCCAATTCCGTTTTCTTCAGCAATTTCAGCACTCATCAAGTGAGATTCTAACAAATCATTCCGAAATCTGGCGTCAAGTTTGGGTACAATCAGCATTTTCAGCATTGCAGCATCAATACACACATAACACACCTCGCGAGAACAACAGGATCGCGATCTTCCAGCATCAGCATCAATCAATATCGATATCTCTCTGCGAGAACCACAGCATCGCAACCCACTACTCGTTCAGTACCCTGCATGCAAACTACTTTAATGCTCCCCACATCGACATCGAAACTCCTCCCCGCTCGAACTTCGCCATCATCATAAATACTCGTCATCCGTTTAGCGTCACGGCCATATCACTTTACCCCGTTTGTTTGTGAGCGATTTTATCCTGTTTTGTTTACATGTCTGCGATTTGGTTCTGATACGTCTGTCCATGAAATGAGATATGATTATATGTGTGCGCTATCTATTCAATTCCAACTTATTCCTTTAACATCTCATGTCGTCTCATTCTATTCGGGCTTGCTTTTCTCAATGCGATGTGGAAATGAGGTGCTCAAAAGAATGGGTTGCAAGGATTGGATAGGAAAAGAGGTGGCGGGATTCTGACTTGTTGTTTTCCGGCGCGTGTGATTGACCTTGGTGTTTTGTTGTGTCTAATCTGATACGGTCTGGTCTGGTCTGATCTGGTGTTGAGCGAGCGATTTTGATATTGCTTTACGTTAATCTGAATGCTTGGTATGTTGGATGCGAAATGAGCTTGAGAGGGGGAGCTGGAAATGACGTCGCAATGTTTTGGCCTCGAACATCAGTTCATAGGTGCGACGGACATGGAAAGGCCATGGAGGAAAGAAGGGATGGGGAGTGGTGGTGGATAAGGGTTATGTGACTCGTATCATTCATCTCAAATGGAAGATGTCGAGGTTTTCCAAATATGGGTACCAGAATGGAGTTGAACTGCTTGGGAGAAGAGGAAGTAATGGGTCCACGCCCAGATGAATATTATTACATATCATATTGGTAACTTGGAGTTGCTCTCGTGTTCACGTTACTTTTATTTCTCATTTCTGTACTTGACGTGTTTTCATGTTCATTGATGACCTGCCATTTGTCTTAAGCACAGAGTGTTGAGTGGAGTTCCTATCCGTTGCTGTGCAAGCCTCGTGCTTCCAAAGTACTGCGTATCGTCTCGAACATCGTTTTGATAGACTCCACGTGCAGATTACTGAGTTGCGTTTCCCTCAGCCCCACGCTTCATCTCCCTCTCTCGCTTCATCTCTTCATCCTTCTTTTTCCTCTCCTCCATTCGCCGTTTAACCTCCACCCTCATCCTCTCCACCTCAATTCTCTCCACCTCCTCCCTCCAACCAGAATGAAACTCATACCCTTCTCGTCCCTTCTCAGTACCCACATCATATTCCCAGACAATATCCTGACCCCAAACCACCTCTGTAATCTCTCTCTTGTTTTTATTCAGCTCCTCGTATTCCTTCTGCCTCTTCTTCTTCTCCTCTTCTGATACCGGCGGGGCGGGTTCAGGATCGGTGGAGTAATCGAAAGCTTCGTAGTCGATGCCGTCGTCGATTATGTATGAGGGAGGGGAGGAGGGAGTGGGGAGGGGGGAGGGCGAGGTCGAGATCGATCAAGCCATCGTCTGAGGTGGGGTTCAGGTTCGATGACTCGGCGATGTGAGACTTGCGCTTTGGTTTGGACTTCGAGTTTTCCGGCTCGCTTTCGATGCCCTCGTTGATTCTGGACAAGTTGGGGACGTGGTACTTCGACTTCGATTTCGACGAGGGATGAGACTCGAGATGAGCGAGAGAAGTGCTATTTTTCGACATTGTGCGGTTGGTCAAGACCTTTACACGGTCTAGGCAGGTGCCGATATGTGGATGTGAGTGTGGTGGATTGTTTGCGGGATTGTTCGGGTTGGACTTTAGGTTGAAGGAGGATCTGAGAAATCGATCGGGACTGGAACTTTGATTTGGGTATCTCGATGCCATTCCGTGTGTGCTCTACTTCTCGTTGATCTCCGGGAGGTGACTTGGTGTGATTTTGGCAGATATATCTACGTTTAGGGATCGAGACCTTGGACCAAAGCAGGAAGAGATAAGTTCGTCATATTCACTGTTTTCTGGCAGTTCTGATGGGGTCACCTTTGGATGTTTGAAAGTGAGTCTATTGTATGCTGCTATGAAGACTTTTGAAACTGAGGCAGTTGGAACTTCAATGGATGATGGTATTCAGAACTTCTGAACAACGAGGGACATTTAGAGTTACAAAATGACCTTTTCTAACCACGTACAATTGCTGCAGCTCATGGCGAATGTATATCTTAGGCCACTTTCACTTTAAACCCCGAACTTATGGAAGTCGCTTAGGATATTTGAAGTCAATGTCCAGAATTCCCTTGGATTTTTCGACGCGCAACAAATCAATCTTATCATCCTCACTTTCACTTCTACGGTCAATGTCCAAATTTGCTAAGTTGGTCGATGTGCCACAAATCCATCTCTCATCTTTACTCTCAAGTCGAAAGTCAATGTCTAGCATGTCGTCAAGTATTTGAGCCACACTTTGGTCTCTGCCGAAAGAGGAAGATATCGAAACACTATTGAGATCTAGACCTACTTTTTTGACCTGCATCAACAGTCACAGACTCAAGTCAAGTGATAATTTGCGATCCCAAACTCCATGCTGACCGCAGAAGTCGCATTCGCAATTACCATACTTTTACATCCATGAGTCCAACACTCCAGGTTATATCCGTATTTTAAATATTTAGCGTACCGTATGATTCCACATCCGTATCCATCATATCATCCTGCAATGCTACATCGCTACGCCTGCATCGTCATATGAAGAATTCGTTATCGATCTCGGTCAATCGGCCATCTGTCATCACCCTAATTGAACTGTCGTCATCCAAGACAAAAACGGGAATCACGCTTATACCTTGCATCGCGGTGTCCCATTGCAGGTCCTGCTGACATTTACATCCCATTATTCCCGGCATAGCAAATATTCACCCCCAATCTCGCGTCTCGGAAATATTCGTACAAGCGAGAAGGATGTACCAAAGTTCCCATTTTCAAGGCACGCGCGGCATACCATAAAGAAATAGGATTCAGGAACGAAACGAAACGCAGACAGGGAGGCTGCTCGGTAATGCGATATAGTGGTATTATTTGCCAGGAATCGAATCCAAAGATCGGGATATTCCCAGCTCCAGAGATGTGGGTCTTACGGTGGTGGGACTAGCTTAGCTCAGCTCTGCGAGTCGGGTTTGGGAGTGAAGGGCCGTGAGGGTGTCTGTGGTTCTCGGGTGTTAAAGCGATGCCGAAAGGGGTTGAGGGTCCGTGCCACGGCATGATTATGCCCGCCGTAAGTTCATGGCCTAGACTTCTAAGCCGTGTTCGGCACTCGGCCCGGAAGGTTGCAGCCGTTTGAAGAGAGTTCTGCGGGCGTGAAAAGCGGCGGTGAACGAAGGTACTAGCTGTCCAATAGGCAAGGTGAGATCAGATCGGGATCCAGGTCCAGTGACGCTTCGTATTGTTTTGATCTTTACGAAGGGCCGGTTAAAAAGTCTTGAGCCATGCACGTGATTTTCCCGCCAAAAATCAAGTATTTGGAAGAGGAAAGGTCGGACTATGGCCCAATACTTTTTAACCGGCCCTTCGTAATGTTGAAATGTGAATTTAGGCTCGTTGTTTTATTGTGTTCCTGGTCCCCACACCCCACCCCCCCTTTTTCGAAGAACAAGTCTGCAGTATATGCAAGATTATGTACAAAGTTTTCGTGCATGAAAGTCCAGGCACCCTTTTCAGGAAAGATTGTCGTTTGTTGGCAGGTTGGCTTGTGAGTTGCTTGGCCGGAAGCGGGGAAGAGATAAGATCGCATAATTGCAGCCGATTTCGGGCTTCCAGAAGACGAGGAAAAAGAAAGCAAATCCCGTAGATTTCGTAAGCATGCATGTAGAGTCACATTATTATTCTGCCTGCAACCTGCCAAGTTCAAGTTTATCGAGAGATCGAGATGAGATAACAACCGTATGATGTGAGGAAGAATGTCAGAGGTAGTAGTCAGACAGAAGACGTCGAAAAAGGGGGGGCTTAGCGACGGAAGCTATTTTAGCGGGCTTGGCGCAGGGCAGGAGTTGACCTCGTTTTGGGAAATAAGGAAAGAGTATTCCTACAATGCTTGAAAATCATTGCTTTCTTCGCTCTGTTCCTGTGATCACCATTGCAGCTTCTCGGAGTGCGGATAATAACGTGGAGAGGCATGCGAGATATTTGTTCTTTCACGTTCGCCAACGGCGATCTTCGAGCTCTCCTCGTCCTTGACAGTGGTCCAATCTCATGGCTCTCCCGAATCATTCGTTAGAGAACAAGCAATGAAATGCTTCAATTTTGGTTCACTTTGCATTGGTAAAGCTATGAGTGTTATGGACATGTTGATTTCATCGGCTCCAACGTTTCTTCAACTTTCCTCCAGGCGGTATTGTTTTTGCTCTTCTCGCTCTGCTCTTCTATTCGAACTTCTGAATACAAAAATGCCATCCAACCATGATCAATGAGATAAAGCAAAACCGTTAGAGAGAGTTTCCAATATCTTTCGTTCCTGATCTCCCACAATCTTTGCGGAATGATCTTGTTTGGTCAAGTCTGGCAAGTGCTCATTTTTAGTCGTTACCATACACGTCCTCGCCATTTAAATAGTCGGAAGACTGTTTCTATTCCTCAGTTCTGCTGCTTTAGGCTTTGAATTGTGCTGACTGATGGGATTAATGTTATTTTGTGGCGTGAGGAATACTGAACTGCGTATATCGACGACTCGAAAGGCGGATGATTGCTCATTGGTTGGGACTTCTGTGCTCATGGTTTAAGCAGAGTCCTCTCACTTTTCTAGCCTCGAAATTCTGAAATATACGTTACCTGAATGTTATAGCAGGAGCTGTGAGATTGAAGGAAGGAGGAGGGTCGAAGTGGGGTATTTACACCTCGCATTTTTGGGACACGAATATTAACAGGATGGAACTCCGTCCATTGTCTTCCGTCTCATCATTGTTCTTGTTCTTTACATTAACATGAATAAAACAGTTATCACTAGCTTTGATTGATGTTAATCCAGTCTGTTTAGTTTGTTCCAGTCATCGTGGTGAGTTTTTTCGTCATGACTAATCACAATTGCTGACGAGAGCTGAGGGTATTCGAAATAAGATGTTTTACAAAGCTTCCATTAAAAACTAATATAGTAAATGCCAATTCGTTACTTGAATACAAGACAATGAGAGGACGGAGCTTGTACAATAAGGTGCATTCAAGTCTCGATTTCTTGTGAAGTCATAGAGAATTGAGAAGCTTTTGATCATCTCGCGCCGTGATGCGTCAAGTGTCTATACTTTGCTACCATCGTCAAATTCGATAGACTTTCAAACGTCATATATAGTCATAATCATATCCAAAGCCATATCGAAGCATTAAGAGAATGTTGGAAGCCCATCAATTTCAACAAAAGTACATGAAAGCTAGGCTCAATCCACGAAACACTTCTTATACCCTTCTTTCGCTCGTCTCTACCAAGGAGTTCCACATTCGTTTATGCCTGTCCTAGTTGCAAGCGATAACTTGATAATGGTCTTCATCTTGCGAACGGACAATCCCCCCTCCCTCTCTCACAATTTCGACGTACTTTATCGAAGATATCTTTCTGCGCCGCAGAATCCTTATAATCCTGCTCAGCTTTACCATGTCTTCTTACCTTTGCTTGAAACATCCGCAGGAATACACCTTTGTAACATGGTAGCACATTCTTGCTTAATAGCAGGCAAATGTGTGATTCTTGTGTTTGTGGACCTGGTGGTATTGCTTTTGGTTGGTTCCGTAGTCCCGTTTTGAAGATGGAATTTGAGTGTCGTCTTATGTTTGTGATGTTGATCGAGCAGGAGTGGATCCGAGACGTGGGTATTTGAGAAAGAAAGGAAGAGTAGAATCTCGATTGTAATTAATACTTGAGCCACGGACCAGCAAAGGGAGAATGTGATTAGGAAAACAGTTGGACGGGAAGAACATCGCAAGTCCTGATTCTTGAGAAAGCACCTTGCGATTTCCTAAGTTATCAAGTTGGGGGCTTTTGTACTCGAATGTTTTTGGCAACGTGCAAATAACGTGGTTGATTCATAGTAATGTCTATATGGAATTCATATATTCTTTGCCTCTCTAATGAATCATTCATAAAGTCCGTTTTATGAGTATGAAGCATGCATTTTTGCTTCAATATCTCGCTCCAGCTAAGTAACCATTCGCACGGTGTATAGAAACTTCGTTTTTATATTTTATTTCAAGTGAAAACCGACATCAAACCATTCAGATCTGATGGTGTTCATGTGTGTATCCAGATATTCTTGAATATAGATCTCTGTGATCCTACACACGGTCATTGTATGCTGTCTACCAAACTTGGACGAAATTTCGACAAGGGAATGCCGGAAACAGTTTTGGCAACTCTCCAGAATCTAGTCATTAGAAATGAACTGTTTCCTTGCCCCACTAAGGAAAAGTTGAATGACGAAAGCTGATTGCACTTCTCGCCCACTTCGTCATCGATTACCGGTATGTAAACCTAGTTGATAACCGAATGAGAGATGACAACAAAAACGTCCCACTCGGTTCGATGAGTAGGTAATTTAGGAGCGAGTAGGTGCAACCCAAGTTCGATTAGAGCTGATAGAGAAGGGAGTAGGCAGAAAATTGGGGGCTCGAGAAGTGAATACCAACTCTGGGCCCACGTTGTGATGACCGTTGAAGACGAAGTAAAGCTGTTTTTATTGACAGATTACAGGTCTTGAGTGAGGGCGTAATGAAAGTAGAACTGAACATCTTGGAGCATCGCATGAAGAAGGAAGACTTGGAAGTTCGAAGCCAGCGAATGGGGAAGGATCACACGCCCCACAGCCTTCCTCAACAATCGAAGCAGTTGAATTCAGGCTTCCGCAACTGGAAGATCTGGAGGCGAGGTTTGTTCCCTTTCCACCTCCCGAAATATCAAAATAAGCAATTTCGAACGCAGAACAATAGCAAACAACTCAAAGGATCGCACGGTGGGACATACGTCGCCGAAAGGCACCCCCTCCTAGTCATGTTCCCCATGAAGCTTCAAAATCTACACTATCGTGAGGGAAGAACAAAGCAAGGAATCGATGCGACGAAATCAGAAGCGGGCTTCGGGAGGGGGAAAGTAAGCTTGGACCAAATTGACAATGGTGGGGCATTTGACAGCAGGAATGAGGCTGCTAACCCAAAGGACGGTCTAAGTCGGCTTGTTAATTCTTCGTGGCGACGCCCTTGCCGGCGAGGGTCCGAGGAAGGTTGACCAGCAGTGGGATTTATCCACCCAGTGAGCCACCCAAAGCAAACCAATGGTGGTTGTTGCTGTTGTAAGACTGTGGTTGAAGTTCCTTATATAGTCTTGTGGAAACTACTGGCGCTATCAGTAAGTTCCGGTCGTGAAAGTGGAGACTGCGTTTATGAAGGAGGAAGGAGAGAAGTACACGACGAACTACGAGATCGAGACGATATCCAAATTCGCAAGAAAATATACAATTTTGAGATGGATCTGCTATCCAAGATACAATCTCAGTTTGTACGGGCTGAGCAAGTGACCCTGTTCGATCGACAGAGTTGTCCCAACGCAAGAGTCGTAATGGGAAGATGCGATCTAATCCCAGGACCGGATCCTTGTGGAAGCCACTTGGCTGACGGGTCATCGTGCCTTGAGATTCGGTACAGCAAGATTACTGATGCTCGAGAGAAATTTGCAAATTCCTGATATTTGCCACAAGAGCGAAGAGAAGTGTATCAGCTCTTGACCACTTCTCCCACCACAAATCTTGTAATGTACAACGCAAGCACAACCCCCAATAGATCCCATCAATTCGAGAGCAATCGAAAGATCATCCACAAACCAACCCTTCCTTCGGGATCTCAACTTCCTTCTTCCCCTTCTCATCACCCACCCGCTCAACCTCAACATGCCCATTCGGCCCCGCTTGCTCAACTTTCTTTGATTCGGCGACATCCGCCGCCTCTAAAGCAGCTTTCTCTTTCCGACTCAGCGTCAAACTCCCCTTCGCCAATGCCTCCTTCGGCAATGGCCTCACATACGGCTGAACGACCCACCAAGGCCTCTTACACGCCCTAACTGTCTCGACCGAACTCTCATCCATTTCCCCATCACCATCTCCGTCCTTTCCCCCATTCCCATTCCCCATCCTCTCTTCTTCCTTTACCTTCGCAGCTTTCAACCTCTCATCCTCCTCCATATCCCTCTCCCAGCTTCGTCCGTTTGTAGCTTCGTACTCTTCAAGTCCAGATTTGACGGCCGACTCAGTAAGTTTGAGAACATTTTCAAAGGCAGCGATGTCTCCGGCTCGACAGCGAGCGAGGGCGTCGCGGACGTTGTGATGTTTGGCGACGAGGGGACGGAGGAGATGGAAGAGGTGGGGTTGCATGGCGAGGAGGTTGGGGGAGGTAGACTTTTGGGGTTTGGAGGATTTTTGGCGTTTCTTTGGTGGGCCTTCGGCTTCTCCTCCTCGTTCTCTCTTCCCACCCTCTTTCTCCTTCTCTACCCCATTGCTGGTGGTAACGGCCGGTTGCGGTTCTGGTTCCGGGTCTGAAGGTAGATAAAGCGGTGTTCTGGTCGGAGCGGGTGTTTCCAGGACGAATTTATACATAATATCCATATACCTCCTAAACACCGCATCCATCCTCCAACCCCCCTTCCCATCCTTCCCCCTCCAAAACTCCCTCCCCTCATCCCCAACCTCCGGATCCTCAGCGAAAATAGCAGGATCATAAAGATTCCCTTCCGCAGACATCACACCATCAACACCCGTCTCCTCCAAACACCTTGTAATATCTTCCTTCCGCAAAATATTCCCATTAGCAAACATGACCGTTTCCCTCGGCAAGTTTTCCCTCAACCACTTTATAACTTTCCAATCTGCCAAGCCAGTTTTATGTCCCTTCATCTCTCTCGTTCGTCCATGTACGGTTAAGATACTAGCTCCAGCTTTCAAGACATTTTGTGCGTATTCCAACGTCTTTTCTTTCGTTTCTAATATCCGGATTTTGGCTGTGACTGGAACTTCAAGTTCACGGTGGAGTTTATTGATCAAATTGAAAACCAGTTGCTGGTCTTCTTGTAAAAAAGCACCATATTTCCCCTTCCTAGCAATTCCCTGCGGGCAACCAAGATTCAAATCCACCGCGTCGCAAAATGGCTGGACATATTTCGCCGCTTTTAATAACTCCTCAGGATCATTTGCACAGAACTGAACAAATAACGGTCGATCGATTTTCGGATTTCCATCAAGGAAGATATCGGAGGAGGGGGAGGTATGAGGGATGGGAGGAGGAGTGGTGAGAGAGGAGCGTAAGGGTTGGAAATGCGTGTCTCGGAACTTGGGCGTTTCGCTGAACATGCGGGCGTGCAGCATGGGTGTGTAGGCGAGGAGATCTTGGGGTGAGGAGGAGGGCATGAAGGAGCGGGTTAGCATGCGCCAGGCCTGTGGTTCTTGTCAGTGTTTGTTCGGAGTTCGAGGCAGCGAGTAAAAGACGCACGAATTCGGATTGATCGACCATGGGAGCGAGGACGAATTTTGGACTCCCGATGCTTTCGTAGAATGATCGTCCGTGGAGTTTCTTCCTGCCATCTGCGGAGGAGGCTTGGACTCCGTTTCCGTTCATGTTTGCTGAAGAAGAAACTGTCGAAGTTGCCGTCGAGGCAGCTCGGTCGTTTATCGTCATTGTGGCTCGAAGGTATTTTGTAGCTGATTGCCGGGTGCCAGCCCACAGCCCAAGCAGTCCCTTAAAAACAGCCAGAGTCGTGGTAACTCAATGTCCAGTTGGTCGAGAGTTGCTGTTGTAGTTTAGATTTGTTCACAAATTCAAAAAAATATCTTAGCGCCTCGTAACAAGGCTGGCTTACCGCCGAATGTCCGAGCACAAGGCTGACACTGCCATCCACAACCTTCACATGCCTCCATCAAAGCCTCCATCACAACACACAGACAATGACCCCTCATCCTAAAAAAATCATTGAAAAAACAAGCTTGCCGATCAAAGCGCCAAAAACCCAAATCTCATCCAAATCCGTCTTGCCGCACACCGATTTGGAAATCGACGGCGTCAAAGAGTATATTTTCGATACTATACGTGGGGCAGGGTGAGCACGGGACGAAAAACTTGCTTTCACCGCATCTTTTCTTGAATACGAACATGGATGGTTGAACAAGATTTTACGTCGTATCCAGGGGCGAAATCTCACAGGCACGACTGTTCATCCCACCTTAATTAACGAGTGCAAGGCACACACCTATCAGTTGCCTCACCATGAATTGAACTGCATGTATGTCTCGGATATTGCAGATACTGTAGATATGTGAAAGCGCGTGGAAGTTTGTGTATGTACGAAGAATTATCATTGAATTTGATTGATTGTTCTGATTATGCATCCTATGCTTTCATTCCCCCACTCCCTTCCTTGAACGTGCTTCCCATGATGAGCCGCTGAAGAACCAGATGAACACTTGATGTACGATGCTCACAAGAAATGAGAACGGAGACCTCCTTAAAGCAAGGAAAAGCGAGCAATTCTGAAGCCAACCAAATGCATCAACCAGTATAACACCTTAGAGCAGACCAGACCAGACCATCCAGATGGGAGATTCGAAATGCAGCAGATTGGAAATTTTTTGTCGCAGGACGTGATGAGAGCATTCTTTGGTCTTGAAAAAAAGAGCTAGAAATCAAAATTACCAGCCCAATTGGACATTATGATTGCTCCCGTGTGTCTCCTCCCAAAAATATCTGGAAGCTTTGCAGCAGTACATCTCACATCTTCTCAAGTCTTCTTCTCTTCAGTCTTTGAATCCTTGCTATCCCCTTCTTTGTCTTCCACCAGTATGCTCGAGAGAGAAAAAAGACGGCAGACGCCAGTCTAGTGAAAGAATATAGTTTGACAAAAATCGCTCAGATGTTGAAGTACTCCAGTACACCAGGTAATGCGACCCTACTAACGCCATCGAAGTTTGAGAAATTGTGCATGGCAACTTTTCTTTATGTGCCTGCGCTATGCGAGAGGTTATGTGGTTTTCGTGGACTGCGTTGCCAGCCATAATCATGGTGTCATTAGAAGAAATGGGTATAAATCTTCGAGTTCTCGTGCACTTCCATTTCCTGCGAGACATTAGTTAAATGTATCTAGAGCATACGAACCAGACATACCATCTTGAAAGTGTTGAGCTCCTCCTTGATCTGCTGGGCGAGCATTGGTGTCAGACGATTGCATGTTGCAATCTCACCTCTGCGATCATATTCGCCGCTGGGCCAGGTATCGTGGAACTGAATCCTCGGGCTGAATGTTGCGTTTCGCTTTCCGCCAACAGTTTGTGGAGTCCCAGGTACACTCTTAGAGTTGCCTTGGAAGCGTAGTGCAGACATGAAATAATCTTCACCTCCAAGTGTGACCGAGCCCATCCGTCGATGGCCCTGCTGTTCATCGTTTGGTGTGCTTGGCGCGGAAGAGTTGGGAGACTCATTGACGTGGGGGATTTGTGGAATTTGGAAGTTGGCTGACTTGGAGTCGAGAGGTCGAATTACAGGAGAGGAATTGGGGGAATCTGTTGCGGAGCCTGCTAATGTTAGGAACGACTAATCAATTGTTTTGGAGTACTCACGTTTGAGAATGCCCTTCTTCACGGCAGCGAGGACTTCTGCACGCTCCTTCTCCCCTCCTACAATGCTTCTTCTAGCAGCTGAGCTCTCGGTGCTGGAGCTACCAAGACGCTCTGGAACAGCACTGGCACTGGCAGCATCAATCGAATTTCGTTCGAGCTTTGGGTATCCAGTGCCGCCTCCAACCTGGTCGTGAGGATCAAGGTTGACATTGACCTTCTCTCTTTCGGCCTCCACAGTGACCATTGATACCTGAGCCTGGCTTGCTTGAGGCAGGGCAGAGTCTACGGCAGGTACACCGATAACAGACTTCGGACGGAACAATCCTACAAGAGATCGCGTAGACTTCTTCATTCCCTTACCCATCTTTCGGATCATCACAGACGCTGATGACGCAGTAGATGAGATAGACAGGTTATCGGTCGAACCCGTGAAAAAATTGCCTTGCCCATTGTAGATCCCAGATCCGATACCACCAGCCTCCTGCTGCTGAGCAATTCGAGCCTGTTCTGCTTCTTGTTCATCTTGATATTTTTCCTTGCGCAGCTTCGAGCGATCTGCAGCATTATTTGCGGCGCTATTCTCGGCTGACGCTCGTCGTAGCTCGGCGGCGCTCCCAAACGAAAATGCCCTACGCAGACGAGAAGTCTTGCTCTTCTTGCCTTCCTTCTCGTTCAATGCTGCTAATTGTTGGGCCGCAGGGCTGGAAGTATTCGCCTTCCCGCTCGCAGCCTGCGCATATGTGGGCTTGGCTGGTTCTTGCGAGGCGGCATTGACAGCCGATGCGAACGAGTCCTTCGATGATGGGGACTCGGGACTCATCGTCACCGGCTTCGACAAAGGCGACGGATTTGCGACACGTTTGGCGGCATCGGTGGATGAAGCGCGAGGAGGAATATTTACAAGTCTTGGCACATCGTGTTTGATTGAAGTCTGGTCGGCGTGAGTATTTGTTGCTGGAGGTTGCGAGGATGAAGATGGGGCGGGGTTTGGTGCCATGGATGCGCCTGCTTCTCGCTTGGGGGCCTGAAGTCATTAGCGTTAGCGAAATGACCCCAAAACCGCATTGATTGGCGGTGGATGAATTGGAAATAACTGCTAGGATTGCAAGAATGCGGTGTAGACAGGAGAATTACTTACCGAGCCAGCTCGTGAATGATTGCTACGAGCAGAGTTGACACTTTCTGAACTGCCATTTCGGCCGTGGGACGAGTTCGGACGAAGGCCCACAACTGGCGAGCTCCGCAGAGGGTGTTGCTGCTGATCAATTCTGCCATTTGCACTGCTTACTTGGCGTGACCCCTGTTGCAAGAGTGATGCCGACATCCCACCATACTCTCCAGCGTCGATTGTGTGAATGCTTCGCCGCCGATATCTCTTGGCCGGATCCTGGATAGTAGATTTATTCAGTTGCATATCATCAGCACTTCCAAAAGCCGGAGAAAACCCCGTGGTAGATTTGGAGATCTGAGGCATTTGTAAGTTGAAGTTTTGATATGATCCAGGAGCAGCAGCTAGCTGGACATTGTTGCCGTAGAACTGCATCACATTGGGCATGGAAGCATTGGAAGCAGATGTTGGCTGAGCTGGTACTTGCGAAGTCGAAGATGATTCAGCACGGCGGTTGTTTGGTCGACGATATCGTTCAGGTGAAGCCTTCACAGGTGATGAAACAGCCGCAGGTGCAAGGCTTTGGGCACTACCAGAGACTATGATGGTTGAATGAGGTCTCGCAGCCCCTGAAACAACTCGAGCAGTTCCCGTAATGACCGAATCATCCTTTGACCCAGATTTTTGACTCAAAGACGAGAAGTCAGAAGACGATGATGACGTTGTAGAGACTGATGGTGGAGCAGGGTAACGGGACTGCCTGGCTGTGGTATTTGTATCAAGAATGCCTGGGGCCGAGGATGTTCTCTGTTCCGGTCGAAGGTGAGGCCCATTCTGCATCCGTTGACCAGGTGTCGTAAGATTTGGTGTACTCGTGAATGCATAGGGAGCAATGGGTGTCCCTGCTGTATGTCCTCGATATGTTGATACGCCCATGCCATTGTTCATCCCATGGAAGCTGTTACGCTGCATCTGTTGTGGATTTGTAGGATACTGGTGGTGTGACGGGGTCTGCGAGGAGGTGTGGATGATGCCAGAGGCAGAGGAAGGTCGAGTCTGAAGCATAGTGACGGTGCTAGACTGTTGTGGGTATGATTGAACGAGGGCGGCCATGCTGTGTTGTCAAATCCTACAGATGTTGAAAAGGCAAGTAGCTTTTGTTGCACAGACTCAGAGCTGCATTCGTGTCGAAAACTACTGGTGGGAAGGACGGGAAGAGATTTGGGATCTGCAAAGGATTGAAGTTAGTGGAGTGAAGCGGAGGGAGACATCGTGATTTTCAGATGTGATGTTGTTTTAACGAGGTGTCAGGCAAGGCGCGTCTCCGGATTGGATGCTGGGTTTGTATCACGAACCTTCAATGAAAATGTATGTAAAGAAGGTGCAGTTATTATGAAGGGAGTATTTCGAAATCAACACGAGTTAACGCTTGATAAAAGGATCGAATCGAAGGAGGGTCGCCGGCGGCCAGGAGGGAGGAAGTGGAGTTGTCTCGCTCGCGTCAGGCAGAACACACTGTTACCGTGGATTCTGTCGGCTGAGACGATGGTGAATCTATCACAGCAACACGAATGAGCAAAGTCGAAAGGATATCAACCAGAAGAGAGTCTGCCAACCTCGCAGCTTATTTCGTGGTGACGAAGCAAGCTCTTCTGTTCTCCGGATTCGGAGGCGTCGAATTTCAGGAGAAGCGAGGGTTGTGGAATGAGAAGAGGAATGTTTCGCTGGTGACGGGGCGGCGAAACGAAGGACTGCAACAAGAAGGGGGGAAGGAAGAAGGGGGAATGTCGTAGTCGAGATGGAGGTGGATTGAGGTAAGTGGGTGTCTTCAATCGTGGAACATTGAGACAGAGCCTGGGACGAAGTGAAAGAGGAGAGCATGGAATTGGAGAGAGAGTTTGACTTTTGGAGTTGGGTTGATTATCCCAGCAAGTTTGGCGCGCCATCGACACCCCAAAGAGGCCTAGCTAGAAATAGGGGCTTGCAGCAGTCGACTGCGCAGTGTCCACACCACGGCGGGGACTTCAATGCGACGGTAATCGGGATGAATGGTTATTGGGGCCAGTTGCGATGGCATGTTGGCCTTGATTCACATTGAGGTCATCACCGCGAAAAGCAATGTTATAACTTATAAAGAGCTGCCGGTGCTCACGATGGCGAGTGCAAAGTCATTCTGAGATGCTGGTTTTACCTTACGAGAGTGCTGATACGAGTTAGTCTTCTCATGGAAAAGCGTCTCTTGTGTGGCGGGATTTCAAGACACTACGACGGAACCAAAGTTAAGGCCGAATGCTCGTACAATTTACGAAGCCTCGTCGCCGTGAGGCCGAACTCAGGGGAATTCCATCCATATATATCCTAGGACAGCTACCCTCTCCTATGATTGCAGCTGCCGAATACACAACCGCCATACAGTCTTGGGATATTTTGATAGAGGAAGCAGTGTGATTTTTACTTGGCAGAATTGGTGGCGTTGTACTGAGTACATCTCGAGAGTCTCGTCTATTTCACGATGCCCCTGAGTATTTCCACCACGGAAGATCGAAGACATCCTCAGTTCCTCTCTTGTCAAGGACCTGGTCTCGTCAGCAGTCATGGACGCAGATGGCATTTCACGCCCACAAGGAAAATACCCATACTAACAGATACACCAATGGCAGCTTGCACGCAACATCTCTGCTGGATGGTCTGGCCATGGAGGAGGCTTCCCGTTCAACAATTTACCGAATCTGGAGAAGCCTCTGACTGGTTTCCTCCCAGAAGGCATCTTGCTCCTGAAACAACTGCTTCCCAAGACGCGTGTAAGCATCAAATCATCGTCCAGCACACCGAATGCCCTCCTGATGCGGCTGGCTGGCCCATAAATTTGACGTCCTCTTTCAGCATAATTGCTGACGCTTCCCGTCTGCGGCGCGGGACACTGTAACCAAACAGACTGAATAGTCGAGCCCGTTGCTTTGAACTCGATGGAATTCACATGTGCTGTGCTGTACTTTACGGCATCATTGCATTCTGTTCCACTCGTTCTCATGAAAAGTCTGCTGTGAGTTGCATATCGTGCACTCACCGTAGCGAATGGGGGCTGCTTCAGTTCAAGTGCTTCACGCGTCTTTCACTCACATGCAGGTATCAACCATCCTGGCGGTCTTACTCGTCCTAGTCTTTCATGCATTGCTGCGATGGATGCCACGGACATCCTAGCGGCCTGGGTTCTCCGACATTAATATGCGCAGCGCTATCATATGATGGCGAGATTCGAGGGGCTTGGGATAAAGTGATGCGTTGGTCCTATATAAATATCTTCATCTCTGAAAGTTTAGCCTACCGATTGGAACTGATTGCGGGATGCCTAGACGGCATTTTAGAGTTCTTGAAAGGGGATCACGACCAGCGTGGGGGATTTGCAGAGGATAGCCTCATTCTTCCATGCCTTCGGGTGCTGATGATGCAGGAGCGTGGCACAGCATTGAAGGCGTGTACTCCAACTTCTGGTGAAATACCTCATGATCTCGTATCGGTGACCATCAAGTCATGGAAAACCAGTACGACAGATACGCAGAGTCCATAAGTACGAGGAGTCACATCCAGCAAGTCATGAAATCTCACCGTGTTCGAATGCTTGACCCTACATGAGATGAGTAGGGCCGAGGAGCCGCAAATGTCGTGATACAAGGTCTAACAAGGTTACGAACAACGAAGTTTGCTTGTTAGGATACCAGATCTGATCTGGCTGCACTCGTGGCCATCACTCCTCTTTCTAGAAGGCAAGGATTCAGCATGGATGATGATATGAGTGAAACAACCACGCCTCATCCACAGCAGATCTGCTCATCAACATTCAAACGACGACTTCGCAATCACGAAATAGGGGTCTCGAGATGCTGCATCGCGAGATTTGAAGCGCGTATCGATATCCGACCCTCTCTTCTGCACGCTCCATCCACCAACGAACGCCATGTCTCATTTTATATATGTTCATGTGCACACATGTCTGATACCGAGACTGGCGTCGACACGTCACTTCCCGCAGCGCCCCACCCAGCGCTTCTGTTTCCACCGAAGTTCGTCTTTTAGACCCAAGCGACAGCAAGAGACCCAAGAGACCCAAGAAAAGGGACAGTCAGCGACAGTCAGCATCCAATCAGCTCATCCACGACCCGAGCGCTGTCGTTCATGAGCTTAATGGATATCATCATTTCGTCAGTAAAGTTCAGCAGCAGCTCCAAAGTCTCTTTCTTGCCGCACCAACAGCATGTGCCGTCCAAGAGACCGGAGATCTTCCGCACAAGCAGGAAGCTCATCAGCATCATTTTGCAGCACCGCGGGAGGCGGACCTTCAAGAATTTCTCTCACGGACTCGACACTACGAGCTAAATCCAACAAAGCTTCAGCAGACTAAACGCTTGGCGATCTTCGTGCAGATCTCTCCAGCCAATCATTCGCCATCTTCCAGCCTTCTACCATATTGAGGCACTTGTAGCCTTGAAGCTGCGGGCCTCGAACTCGTATCAAACTCTACCAACAACCCAACAACCCCTCACTTGCACCTTGCCCGACGGACAGCTTACGGACATACATTCTCGGGAACACCCCAACCTCAGAACTTCGCATGCATCTTTCAGCATCGCTAAGATATCAAGAACCATGTTACATTCTGCTGTCAATCTCGGAACACAATTTCTCCTGTTTATAGAATAGGAAGGAGGAGGGTGAACCTGCATCGATCTTCTGTTTCTACCCCGCATCGGATATGGACCTGGACATCATTTACTGCCGTCTAGCCGTGACGGACAAGACTCCTCATTCGTAACTTGACAAATTTGGGGGATCTGAGTTCAAAGCCCGTCCAAAAAAATAATGTGCGTGCAACCATTTACCCCAGATATTAGTGCTACGATACGAGACCCAACATCACAGACCCTGCAACCGTGCAAACCCCCCATTTTACCTAACAATTGAACCCCTATCACGTTATCTCCTCTGTCAAGATGAATTCTTGCTCCGCTATGACGATACTTTGTTTGAAAGGGTTGCTGATCCCAATTCGAGTCCCACGAGCCGCCCTCAGTTTGTTTACGGTACCCGCTCCGAGTACGAAGATCGTAAGACCCTTTGGGTTGAACATGCCGATGAGCGGTAACGCCGGAGATACATACATAGACATATTTGAGACTGAGATTTTTAAAGATGTGGGAATGATGAGCCGGTACACCGCTCGGACGAGGCTGAAGGTTTCTGCATTTTCTACATTTTTGACGCAAGGATGTCACCAGCTGTATCTGGAAATGATCTTTCAAATGCGTGTCCCGGAGAAGGAAAAAGGTTTTACCGCTATATCTATTCTCAATTTCTTGTTCCACAACCTCTTCTCTTCCTGCAGCTTCAAGCACGACATCATTTGCAATCCAACTATCCCATCCAAATGGACGTTGCAATCGCTTCTCTAAAATCGGAGCCCCTCTATCAAGTGCTGAAGCGTCCTTTTCATGCCATCATTCAGGCAGTCCGGCAGTACCGGATCAAATAGATCACAAGGTCGCAATGCCTTCAGCTCTCCATGCACTGTCTATATCATATTTCTCTCCTTCAAGAACGTTCACATTGCCATTTGCTGAATGTCCGACAGGCTTGAGGAAAGACCCCTTTTATCGCCAAGCATCTAATTCCTTTCCCATGAAATCCGCAGCAGTCTGTTGAAACGGATGAGAAAGATGAGAGGTGCGGATGAGAGTTCGTACTTGGCAGTCTCAAATATGGTAAAGTTTGGTAAATTAGCTTTGCTTTACCCCACAAAATCAAGCTTCCCAGTATTGAGCCGCAAACTCCCTTCTCGTATCCCGTCCCCAGTCCCCAAATAAAGTTCTGGGAACTTTATTTCCCCCCTGGTGCCTCGGTACTGATATTGTTTTCCAAATATACCTGCTATGTGGCGCACCCGTTTATTCATTGTTTCTTATTCCATCCTGCCGTCATGAAACTCCCTTTCCTATCCCTGGTTGTTCTGGGAGCCAGTATCTGGGCTCTACCTTCTGTGTCACCTTCAAGTTCCAGCAAGGCTCTGGGTACTCGAGTCGATGCCAGCCTTGTGGGATATCTGGGTGTTTTCTTCTTGGGAAATACTCCAGATGTGTACTTCTACCTCTCCAACGGCAACAATGCATTCTCAATGAAAGCACTCAATGGCGGGAAACCAGTCCTCATACCTACACTTGGAACTGGAGGTGTACGGGATCCGAGTATCATCAGTGGGGGAGGGACGGAAAAGGGGAAGAAATGGTATATTGTTGGGACGGATTTGGATATCGGAAAGGTGCGTTTGTTTCTTTGAGGAGTACAGAGGGAGGGGGTTTAGCTGATTATGCTGGTGATGAATAGACGACATGGGATGCATCCCAGCGGACAGGATCAAAAAGTATTTTCGTATGGGAAAGTACGGATATGGTTAATTAGGGGAATGAGAGGCTTGTGAAGGTTGAGGGCAATGATGCTGGTATGGTTTGGGTGCCGGATGCGCTTTGGGACGAGAGTAAAGGTATGTATTTGCTGAATGATGAAAAAAGGGTTTT
>FJOG01000005.1:1021386-1079732 GCA_900073065.1 Phialocephala subalpina
GGTTAATAATGGGATAGGACAATACCTCATCCACTGGGCCTCAAAATTCTACGCATCTTCCGATACAAGCCATAAAGGCACCCCAGGCCCAGATATGATACGCTACGCATACACCAGCGATTTCAAAACGTTCACCACTCCCCAAACATTCAGTAAGCATTCCCTTTTTTCTTTTCCCCTCCATCTTAAATTCTACTCTCTCCCAATTCAACCCGTTTCCTCCCTTTCCTCGCAATACAACAAACTAACAAACTCTCGCAGTCTCCGCAGCACCAACGTCAATAATAGACCTCTGCATCCTCCCCCTCCCCTCCCCACAATCTTACATCCGCTGCCTCAAAAACGAAACCGCAACAAACGTCTACATGGAATACTCCACCACCGGTCTTCTCGGCACCTGGTCCCGTCCTGGCGGCAGAGACTCCTACATCATGAGTGGAGTTGAGGGTCCGTATGCTTGGTTGGATAATGTGGTGCCGGGGAAGGTGGATTTGTTGTTGGATTATTTTGGGGGTGATGGGTATAGGGGGTTTGTGGGGAGCTTAAATGGTACAGGTGGAGGAGGGGATGTGAATGTGGGGATTGGTGGACTGACGAATGGGAATTGGGTTGAGGCGGGTAGGAGTGGGTGGCCGACGGGATTGAGGCATGGGAGTGTGGTTGGGGTGTCGCAACAGCATTATGATGCTTTGAAGGCGAAATGGACTTGAGGTGAGAAATGGAAGCAGTTTCAGAAGAACTCGCTACTTCTGTGTATATATTTTGGACGAATATTGAAATTGGGTAGAAGGTAGAAAAAGACTACGAACCTTCTGGAGTTTTTCTGGCGTGAAGCATTGTCTGACTCCCCAAAAGTAGACTTTCCTCCAAAATCTATAGTTCCTCAAAGCTTTAATCTCCAGTCAATTAAACTTATTTTTGTCCGAAATCCAAATTCTACAATCAAATCTCTCTTTCGTCTCATCATTTTTGCTATCAGCCTCGCCTGCAACATTTCAAATTGGCGCCTCAGGCACTCAGCCTCGTCACGTCCCTCAAAATGTCCGTCCTCGCCATCAACACATTCTCACAATCTCCCACACCATCTCCTACAATCGCCAACATGCCACCAGAAATCATACCTTCGGACGAGGAATACGTCTCAGAAGAAGATTCCGACTTCGCGCCCGATGCCGTCCCCGCGACAGAAGAAGCAGACTCGGATTCCGAACCAGACGAACCCATCGCTGCAGCAAAACCTGAAAAGAAACGGAAAAGGACAGAAGATGAAGAAGCAGAAGACCTAGGGTTTGAGAATTCGGGAGATGAGGCGATTATTGGAGATGGATTGAAGGAGAAAAAGAGGAGGAGGAGGAAGGCGAAGGGGAAGGGGAAAGATGCACAGGTGGAGGAGGAGGACGAGGGTGGTGAGGGCGGATTCGTCAAGACGAGGAGTATGAGGGCTGTTGAGTGAGTCTTTGTTAACAAAAGTAGAGCCTTTGATGAATACTAACATGTTATACAGAGAAGTAAAGAAGAAACCCCTCGCCTCAACAGCAACTTCCACAATCGACGTCGACGCAGTCTTCGCCGCCATGGTAGCAGGCAAACCCCTCCCTTCCAAAGACCCCAAACCTGCCACCGAATCCAGCCTCCTATCTCCCACACTCCAACGCCCAGGCTCATCATCAGTCATCCCAGAAACGAGGAAAGACTCCCGCTCACCAAGTACATTCGGAGAAGGACCAGATTCAATGATTATGATAAAACGAACATATACATTCGCAGGAAAGGTACATACAGAACAGAAACTCGTCCCCAGAAACTCAGCCGAAGCTCGACTTTACCTTGCTTCGCAACCCGACCCCTCCAAAGCATCTGAAAAAGACAAAGACAAAGGCAAAGAAAAAGAGAAAGACAACACTGAAGAAGCAACCCCCTCACCATTCACCAAACCCAAACGTCCCCTCAAACTCGCGCGCCGCTCCATATTCGAGCCCATAATCGAGAATCTCCACCAACGAACAGACCTCCATTTCGGTGTCCGAAGGACAGAGACCGGTGTTGCGTTAGTAGAGGTAAGGACAGGAAAAGAGAAGAAATTGAATACAGTAGAGAAGAGTGCTATGGATTGGGCAGGATTTGTGGATAAAGAGGGGATTAAGGATGAGCTTGATGCCGCGGGGAAGAGTAAGGGTGCTTATAAGGCGAGGCAGGAGTTTTTGGCGAGGGTGGAGGCTAAGAAGGTGGAGGAGGAGAGGAGGGCGAGGGGGTTGCCTGTTTTGTGAGATGGTGTAGGATAGGTTTAGGTTTGGGTGTGGCTTTGCATGATGTTATGATGTATGGGATGGGAGAGGTGTTATTGGAGTATTATACCATGATTTGATAGGTCGGCCATGCTGAGATTGCTGGTACGAAGGCTCAGGAAATATATCGATGGGATTCATTCTTCAACTCGAACATCATTTCAGCAGCAGTCCACTCCCATTTCGAGGTCCAAGTGGATGTGTGGCCACGGAATATTGGTCGTCATATCAGTACTGATTACTCGGAAAATCCTGGACATTTCCCGAGCATTGCTTCGCGAAATTCATAATTTGACTCTCATCCCCAGTGGGATATTCACACCATACAATCTGCAGTCCAAACCCCCTCGAGCTTTGGGACATTCCTTTTTGTACTTAGCAGTGCCAAAGTCCCACCTTTGCTTGTGACTTCCTTCTCGTACATCGTATCCTAAAGTCTCAACGAGACATGAAATACACGCAAGTGGTATTTTGCACTACTTCTCTCCTCCCATCGTCGACTACCCTCATAAAAGTTAGACAAGCTGCCCTCCGGCTTTGAGGGCGTTTGTTGCACATCGCTGCGTACCATTCTGATCACACCTCTCTTTTTGCGAAACGCAACAAATGTTTTCTCCTCTTTTCCCTCCTAGACTATCCTAATACAAGTTAGAGACACTGCCTACCTAAGGACGCTCCCGTTCTTACCACTCTTTTTGCGATATGCAACAAACCCTCTCCCCTTCTCCTCTGAACTCTCCATACTTATTTGTACCTAAATGCACTCGGAGGGTTTGGGACCGACCTCTTCCTTTTCCACTATGGCATTTCGTCAGTTCATAAAACGTTCAATCGAATCCTCGGATGAGGACCTAGTGCATTCATTTTCTGCTATGGCGCATTCTGTTAAGTCTTGAGACGTGCAACAAAGTTGCAAAGTGCAGGAAGGGGTCCTGAGTCGGAACGTCATGGGAGAGTTCCTATGATGTAGAGTGATATGGGCAGCGATGTGCAACGAAATTCTCGCAGGAGACCTAAATGGGATAAGGGTCTTTTTATGATGCAAAGAGATGTGACCGCAGACGTGTAACAAAATACTCGAGTAAAGTTTGTTGTACATCGCGGATTGCGTTTCATAACATTCAGCTGCAAGCAGGCTTGTTCTTCCTTCATCTGGCTAGAACTCGTGTCTCCAAATCACCTATCAGAGGACAATGGTGCATTCGTTGCATGTCGGAAGTGCTCACAGTCGGATCCTTGAACCGATGAAGCATTACAGCAAGGGTCTCAAGTTTTCAACTCCGATGTTTCCATCTCAAATTCTCAAATGTTGTCGTTTGACAAGTGGCCTCTTGTCTCTTTCGCTCTTCGTCACCTAAATAAACTCAGCACACGGATTAGTCGGCCGGCACTGAGTCCGATTTGCTTCTAATGTGCTTCAGAAAATGCCGCTTCCGAGTTTCCCATTAGTGCACACGTTTTCAATTTCCCCAGACACAGAGGCTGGGAACCGATTCGTGCAGCTGCCGTATGCATGACGCAAGTGCACAAACATCCTCTCATATTTCAAATTACTTCAAGCTCAAAGCTAGCTTGGTAGTTCAGGACGAGTGCCGACGAAGCGTTGAACCAAACCATTTTCAGAGAAAATGGTCGAGGCTATTAACGGGCTAAGCGAGTAAGCCCCCTTTTGAACGCGCTCGAAGCACAGTTGGCGCGAGTTCGGCCCCAAAAGATCATGCGGATTGCGGGACCTTACAGTAGTCTATTGCTTCTTTGTTGTTTTGTATGACGATCGTCTGGATTTTGAGATGACGATGGCGCTTTTAGGGAGAGCTCTAGGAAATCCAGGTGCGAAGATGGGAATTTGCCGAAATTGCGTTTAGAAGTATAAGATTCCCATGCTCTCTTGGATTTAAGGTTTGATTTTGTCTCATTGCTTGCTCACATTTGTATTGATACGACGTGTATTTTGAACTTCTATTCAAGATGGTTTCTTCTCTTGCTCTCGGTGCTAGCTTCGCTGTCGGTGCCTCTGCTTTGCCGAATCCCACTCAGTACTTTGCTGGCTTCAACAATGCCATTGTTTCATCCACTCTTGGTGGAGCTGCAACATGTATTCAGGGAACGATTCCTGTGGCTGCTTCTGCCATGAACATTCAGCTCAACTTCCCTACTCCAGCGGTACGTATCAATCCAATATCCAATATCCATTATCAGAAAGAGACGTTGTGCTGACCTGACTTCTAGAACCAATCAGTCGTGACTGAGACCATCGTCGAGTTCCTCCAAGTCAACACCACACTGCCAGAGCAAGTCATGGGAGGCAAGCACAACGTTTCAGGAACCTACAATATCGGAGCAAAGCTCTGCTATCCCACTTCTTCCGGCTCTCCCAACGCCTCCCTCATCCAATTCCTCACGCACGGAGTCGGATTCGACAAGTCATACTGGGATTTCTTCTCCGCAGATTACAGCTACCAAAATGCCGCTGCTCTCGTCGGCTACACCACATTGGCCTACGACCGTCTCGGCATCGGTGCTTCAGACCACCCAGATCCAATCCAAATTGTCCAAACACCACTCGAAATCGCCATCGGACACTCACTCGTGCAAATGCTCCGCAACGGTGCCGTGTCAAACACCAAATTCCAGCACGTAATTGGAGTCGGCCACTCTCTCGGCTCAGAACTCACAAACGCAGTCACAGCCCAATACCCCAAGGATTTCGACGCCGCAGTCCTCACCGGATTCTCCGTCAACACCGCAGGACAACCAGTCTTCTTCTCCTCCCTTGATCTCGTTATCGCTCGCGAAAACGTCCCATACCGTTTCCCAACTCTCAACAACGGCTACCTAATCTCCGAATCGATCAACGGGAACCAATTCGCATTCTTCCGAGCCCAGAACTACCTCCCCGCCATCCTCGTCGCCGCCGAAACTGCCAAGCAAACATTCACTATCGGGGAACTATTCACGAATAGCATGTTCCAAAGCGTAGCAAAGGAGTTCACTGGGCCGATCGATGTCGTTGATGGGGAGAATGATTTGCCGTTCTGTCAGAGTAATTGTCTTGTTCCAGAGAATAAGGCGGCTGCTGTTAAGGGAGCGCTGTATCCTAATGCGAAGGCGAGTAGTGCGGTTTATGTTGCGCCGGGGGCAGGGCATGGGTTGAATTTGCATTATGTTGCGGGGGAGGCGTATCGGCATATTTTCCAGTTCCTAAAGTCGAACGGGTTCTAGATGGAATAGGTGAGGGGCCGGATGGAGGATGGGTTCTTTTCTTGGTATATATTTAACGTCAAAGATTTAGGGAAGATGGATCGGAGTCAAGGGAAAAGGAAAAAGTAACGAGCTATGAAAGATGAAGCAATGTATGATCCGCGTTTCAAGATGTTGCCCATTTGTACGTAGAAGCAACCTAGATGCCCCACATCAGCAAAGTCATTGTATACCCGAAGTTAGGACACTCACCGCATTCGGCCATGTACAAGCTGCGCGATCTTTCAGTTGTTCTGCTTCCTCATTTGCCTTGAACTGTATTGCATGGAGTTATCGAACCAATTCTTAGATCTCACCAGCCTTTTCGCCTCCTCCATCGCTGCTGCCCTCTTCTTGTACTTCTCAGTTCGCTTCTGAGCACGAGTTCTCTCGTCCGGCATCAGTACTGCTCCAAAGTTGAGCAGTTCTACTTGTATTGTTAGTCTGAGAATTGAATAACGCATTTCGGGGAATGGATGGTTGTGACGTGGAGCATCGAAGTAATATTTCCGGCCTGTCACTTCTTCTAGGAACTTAGGACATGCGCCTTGTGTAAGCTGGTGTTTGCGGACGAGGTAATGCTCTTTTGCTAATTTTCACTCCAGGTAATTACTGCCAAAAGAAGCCAAGACTTTATTCGAGATGTTGAAAATTTATGATCGGGTCCTATTACTAGACTTCTAAATTTGTTCGTGAAGCTCAACATTTGTGTTCCCCCCTATGTAGAAGTTAGAGCGAATGCAGATATAGCTGGAATCAAGTCCAACTTCTTACAATAAGAGTCTGTAATCCCAACGTGAACAACAATAACAGGTACACCCGGCGTCCTGTTTCTGGCCTCGTTTCTCTCTCCACCTAATGTTTTTCGCGATGAACAGATCTAACCGTCCTCCTTTCAGTTCATATAAATCTGCAAGCTCCATGTCGTATGCCCTTTGGACTAGTCTTTTGGTTCGATCCTGAGCATGTAGGATATATATCTTTGGAATGGGCTTCATATGCAAATATATCTGTCGTTACAATCGGAGATACGTATCACTTAGGAGAGCGTACGCGTCTTTAATAGAGGGTAGGTTGTAAGGTAAAAGCAGTGTTATTCATTATTCTTGTCTTATCGAGTCTAAGAGCTCGAGGCCTGCTCTTTAATGGAGAGCAGGCTCACGCTAGGCCTATAGCCTAAAACACGTGATATCTATTCCAACAATATCTGTGGGATGGCGGGCCTCAGCTTCGCTGGTTGTTGGTTAGGCAGCTTTATAGGATATTTTGAACTCAGGACTGAACAAGCGTGGTTGTGTACGGGTTCCGGGTGGAGTGGAAAGTATCGTTGGCGTGCAACTTCGTCTAAACATTTGAAACATAAATCCTCTATCGACTCTGAGGAAGAGATATCAAGCGATGGGCCTATGGGAGTATTCGCTGCTCGTTCTGGTCTTGGTGACGGTTTTGGTGTATTTTGAGCTTCTCTTGGCGAGTATTCAGTGGTTTGACTTCGGAGTAGTGACATTTGTAGAGGTGGCTTCCATACTTGCAATCACATAGAGCTTCTATGAATCAGCATGCACATTTAGAAACATGTGAGAGCTGAATGACTTACTTATCATTCCGAGGGTTACGAATCTTGGAAATTGCTTTTTGGGATTGATGCATGTTGTTCGTTGAAACGCGGGGAAATGAAGGAACATAAATCGACCATAGCCACAGATTATGGGGGTATCTTTGACAGCTTGTTGTTCATCACATCTCCTAGACTGGTCCGAAAAGGATAGCTGTTTTGTTGTCATTCCCTGGACCAATTTGTGGTACTGGGCCACTGAAGCTCCCGCCGAACAACTGGAACCTCGAAATATCACTGCATTGTATTTCGGAGACTGTAACCTAATTTGACCCAAGATTTTGAGCGGCCGCTTAGTTATAACTTATAATAGCTGGAATGGGATTCATAGAGTTTACAGTATTTCTGTGTTGCTCTCACAATACCTTACTGTCGTACAGCACTTCAAATTTCCAATCCTAAAAGGGGGCACACCTAAGTTTTGGACCTCAAACTCACATACGAGTCTTATTGCATAGAATACTCTGCGATATGGCGGTGTTCGATATGGCATCTATCCCGTGTGCTCAAATGTTTGAAAGTGACTGTGGGGGTACCAATCCAAACACGTTCAACCAACCAGCATCGGACCAACCAATATGGAATCATTCGCATCGCACTTTGAACTCTCGAACCTCCCTCTCTTGTATAGCTTTCTCAACCCACTTGCTAGTACTTACGATCGATCTGTCCAACCATCCACCATCTCTCTTCTCATGTAGCTCTGCAATCTGTTGCTTGTATGATCTTTTGACTAGTGCACGAGCTCGTTTCTGAGCAGAGGACTTAACGGGCTCCGTGATTGTCTTAGGATCCTCCGTCAGTCTATGCGACCTCTTGATAGAATACTCTAGGACAGGAATCAAATGATCGTGCTCTGGGCACTACCTCGACAGGGAGGTATCGTCTGCCCGTGACCTCCAAACACTTCGGGCAAATACTCTCCATGCCCCGCACTTCTTCTGTTTTTGAGGGTTCTTGACCGAAACTAATGTGGTTCTGGTAGCCATGTCCAGTAGACCAGCGAAGCTTTCTTCAGCGTTTTCAAAGATGTTTTCGGGTGATTTGAGTTTGGCGCAATGGCAATTGCAGAGGTGGCAATGACGACCGCAATCTCTTTCCACTTCTATGCATCAGCAAGTATTTTTTAAAGTAGATGGCCGCTGTCCGTGGATACTCGTGTCTCAGGTTGAAAATTGCGCTGTAGGGTAGCTGTGCGGATTGTTTGACATCACGCAGCAGCGGGGTGGAATCCCACCAGGTTACCACAAAACCGAAAGAATAAAGTGGGAGGAATGAAATGAGGCGCCCTTTGGTATAAGTCTCTCGGGCACGATCTACGAATGAGGAATGCTGCTACTTCTAGCTGCCGGTACCCCACACTCCCTTGCATACAAAACCACTACTGGAGTCGCGAAAACGATTAATTAAAAATAATTGAAATACTGCCGCCATTTACTAGCAAAGACTAGAACACCTTAAAACCCCCAAATGAAAGCGCAACCAAAACTTGCTGCCTAGATACCTAGCATCCTGGTGTTGTACACACTCCTCGGCATACTTAGCAAGTTTCGCATAAATCTTGGCTACTCGTCCACCATATTTCTCCATCATCTCAGCCATCTCCATATCTTGTGCCCTTCTCGTCAGAAAACCCATTCTATTCTTAGTACGCCACCGGTCATATCGTCTAACTGTCCTATCCTCGCAGACTACAAAGAAGGCGTACCGTTCTTTTCCTTCTCATGGATCTTCAAAAGTGCACCCTTTGCAAACGCGAGCTCGCCCTCCTCACGAGCTTTGAACTCGTAGAGAGCGCGGTACAGTGGCGCTTTGACGGTTCTAGCTGGGAATGGCTGTGCAATCTTTTCTGTTTTTGCTTGCCAGGTTTTCTCCCAATCATTTGCTTCCTTTCCTCTCCTCTTTTTCTTTGCTTCTTCTACTAGACAAGAACTAGGCCATGGGCGAGTGGACACAGTATTTGGGTAGCGGCGCTGCCGGAAGCAGTAGCAACAACCACATGGGGCTTTTTGAGTTAGCGAAAGTTTCAAGCATCTGTTTGAATTCAATATTTACCTGGTGTGTATTCCATACTGACCAACGAGGGTAAGGTTCTGTCTATCTTGGTGGTCATCTTGGTAAGTGTGCTGGAGCAGGGGATTGTTCGTTGGAGGGAAGCGAGAACACAAAGAACGAAACTTAAAAAAAGAGCTTTACATACAAACCGCATCCTCCTCATAATTTCAAATCATGGGAGGCTAGCGAAACCCAGTCCAGATTATTTGAAAGGTGTTGGGCATTGCCCGGTCATCCTGCGCGGCGGCCCCGCTAGTTTACCATACGACATGAGAGCGTGAGAATTGTGCTTGCACGCGATTGTGCAGCAAGAAAAGTAGCAGCATAGCCTCGAATAATATTATTTGGAAGAAATGACGCGCCATACAGCTCATTCGACAGAGGAAGAGAACCCCTGCCGGGTTACCAGCACTGCCCCTTTCAAACTCGCTTAAACTCGCTTGGTCACAGAACTCGGAAGTGATTCGATCGGGTGATTTCCTGGCATTGGAATATATACATATGGGTATGATATGGAGTTTTATGCAGTCAGTGTGGCTGCTAGCCTTTGGCGAAACCGCCTTCCGACAGTCGTCGTTTTGCTCCTTTGGCGAATGCGGGGGACGATTCCCAAAGCCTATCACTGCGCAGAGCTCGTTGGTCTCTGATCGCATTCTAACTATCGGCGAACCGACAACGTTCGAATATTGACGGCACACTTTCGTTTGGTCTATCTGAGCTGGTCTCTCGAGTTTCAGGTTTGCTGTCGCCTATGCTCGACCCCTTGAACATATCAACATTTCTTGCTCAGATTCACAAGTAGTATCTTGTTCCTCCCGTTCGTAAGATCACTACTTATCCAGCATCTTATTCGTCCCCATCGGCAGCGGCGTCAACAACCTCTGCAAGCTCAACTGAAACCTATCCCTCTTCCTCTGCCCCACCTCCTCTCAACCTCCCAAACGTTGTTTTCCCCACTTGTACTTGTTGCGCTCTCCCGATTTGCGCCTTACCAAGAATACTCCTTCCCGCGCTATCCCTTACCCCCAGTCCAGGCGGATCTCTCAACTCCAAAATCATATCCGAACTCCTATCGACCTCATCGCTCTCCCTTGGTCCTTCAATAACAAAAACGCTCGTGTCGGAAGTCTGTCTACTTCCTCTCTCACTCGGCTCCACCACTTCTGCGCACATACTCCTCCTTGGAGTTTCAAAAACATCCTCTTCGCCATTGTAGCTCTTTTCGGATGGAACGAGGGTTCCATGACCGATGGCTTGGTCTCGAGTTGTGCGACGTTGGTAATCGACGACATGCCCTTCGTTGTCGAATTTTGGGTTGATCCATATTTTTGATGTGCCCATAGCTGAGCTTGGGCGTTGGGCACTACCGGTGGGAGTCGTTAGACCGCTTTCTAAATCTACCAGGAAGCCGGGGGATGGGAGATTGTTGTAATTGCTGTTGCTGCGGCTGTGGCTGAAGCGCCCACTATTTGTGAGGCTTGAAAGATTGAGATTCTCGCTGAATCGTCCGCTGTATGTGAAGTTTGAGAAGTTCAAGCTGGTTGGACTGAGGATTTTGGTATCGTAGGTTGTGAATGTACTTTTGGTGTTTCGAGATCGGAAGGAGTCTGAAAAATTCTGCAATATAAGACTCAGAGAGAAACTTGCGGATCGAGATTGTGGTTGAGAATTGGCGGTTGAGGGAGGAGGAAACTCGGGAAAGGTGGATGATGGGTCGGAGTTCTTAGGGTCATCGGGGTAGTTGGGTGTGTATGAGAAGATCGAGGGAAGGAGCCGTGAGAGCATAGCTCGGATGGCGGGCAGGCAGGCGAAGATTACCATGACGCAAATTTCTATAAATGACCAAATGGCTGGAATGGCGTTGTCCCACGTTGGATCGGTTGACTTGGCGAAGTCGACGAGGTACTTGAGTCGGACGATCGAGGTAACACAGGCGCTGTACGAGAGTCAGCGTCGTCAGGTATAAATAAATAGGCAGGTGGAGAGACACTATGCCGAGACTAAACATGAACATCAAGTTCAACTTCTTCCTCTTGCTCATTTGAAGTCGAGAAAGCTCTCGGAGTGGCAGAAGAAGAATGATGATATCGAGCGCAACCGAGATTGACCCCGCTGCGTAAGCAAGCTCATTGACATTGATGCATCGACCACCCGAGATAGTGCGGTCCCAAGCAACTTCTGTTTTCATTTCAGCACATGTCAACTCGCCATAAATGTGGAGGACTCACGGATAGGAGTACATTGGAAAATAATGGCGAATATGATGGCAAGCCCACATGCAACGTTGAGGATCGTAACGATGGAAGCAGCGATTCGGAAACCTTGAGCGGGGAAGACTCGGAACTGCGGGACTTAGATTTGGAAAAAAGATGAAGGAGGAACACGCACGTATAGAGCGAGTATGGAAGCTTTGACGAGGGTAACGACCAGAATGTAGAGGATCTCTGCGACGTAGAAGATCTTCAACAACTCAGTGACGCGTAGAGGATTGATATTCCAGTAATGCCGTCCATAGCCATTAACAAGCCCATCTGTAATACATCAGCACAACGCTCAGTGCAACTCGCGCGACTTACTGTAGCAGTCAAGTACAATGATGGGAATCAAAACAACACCAGTAGCGACTGCCAGCCAATCGTCCCATCCGAGGTACTTAGTGATTGAATATCGAGAATAGCATCGAAGGGCGATGGCGAGAAGAGCGAGGGGTCCGCAAACTAGGCCCACGATAGCAACACCCCATGCTCGGTTCTGGATGGGTGTTCCCTCGCATAGCTGTCTATCAACGACGGCAACCTCTGTTTAAATTAGTACGTGGGACGCGAATTTCGGAGAGCGATTTCGTACGAGCTTGTTCGGTATAGTTACATCGACCTTGAATACAAGCCGAGAGTGATGCTTGTAAAGTGATATTGGTGCACGTCGTGGTCGGATCAGTGAAAGCATTCGGAGCAGATGCTAATCCAGTAACAATGCAATCGACCTACTTTAATCAGCTTTGCCACACATCCACCAAGAGCAAACTTACAGAACACAACGGAAGCTCAGCAAGTATAGCTGTGAGATTAACCTGAGCAGCTGCTTTCACCACGGTCCCCAAAAAAACCACCCACAAAAAGGAAATGTTAAGAACCCTCATCACGACAATATTTCCATCTCACACTGCCAACAGGGGAAAGGAAGTAAGGCCTTAGGAGGGAACACGACCCTTGAAATAACAAGAACGAGAAAGGTGCTCGGAAAATTCATGACTGACATAACAACAGAGCGTGCGACGGTCTAGACACCATCGCTAGCTAGAAAGGCATTAACATCTCATCCAAGATCCGTAAGTAAGCTGTACACGGAGGGGAGGTAAGCTTTGACTAATTAGAGCGAGAGGTTAGGGATTGTAGGTTGAGGCTGCATTCAGATCGTGCGCTAGGCAAGGTTCGCATGCTGTTTGCCAATGTTTCGAACGTGGCATTGGAGAAAGTTAGAATTGGCTGGAAAAGGATGATGGGAGAACTCTCTCCTTGTTTGATCTTAGTGTTGATGACAGATTTCGTGTAAGATTACCACGTGGCAGCAGAATCAGATGTTGTCGAACTCGAGCATGAGGTCTAGAAAGTTGGAAAGAGAAGACGAGAACTTGGAAATAGAAGCGATGGTAGTGGCGATAGCTTGCGGTGATCAGATCGACGGCGTCTCTTAGAGCCCGTGCAGTAGACGCCAGTGTGGGTTGCGAACGCGTGGTGATCCGAGGAAGCGAACAAAACCCCTCATTGGTCTAGTCTTCACGACTCCAGAACAGTAGAAGGTGGGAGGAAACATTTGGGCGGAGGTGGTGTCCGTCCTCGCGAGCTTCTGGCATCGCATGAAGAAATCCTGTCTGGTGAAAATGGACACTTCCGAAAGTCTATCAACCTCCACAACATTGGGTGTAGCATCTGTTCCATCTCAAAAATTCACAATGTTCATCTCAAGCGAATGACCGGATGGAGATCCCCAGCACGTTCGAGCGCATTGATCTTCGTAGTCGCTGCGAATACCTCGAATTCGGCCTGGACGAGAGGATGATGTCGCATGGCCACCAGGTGCTCGCGAGCTCGTGAAGCTCACGTATCTTTTCATGTGGAGAGTCTGTGCAAGGTTCGCAGATCCGGAGAACCCAACACGGACGATGTCTTGGAACATCCGAGGTCGAGAAATGGGGGCGGGTCATTCCGAGCTCAGATGAGGTTCGCGAGAATATTCGGTCGTCGTAGGAGCCAGGGAGAGACACAACGCGACTGGACGAACACGATATCTGTTGAAACATTTCTGCCCAACTTCAGGAGATACATTACTGATACTCACACAAGTTCTGTTTGCCTTGTCACATGATATACCGCCACCTGACCGGGTACTTCTCCTTGACCCTGGCCCTCATCTTTGGTGTGATGCTCCGAGAAAGTTGTTGGGGATGAGCTGATGAAAAAATCTTCACTCGTTCATCTCATACTTGACTTCTGTTGGCTGCTGCACGTTGTCGATGCTTTCGACTGGCCTCAGACCATGGAAATTGTAGCACAGGAAGGGTGAAAAATCTGAAGATCTGAAGTTAGTTTAGGTACGTCTAAGTAGAAGACTTTCATTACAGGGCATATGAGAATGGGAGTACGAACGTGTGATTGCTTGCGGCGATACCAGCCAGAGCATTATACCAAGCGGCGAACGCTGACAACATTCCGAATACACCACCAACATACGTCAAATTCTCATGAGGAACATACGAAGCGCCATCGAGGTGGGGATACCGTCGTCCGAGAGCTAGACATAAGAATGCGACGTCAAGGGTGAGGAATATGGAGCAGTGTGCCACAGAGGAAGAAAAGGTGCACATGAGGAGGATTGTCGTAAAGATGAACCAGCCCTTATGAGATCAGCTAAATTGTCCCACGAGTTTGCGAGCTTGATGAGAGCAAACGTACGAATAGGAAGAGCGAGAACGCATGTTGGAACTCCAATGAGTCGTATGAAGCCTCGACCGCAAAGCCACCAGGTGTCAAGATAATTGCTATAGCGATCCAAAAGCCTCCGAAGGAACTCAAAGATGTCGCACCGAAAGTATTACCAATCGACATTTCCCTACGAAGTTTCAGTCGAAGCATACGATCATGGATAAGGGTGGAGTACTCACCACATCCCAGCCAAAAGTTGGACGAGTCCTCCATACGCAAACGCCGCAGCGATAACAATACTTGGATGAGTGACGTCCAGTGTTTCCACTTCAAGAAGTTAGTACTATGCTTTCAGCACATGCAAAGAGCCGAAGAGGATGAAGCCTCTTCGGGAGCTCCCAATACAGCAAAATTCAAGAGGCGAACAAAGAAAAGGCTTGATTACTGTTGATGGCGGAGAGTAAGAATGTGGTAAGTGCAAAACCACAAAGTCCAAGAGGTGACGGGTTGGCAATATTTCTTTTGCTCATCAACACTCGTTGGTAGTGTGAGTGAAGATTGCCTGGCTGGCCTGCTTGTGTTGGTGATCGAGAGAGGTCATCATGGAGGTCATCGTAGTCCTCTATGTATACGCTCTCGTTGTCTCTTTCGCTCCTTTCCTCCCTTTCGATGTTCCCACTCGTTATTTCCGGTGGAGGAGGAGACATTACGACCATTGAGAGATTGTTGTTAAAATTCGAGAGAGGTTAATCCCAAAGTTAGATTCGAATATCTTTAAAGATGTTTTTGGGCTTCATCGGGATCGGGAGGGAGAGAACTACTCTTATATATGCTGTTCCTTGAACGAATATTGCGGGAGCAGAAAGAAGGAAGTGCTTTGTGTACACCAGCAAAAAGCTTTGCCTCAGCGAGTCAGCCCCGGACATCACGCCACTTTCTGGTGACGAGATCAAGGAAAAGAGCAGTCTTGAAATGCCCCGTACGCTTGTATACGAGCAAGGATGGGTACTCTAGGCGTGCTCCGAAAGCCTTGGTAATTGTGATAGTGATCAGCTAGCAAAATGGAGATTCGAGAGTTGTGGCTCTCGCCTGTGGGAACTGGTGATAATGACCTCGGAGCTGCTGTTCCAGGCCAAGAGACCTCGAGATTTGCTGATAAGAATAGACTGTCTCCTGCTTCTCGGTGCGGGCTCCGACGACTGTCGGACCGATGCAGCCTGCCCCAAGGTTAGATGAATTTGTTTTGGGGATGATGGGGATGGCTGAGCGCGTATGGGGTGAGGAGAGAAAATCGCGAAAAACTCGACCCACCAAAGTCACGATACTCTGGCCTACAAAAGCGAACGACAGCGACATCTGCAAGTAATAATTTGAAAGATGAAGTTTAACCTGAGAGCTTATTTGAGCTATAAACTCCAGAATCTGCCAGAACGAGTTGGACATTTCTGGTCACGTGCTCCAGAAACCTATACCTCGATGGAACTTTCTCAAAGTCTGAGATGTGCCTGAGCTTCGCGATAGGGCTAATGAATTATTCGCGATACTGAGCTTAGTCGACCCGGGTAAACAGTAAGATGAATCTCGTAATTGAGTTTGAGGAGATGGAGTAATGAGAAGTTTGTATCAAAGTGGCGGAGATTATCTCGAGAGATTGGACAAAAAGCTTCAAGTGATGCGAACTTTTGGCTGAACATTGCTTAAAAACTCCTCGTGATCTAAGCTTTCTGATGATTGGAGGACAGAAACATATTTTGAGCAGAAAAAGAAATCTAGGAGGGAATGGTGCTAGTGCTCGTCGCTCCTTCCCTGAGCACCACTTCAAACGCACACAATGAACTCTCATTTTCCAGGTTTTAGACAGATTCCTTGAACATCTAAATCTTCCTACCTGTCAATCTTTTGTATTGGATAAAAGGAATCTCATGTTTTGATGTTGACAGCAAAGAATAAATGACAACAAGACTATGGGGAGAAAGACTGTCAGTTGCTGATCACGTGTAGTGGTGCCATGCTCTCCTTCCATATGTAGTATAGCTCAAGGGTAATCTCACAGACCCTTATATCCTCATTTTCCTCCCTAGCTAGATCTACAGACTTAACAATACCATTCTTTACGCACAGATTGATGCTCCACCCTCGTAGCATCTCATAAAGACCAAGCGAATTCGCATTCAGCAAATGACCATGAACAGAAGAAGAAGAAGACGGCGGCGTCCCCGTTCAACTCTTTAGTATCAACCTTCTGCCCACCGGTTCGTACGGAGCCATGTAACGCGCTTGTTTCCACCGCCGCAAAGTGTGGTGTCCATAGTGCGAGGCGACGAGTGATTTATATTCCGATTTTTGCTGGCGAGGGGTATTCTGCCAGAGAGAATCGCCTTGATGGCCCTGCCCCTACCCAACGTTGGTTCAGTATTCGTATTTTTTTTGGGCGGGCGGCGGGGGCGGGGGCGCGAAATAGGTAAAGTATTACCTTGAAGCATGACTCACAGCCTCGCCTTACGCTTTCCACTTTAAGCAAATTCAAACAATTCACCACCCGAAATTTTCAAACATACGAAGTAGTCCTCGCAAGGCGATGAAAAGAGGTGTATATAAATGTTACTTCGCCTGCCTCAACTCGTCACAACAGACCAGGCTTTGAAGTTAGATCGTTTAGGGACGGCGGCGATCACGAGAGTTGCTCTTCTGAGGACCCCACTCACGAACTTTTTACGACGTGTGGATCTCGTCCGCTGATCTTTTCTCATCCTATAATATATTATGCCATCAACTATTATATTATTATTGTCCTTTATCCCAAATGTGCGACCTGATTTTGCTAAGTCACTCCTGCTCTCGCTTGCCAAAATATAAAAGAAGTCTCCCGCTCATCAACGAGAAAGACCAAACACTCAACTAGTGGAACATGATGTCATAGTGATTATGATAAGCTATCATCCTAGACCTTTTCCATCGACATACGTCTAGAGATCGTCGTGTCAGAGTGGGTACTAAGCCATGTATCATAGCTGTCCTTGATCTGCAACTGACGGATGGCATGCTCACCAAAGGAAACGAACTACCAAGCCTAAACAAATGTGAAGAGATGATAACAATACAACAATACTAAAGTTGGCAACAAGAAAGCAAAAGTCCAGACGAGATAGGAGGATGGTTATCACTCTTTCTTCTCGAATTCCTGACTTCTAAGCCAAACTGCCTCTCCAGCACTTGTATTTAGTCGAGCGCATCTCTCACACCATTTCATCAAGATTTAAAGGCTTCCTTGGAATTTTTCACACCCCACCAGTACCGAATCACAAATAACCATAGAGATTTTCTCCTCTACTCCGAAGTAGATTCTTGAACTAAAGGACATTATCATATGATTTCAGAGCTTTCTCAAGTTCTTAAAGCCCCCTTCAAAGTAGGACTTGGTGAGACGTTCGTTGCACATCTCAGTCCGGCGCGACTCTATCGCATGCTATTTCTCGCTAGTCCGACGGCTGAAGTGAATTTTCGGACAGGTATATGAATGAAAGTCCGAGACAATTTTGACGAATAAAAAGTTTCGTTGCACATACTCAATCCAGCGCGTCCGCTCTCATGAATGCGCCACCCCACCCCCACTGCCGTTAGTTCAACAGCACCCATTAAGATTCGCTCCTGAGTAAAGCGTGTTGGTGTGGTTCATGATATGGGAGCCGAGGCCGGGTACGAATTGAAATTACCCTCATCCTCGCCTTTCCCGTTATTGTCTTCTCCATTGCCCTCCTCCTCCGGTCTGGGGTCGGGTTTAGGGTGAGAGTCTGAGGCATCATGCGTCAACCAACTAGCCCAACTCCCAATCTCCCCCGTCTCCTCATCAACAGCTTTCATGATACGCCAGTTCGGGTCCCCGATTTGCTTCTCTAGCATGGAGCTCACTGCTGCGGCAAAGTTTTCTGCAGAGGGGAACTTGATCTGAGCTGGTGGGTCCTCAGCTAATGTGACGAGGTGGATGTGTGTCAGGCGAGGAATATCTGCTTGCGTTGCAGGTGTGAAAGTGAAAGGCTTGGGCGCAATGTTCGAGTGAAATTGTGACATGGTGAGGCGGAAGTGAATTAAAAGGGGTTTCTGGATCGTAAGCGAGATGATGACCAAAGGGGGAGTGGGAATATGCCAAGTTCTTCGCGAGGCGAGATAAAAATACAAGCAAATAGCAATATCAATAGTACAATAGCTCAGTTTCACACCCGAGATGGCGTTGCGCGGAAAGATTCATCCATCTTACGTGAGTTCCAGAACTCATCATGTGACCAAGTCTGTTTTTGCGCTCTTCAAGAGATGTTTCGGAGGAGGGAGGAGAAACGGGTGCCAGGGTGAGCCTCGGTTTGTCAAACTGGCAGCCCACTTGTATTAGGAGAACGTGTACACAAATCTGAGACTTCGAAGCTGACGCTCAGAAACTGGTGATGGTGACACTCCAAAACTAGTGCCTGCTTCGGGCGCTGGTTTTGCAATTATAAACACGGGCACCAGTTTTGAAGATATAAATCGGGCACTAGCGCAGCTGCCGAAACGTAACCGCGGGCACCGCCAGTCTTCCAAAGCTGACATTGTAACGCTGAGGTAGTGAATTCCAAGTGGGTACCAAGATTGGTGCTCGTCTTGATTCTTGCAAAATTGGTGCCCGAAGCTGTAGCCTTGCGGAAATTAGAGATGAGAAAAAGAGATGATTTAGGAGAGCTGACCACTAGGTCACGAACAGGAGGGATCCCTGAAAACATCCTTCCATTGAATCCCCATAATATAAATTAAGTACCCAGAAGGACAGAACTCAGATCGGTCGTACATGGAATCAGCCCATACCTGGTATCCCCAAACCCTTGCCTCATCTCGTCTAAACTCGATCCGCGCCCTCTCCCTGCCATCTGTCTCTGCCAAAGCTTCTGTTATGCCGAACTCTCATGTCACTCTCGACAATTCATTCGCCCACTGTCATCGTGCGCTTGTGTCGACCTTTCAAGACAAAGCCGGACTCCCCTTCCTGTCCCCCTCGACCTTCCGTCCTACAACCCACCCCTTTACCCTGCCAAGGAAACCCACCACAACGGTTCCCAACACCAACAGCTGAAGCGGAATCATCATAACACTCAAATAAAGCGCAACCTTGCTCTCTTTACAAAGTGTTCCCCAGTGCGGCTTGACATCCATGCTTATATTAGCCCATTGGCAGGTCCAAGATTGGAGTGAGAAGGTTGTGGATGAGGCGTTGACACCGTAGAAGAAGGAAGTGCTGATCAAAGCGGCGACGAGGGAGATCGAGGGCAGGAGAAGGGAGAGGGAGGTTGAGAGGAGGGTTTTGTTTGCGATCTGAGAATCAAATTGTTAGTGAAAGTCTGGAGAAGGAAGGGAGGATAGGGGATGGGGAAGACATACAGCTGGCACTCTAGCAGCAACCAAGCTAAGGATTGAAGACACCAAGATGATTGAACCACAAGTAACCAACGCGACAGTAGGTCGAATATCGAATTCGTTCGGCCAGATAGAGAGGAAATGACCGTTCCCAAGTCGCGTCGTGTTGTAGACTTGTAATGTCTCTGCGGATGTGCCGACGATGGTCATGGAGGAGAGGAGGGCGAGGACTGTGAGTCCGAGATTGATCGAGCCGATAAGGCCGGATTTGTGTCTCATGGCGGGGTGTTGTGAGCTTGGAGGTGCGTCGAAGGATGTCACGTCGGACGTGACTTCTGGTTTGGAGAACGGCATTTTGGCGATGAAGAAGACGGGGAATTTGGAGAGAAGACTTGAAGTAGGATGAGATGAGGTGAGAGGGAGGAATAGGATTAGGTATGGGTGAGCAAGAAACCAAGACCGAATCAACAGTCAACAACAGAACACACCAACAAACAAAATATCAACGGAACGAAACAGTAAGTACTTAAGACTTCTCCCACATCTTATAAACGCCAACACACGCATATAAATAGGGAGGTACCAAGACCCCACCTCCTATTGTGGTAAGGGGAGGCTGCAGTATGGTCTGTGTCCTGCGGGAGAGAGTCCCCTTGACGCCTCATATCTAGGTCCTGTCAGATCTATTTCCCCATCGCATCCGTAAGCTTAAAGATAGCGACGCCCATGCGCGCATCCCAGCCACTCAAAATGCCATCTTGGGTGGTTTGGTGACGGGTAAATTGCCGCTGCGACCGCATTGGGGATCTCGCGATTGTCGCTAGCGACGGGAGTCGATTGATTGGCGGGGTATTTTTGGTGGGCGCTTCTGTGCAGAGGACCCTGGCACCTATGGACTCTTAATAGAAATTTGTGTTCTTGTTGCAATGAACACAATTGAGTAAAGTAATTGCATTCATTGTCTTGGTCTGCAGATGTCTGTACGTCGAATGCGATATACCAGCGTCGTGAGAAATAAGGGAGAGGTGCTCGGATTTCCTGGCAGAAAGGGAGTGTTTCAAGTTACGATGCATGGGATGAGGAGGGCGTTCGTCCAGTTCTTGGGATGAGATTGAAGCACACGAAACGTTATACAGATCTTGGACCGAAAGACTTGAAACAATTGTTTGTTTCGTGTGTGCTGGTGGGAGTGCCATTTGAGTCGCTGAGAACATTTGAGTCACGTGGAGGACAACGGATGGTTCAAATAACCGTCGCAACCAAGAACATCAAGTTATTTTCCCGAATCCCATCGTGGCCGCTGTGGAGGTACGTTGAGTTATACCCAAGATCAGGCCATCAATGAACCAGGTAGAAATGAGCGAGTTTCACTCACCTCACTACTTCTCCTTGACAACGAACATTTCTTCACGACAGCCGAATCATTTTTGTCATTCTCTTTCCATAACTCTCAACATTACTCTGTCGATCTTGGCAACAGGTGTGGTTTGTGGAAGTTGACGCGTCTGTCTTAATAATTAGCGCTGGACGAGAAAATGAATCAAGGAAATCACGCACCCGCTCTACTTTCGAGCATCTTGCTCTACAGGTTGGAAAACAACCCCCGAACGCGTGGTCTGTCGTGGAGAGAATTCAACATCTGCCATCGCCACGATAAATTCGTCCCCAATTGACGAGTTTCGCGGCAACTTCTGTGGTACTCGACATCTGGCAGAGTGGGGTTGGGATCCGCCCGCGATTTTGGCTTTGTCTTGACAGAATTGGAGACCAATTTGTCGTCTGGAGTACTTCCCCATTCGGTCTGGATCTGGGTATCTTATGGTTGTCCGGCACCGTCGGCTGACCCAAGGTCTCGACCTCTATGTGCGTGTAAACGCTGATTCCTTCAAGAGGTCCTGGCATTGGCCTGTGCGGGTGTACCAGGAAGAATAGTTCATGGACGGCTGCAAAGTCCCCATATCTGTCGTACAATCGATCGTCTAGGCGGGCGGCTTCAGATGACTAGCAGTGGCAATGTGCTCTTCTAACATAGGGAAGTATGTCTTGTGATCCAGTTGCCCAAGTTGATAACACGTGGGTGTCTTCATGAGTAAATGAAGTAGCTAAAATAAAGGGTCCGAGGTGTAGAGGCTAATAGGCTCAAACATGCCTTGCATTGATACCTGATCAGGGCCCGAATAGTCGAATTTGAAATGCTTTTGGAAGGCAGGACGTCTGGAAAGCATTGAGAATTAGTGTACTGATTTATTCATTCGAGGCAGCAGAGACTAATGTCCCTAGCAAGTAGGGACGTTGATGTGACTTGAAGTAATTCCATAGATGGCAAGAAAGAGGCAGCCGAGGACACTCACCTGGCTATTTAGTGGTGGCAGAGACTCTGAGCGCTTATCAAGTTGAAATGTCAATATTATTTCGACCTCCTGAACTACAACTTTATATTTGGGAGGCAAAGGTTGTCCTGCATGGATGCTGTCTCGAAACCTTGTCTGCATGTTCTGAACATTTTGACCTGACCTTGTTAGTACAACTTTCCGACGACAAACGGCTGAGCTAGAGGTACTCTAGCATAGTGCGAAAACTTCCAAGAAGCACTTACAAGCCTCCACGATACAATGAAATGACTAATAGTTCTATATATCATGGTAGATCTCTGCGACTGTAGCTTTATAGATATGTTCCGCAGACTCTTTTGGCGGCCTTGCTAGTTGAGCATATCGGTGGAGGTAATCCGGATCGGTCTGAAGCAGGCACAGATGATCACAGACCATGTTGAACCTGGCTTGAGCCTTGGAGAGAATCTCGTCAATGTCGAAGATGGGAGGGGCCGAGAATGGCTGATTGGTATATGCCGACCACAGAGTAATCTGTCCACTTCTCCTGAACTCAACCTGAGGTGGCATTGTAGTGCTCGGAGCCTCAATAATGCCTTCGACCAACTGCTCAATAACCTTCCATAGAAACCTCGAGCAGGAGATCTTGTGCTTCTAACACAAGCCTGATACGAGGGAATCCGACCGCTTCTTCATTATGAACAGCTTGGCCAGTTCGTGGTGTCAATTCTCCGTACTTTGGACCGGACATACGCATGCAGAGTATCGAGAAGTCAATGTTCAGCAGGCCGCCGTTCCACACCAATCCAGTCGCTGAACATTGCAGGCCCATTGTTCAGGAGTGTAGCGGACTCTATTTTCCAGAAGACTGAGAAGTCTGGCAGGATCGCTTTTCAGAGCATCGACATTGAGGTAGTCGAGAAGTATTTCCTTGCGGTAGTTTCGTGCATCGATTTAGCCCTGCAGATCCTCCTAATTGTTGAGTCAAGAAGAGAGGTGCAAACCATTCTCTCTGGAAGAGCTTGGGGTCTGCTTTATTCAAACAATTTGCACGCTTGTCTCGGCTTTTCTTCCAACGACTGACGATGGTCTTCCCTCTAGTGTTCTATTGTTCTTGCAGGTATTTGCGATTGTCGGTAATGTTCTTGATGTGGTTGGCGACTATAGTCTTTGCTTCGGAATCGGTCAATCTGAGGGATTAGGACCCTAGGTAATGGAGTCAGTAATTGGTCAATTTATATTGTCTCGGGAGAATTGGGACAATGTAGCAGGGAAATCGACTGAGGCAGGTCGGACAAGGAACAGGCTTTCTCTCCCAACACCTACATCCACTCGGCATCTGCTGGTCGTCCGCTCGGAAGTACTCCTGGCATGGCAGACATTCGCATGGCGCTTTGGCATAGGCATAAGGTCGGCCGTGATAGATCTCATCGTATGAACGCATGTTCCTCGCCCTGTGGGACAATCAGATCAGCTATTGACCATAGAGCTGCAAAGAGTAAAGGGATAACGGGGTCGCGTATTTATACTTACGGAGAGAGCAGCTATTGACCTATGGACGGTGGCCCAACAACTCAAGGGCCAATGCCAGAATGTACCAGGATTGGGGAACACTGGGCTGCCTGACTGAGACTGCTTGGCGATTACACAGTTTTGGAGACAGCCAATTTGGCTATGGATCACAATAAGATGTGGTATGGTTCCAGCCGTCTTAGATTGTTGTAGAACAGGCTTGACAAGTCCAGATTTTCTTGTCAAAATGGAAGATGGTGTTGCTTTCAGTGAAGCGTATTGAAAACTGTGGGGTTGTATTCAAAACGCGCTAGCCTAGCACGCTATCAGGTGACTGGCCTTGGCATGCATTGTATTTACAAAAATGTAACCCTGGAACTTTCTTTCAACATCGCCAACATCGCTAAAGCTCGACATCTGCATCTACCTAGAACGCTCTTCATTACACCTGAAGCTCTATTTTAACGTTGATCATTTGCAAGGCTGCCTCAAAGCTTGATGGCAACAACTTGCAGCTAATCTTAAGCTCAAAACGCATGCCTTCCCGGCTTCAAATCAACTGCTCAAGTCGACTCTGGGGGGGTTCTGAGCAGCCCTCTTAGCCATTAATATTGTTTGGGACACCGACACCACTGAACTCATCAAGGCATCCCTCAGACTTGTCACTTCTTTCTCAAGCCTCCGAGGTAGAGGCTAGCGACTTTCTAAGAAATGATCTCCAGAATCTGTCCCAAGATCTCCAATTTCGCAACGATCCGTCCCACAACCAACCTCAACGATACTCCTCAAGCTCAGGACCCAGATCTTTCGACTCAACCATGTATCGAAACCTACTCAGGCTGTTTCGCATCACGGTCATGTGATCTCTATCTCCCGACAAAACACGTCTGAAGCAGCTCGAATCCTGCCCCAGTTTCATTCGCTTCCTCCTCGGACGGACTGTCGGTTTGCCATCTGGGAGTGAAGAACAACATCAGCTCAGACTCGCTGATGGAAGGCTCAGCTGAGAAAAGAACAACGCTACTCGTACTCATACACTTGCGATTTGTCGATGGCTTCGGGAAGCTGGTTCCCGCGTGTAAGCAGTGCAAAATTACTGCAGTTTGCCGTCCTCGCCGTCTCAATTCGGGCCCTGCGATCCCCAACCTAGCGGCGGTTGAGCTTCCCGAACCCTGATGATGCATCATCCACCATGCTGTCTCACGCCCTGTCCTACCAATGGGGTGCCATGCATTGTCGAGTGGCTGCGTGGCGCACCATATGCCCCCCGCAAAGCTTCTCTTTTTTGACAGCATTTTTATTTGTACTCTCTAGTTCAGCCATCTAAAACAGATTGTACTACTAGCAAGCGTAACTAATCATCCGGTGGAGTATGTGATCGTCACTGATTGACTTCTCCCATTTTACCTCCAACTTCTGTTTCTTATTTCTCTTTCTGTTCCTTCTTTCCGCACTTCACCTCAACTCTCCTATTTCTCTGCATCCAGCATGGTTGGAATTGTTACCTTGACATGCATTGGCGCTGTCCTGTTCGCCACCTTCAACGCGTATCGCAATCTTCGGAATAACATCGCAAAGGCGAAGAAGACCGGTTTGCCATATGTGCTTGGACGTGAGTAATTGGGAGCCCATGCAGCACAGTACTGTCTGCTGGAGTCGCAGACGGTAGAAATATCGAACCGGCAACTGACAGCGAGCAGCATTCGTCCCCATTGGCTATGGCTACTTGATCATCGCAGAGATTCTGGGGCCCCTTCTGCGCAAGATCCCAATCATTAATCAATGGGAATGGCTCTAGTAAGTTCCAATCCCTCGACTTTTCTTGAATGCACCTCTGACAAAACAGCCTCATCGACCGTCAAGTCTCCTGGAGCGCGCCTCGAGTCGCAGAAAACAAATACGGCGACACCTACCTAATCGTAACCCCCTCCCTCATCTACCTCAAAACCTCCTCCGCTGAACTCGGTTCCCAAGTCACCTCCCGCAAAACCGACTTCCTAAAACCAGTCGAGCGCTACAAAATTGTCAACTTATTCGGGAAATCGATCTTGACACAAGAGGGACAAGAATGGAAGAGACACAAGAAGATTGTAGGACCGAGTTTCAGCGAAAAAAGCAATAGGATGGTGTTTGAGGAGAGTTTGAGGCAGACGGAGGGAATGGTGGGGTTGTGGGCTAGTCAACAGAAGGAGTTGGAAGGAAAAGGAGGTGGATTGAAGGTTGAGGATACGGCGGTTGATGCGGCGACGTTGAGTCTGCATGTCATTTGCGCGGCGGGGTTCGGAGTGCCGCAACTTTGGCCGAATGAGGGAGAGGAGAAGTTGATGGGGAATGGGGTGCAGGGGTTCAGCGAGCTGGATGCGAAGGGAATGCATACTTTGACGTTTAAAGAGGGGTTAAATCAGTTGCTGAAGAAGCTGATGTGGTTTGTGATATTTCCGCAGAGTTTCCTGAGTAAGTCACACTCTCTTCCAGGATGAGGGGCATCCTGACAAAAAATAGAGATATCGCCATTCAAGACCCACCAGTCAGCATACGAAGCATTCTCAGAATGCTTCGCATACTTCCACGAACTCCTCGAAGTAAAAAAGAAGCAAATGTACCTCGGCGAAAGCGACAAAAGCTCCATGGACTTGCTCGGCCCCATGATAAAAGCAAATGAAGTATCCACCACCAAATCTCAACAAGCACCAACCCTCACAACAGCCGAGATCCTAGGAAACTGCTTCATATTCCTCTTCGCTGGCCATGAAACGACGGCGAATAATATCCATTATAGTATTTTAGAGATGGCGTTGAATCCGAAGATTCAAAGGCATTTGCAGGAGGATATTGATGGCATTCTTGGGAAGGATAAACCTATTTCTGAATGGTCGTATCTCGAAGACATGCCTCGGCTGTACAACTCAGTGCGTACTTTCCTCTCATGCCGTCATGCTTTTCATTCTTCCTCTTTGCGTAATACCTTTTCTCTCGTCCTTTTTTACTAACATACCCCTTTCAGATGGTAGGAGCAACAATGTCCGAATCCCTCCGCCTCATCCCCGCAATCCTCAACATCCCAAAAGTCGCCTCAGGCGACCAAATCGTAACCATCGACGGCCGCCAATTCTCCATCCCCGCCGACACATTCGTCCATCTCAACGTTGTCGGCACGAACCGCAACCCCCGATACTGGGGCGAAGATCCTGAGGTTTTCAGACCTGAGAGGTGGCTCCCTAAATCTGGAAACGGTGTGGTGAAGGAGAATGGCAATGGCGTGGTAAAAGAGAAGGTGGTAGCGGATGGGCTTGAGAAAGCGAGTTTTGAGAGCAGTAATTCAGGGACGTTGGTCGCGCCCACAAAAGGGAGTTATATTTCTTTTTCGGAGGGGGCGAGAGCTTGTCCCGGTCGCCGTTTTGCGCAGGTTGAGAGTACAGCCGTGCTTTCGAAATTATTTTACGACTACAGTGTCGAGCTCGACGTTTCGAATTTCGCCTCAGAAGAGCAGCTTGCAAAGTTGGATAGCAGAGGAAAGAGGGAAGTGTATGAGAAAGCGAGACGGAGGGCGGAGAATGTGATTGGGAGGAGTGAGCAGATAATTACGCTGCAGATGAGGGCTGGGGATTATGTGCCAGTGGTGTTTAGACGGAGGGGAGAGGAGAGGTTTTTGGGGTTGTATACGTAGGGTACTGTAGGTGAGATGGATACCATGAATTGAAGCTATTGATAAGACTGAGCCTTGCTTTATGCTTGGTCGGATTCGCTGTTGATTTCTTGATAAAGTGCGAGGAGCCTTCCTTCTTGCGCAGCGGATCGATGAGCGGGTCTTGCGGCTGCAGCATTCTTTGTAGTGGGAATGAAGAAAACAGGTGTCCGAGGCTGAGACTTGAAGCTGATGCGCAACTGCACCTCCAGCCTCGGGCAGCTGTTTTGCGAGTATAAAGACGAGCAGTTGTCTTGAACGTCGCCTTGCCACTAAAATTCTATATGAGGGTGCTTTGCAGATGCAGCCTTGCTTCTCAAATTCCCAGCCTTCCCACGCCGGTATTCACAGCCATACTCCCACCATTGCTTGCATCCTTAGCAAGATTGACGCTTCGGCAGAGTGGTAGCCAAGTTCCACTCATCACATTCAGCACCCAACCGACTGGACATCTCCATTTCATGCCCGTTTGCTGAGAGGAAGTTCAATCAGGCCTCGTACCCAGGCACCTACATGGTCCGTCCGGCTGCGGGGGAATGTTCAACCGAGGAAGGATGTCTGGAGGAGAAACGGTGCTAAGATCGGCGAATTCTGTATAGAAATCCTTGGGAATGAGCAGCTTGACTACCGACTGAAGTATGCCGTCCATTGGAGATGAAGGTGGATGATCTTCGACTGAGGCGAGGGGAGAGTGTGAAGTGAGGTGAAGTGTTGTACAATTTCGTCCTGGAGTTGGACTTGACATTATATCCTCATGATCAAGTGACTATGTTATATACAATATGTACAGCCCATACAATTCCAAACTAGCAGAGAAAAAATGCAACGCTTCGAGACCAAGCGATTACTGACCATCGAAAGTTAGGGTATAGGTCAAGTTGGAGAAGCTCTGGCAGACATAATCCGTAGCACCAGTTGGTCCCGCTCTGCAAACAGTTGAAACCTCTTGCTCCTTGTACAATCCAACACTATTTATCATATCAGCAACTGATCCATATCACGACCGACTGGAAGGAAGCTTACGCAGGGCCTGTCTGCTCGTAGATGGTGAGGTTATAGCTATCAAGACTATTCTCTTCGATGTAAAATCTGTATGGCGAATCGCCGCATGTGACCTATTGGATTCAGCTACTGCTTTCAAGTCTTTGAGAAAGGGGAGCATACAACGGCAGTGGGTTGTGATGCTGAACATGTCGTGTTGGCGATGGAGAACGAGGCGCTCTCGATAGTGCTGTTGATGTTTCGGATGATGAGGTCGGAGACTGTAACGGTGTCGTCGGCGAGCGCCAGGGAGGAGAGGAGAGGAAGAGCGAGGGCTGAGATGGTTGAGAAACGCATTGTTGATTGTTGTGTGAGGTTTTGGAGTTGGAGTTTATGATTAAAAACGAAGTTGATTGGGAAATATGATAAAGACTGTAGTGTTTGATATGGAAGATGGTGATATGAATTGGACCTGGAGGTTCAAATCCTCATGTACTTATACAAACCATCTTCTCCTTCGCTTGGAAGATGTCATGCCAGTGGACCCCGTCCAGCTGTCCAATCCTAAATACGAAGTCTCCATACTCCCAACCATTCCTTCCATAAACAAATTTATGACGATCGCTGGGCCTTTCGTTTCAAAGTTTCATCCGAAATACGAGAATAATAACTGTGGTCCCATGGTACAGCATGAATGTCGTGAGCCAAGCATCTGGTGCTCAAAATACAGGGCCCAACAGCGGGTTTTGGCGGAGACATAGGGGGTAGGGGTTCGTTTAGGCTTTCTTGAATAGGGGCTTTGGAGCTGTTGGCGGCCTCCGCCACTCATACAGCCTAAATGTTAATGGCTTCGGCAGCCACTCTGGCAGTCGCCGGGGGTGTCGGTAGAGGTCGGCAGCCCTGCGTCATAGTTGAGGATACGAGATTTCCAGTCTGGTGTCGAATTGTTTTCCAGAAGCCTTGAAAACGACAGTCATAGGAGGCTCCTACGCTATTCGCGCACGAATTAGAAGAAAATACTATGGTGCGGGTTGCATGAAGGCTGTTCTAAATCGCTAAATTGCTCGAGTGGCTATGTGTTTTCGAGTTTAAAGTTTAAACTTTAACCACTATAGATCAATGCAACACATCAAAACTATCCAAAGAGTATCATTGGAATATTATTCACTTCCCTCCGCCGCCCTGTCGATCTCGACCTCGTCATCAGCGCGACCAAGAAGCTAACATAAGCTTCTTCCTATCCAGATCCGTGACTATAGAATCAAAATCCCACTCCTCATAAGGCACATTCTCAAATGCTTCACATATTGAGCCTTTCTCGGATAGGTTTATGGAATGCCTATCACCAGAATTGATGCCTTGTCCGTCCATATAGAGGTAATCTTTGAACCTATGATCGTTCGAAACATCAAATCCGCCCAAATCTACCCACCTAGTAATGTATACCGCGACAGCTCTCCGATCGCTCCAGTAATCGAAATCAACCCGGAACTCGGTATGGCAGCGTTGACAAGGTATGATTCCCCATGGTCGTAACTTTTGATTGTTCGGAACAAAGGAATAGGTGGTTCGCATGTCGTGTATGTTGTTCCTCTGGCACAGGCCTTGAAAGGATGGATAGACTTGATGTGGACAGATACTCAAAGCTTTATCTTTGAGGTCGAAAAACCAGATGGAATGATCCCAAGAAGCGATGAATCTTCTCTGCTCTCGAAAGAGTAGCGAGTTGTTGACGATCCGAAACGATGCGTCGATCTGCTCTGCGTACCGTTTTCTTTCGATGGTGATGACTGGTGAACGGAGGAGCCCCAGTAGATAGCTGGTATCATGGCCTTGGCGATGTGTCTTCATCAACATACTGAAGATCGTTGATGAAGCTTGGCAGCAAATGAGAGTGTCAATTCGTGTAGACTCGTCGAATTGCCAACAGGGCAGCGAGGGACCTTGCGACTTGCGTTGTCTATTTGAAGGTAGGTGTCGAGATGCGGTTGCTATTGCATGAAACTTGTAGCAGTAGGTACATGCCACATGGTTTGGAAGATCCTTTTCCAAGAGGGTCAGGAACTTTCCGCGATTTCTTGAAGAGAGCTTATGTGAACGGAACAGGGTTCGTTGTCTGAGCATGAAGTAGAAAGGCCGACAAGAGAGGGTAAACGATATAGCCTCCTCAGGATCCAGGTATCTAAGTATCGCAGAAATGAGTTCTGGCGGTAGCCTGCCGAGGGACGAGACTTCGAGGGCAGTCGGTCGTGGGAGTGCATGGTTCAGTTTGACTGGATCGGTGTAGTCGTAGCTGAGAAAAAACACTCCAAATATACTAAAAAGACCCATGTGTGTTGTAGAAGTGCAGACAAGGAGGCTCTCGATTCTCTTTGAAAGATTGTGATCTTTTGTTGGTGTTGTTGGAGCCTGGAGGCAAAGACTCCAGCCACCTGTGGACACCACTTCAGCCACTCAAAGGTCTTTGCAGTACACGAGCTGCCCTCTTCACCTCAGTAACTTAGCAACTTTCTAATATGGCCGCATAAAGTAGCTCTCTAGAATTCGATGCTTTATTGTAATTGTCAGAGGGAAGGATTAACACATAATTTTTCACACGATTCCGCTTGGATTCTTGAAGCGATCTTGACACTTTGTACGTACATCTTGACTGCTGGAACAATTATAGCACGTGAAAACAGATGCCACTCCAAAGGCTTCCGTTGGACCTTGCTTGCTTATCTCGGCTTCTTGTTCGATTGGCAATCCCATCGTCTGCATTGACAGCGGATCCGGTGAGATTCCTTGTCAGTGCCTGCATATTGCAAAGGCATGTTCGGCGGGAGTAATTCCTTGGGACTGATAATGTTCCTGACCCTGATTCGATCCGCATGCAGAATCCGATATCAAGGTTCCGGAGACGTGGCAGTCGCAAAGCAACAGCTGAGCTGATCCTGCTGGGCGGAAAGGATGTCGATCAGCCCTAAGACATCTCAGTCAGATGTTCTAAATGCGATCGAGATCTGCACAGCCTTTCGCAAAGGAGACATTTTGTTCCCTTGATGATTGAAGAAATAAACAAAATAAAAAGTTGAAGATGTCTTCACAAACCCCTGCCCCCTGTTGGTGATCAGCGCGTCATTGCTCCCGGGCGCGCTAAGACAATCTTCTCCAGGTTTCATTTCCACTCCGCCCACGAGCCTCGGTCTTGTTTTTCTCCTTTACAACACCATGGCAGAGGAATCTCCTCCTCCAGCGAGGACATTCTCTCCGCCCAAAGGTCCTCCACGGAGGTCCTTGACCGTCGATGAATCGGCACAACACAGACATCGACCTCCAAACAACCGTTTCTCGACATCGCAGGAGGCGACTCCGGGAGTGAGAAGGAGAAGAAGCTCGAATTTCTCCGATTACTCGTTCAAGGAAGCAAGAACATCGTTTCAATCATCGACAGACAATCTGCTGCTTCCTAAACCCAGTGCGACGGGTAATGAAGTGAAGCATGAGTCCTCAAATTGGGATTCAGCGCCACTGGCGTTCGCGCTTTTGCCTGCGCTTGGAGGGATGATGTTTACGAATGGGAGTTCGGTGATCACGGATGTTATGCTATTGGGGCTTGCTGCTATCTTCTTGAATTGGTCTGTTCGTCTGCCATGGTAAGATAACCAACCTTCATATTGCACTTCACATAGCAGATCTTTGCTGACCGGGCTCAGGAACTGGTACCACTCTGCGCAGGAGATACGAAAGAAGGAAGAATACAATGGCGACACCCTGATCAGCGAAGAAAGTGAAGGCGATGATGCTCTGAGCTTCTCGCAGGCTACATTGGAAGAAGTACCCGAAGACGAACCTGCAGAACCAGCGCGGAAGCCAGTCCGACGACTTCCTGCACATGAGGCTGCTACGAACGAATTATACACACACGAAATACTCGCCCTCCTCTCTTGTTTCGTCTTCCCTGTACTTGGCGCATACTTACTGCATACGATACGAACGCAACTCACTCGACCTTCAGAAGGTCTTGTCTCGAACTACAATCTCACAATCTTCCTCCTCGCATCCGAATTACGACCCATGGCTCACCTAGTGAAGCTTATTCAAGCACGAACTCTTCACCTTCAACGAATTGTGAATTCCAATCCCTACGACACTGTCTCCGGACACTCCACCTCTCCCGAGATCGAGGACCTCACTCGCAGACTTGAGGACTTAGAAGCTCGGAACACAATGGCTGCCACGCCTTTAGCCTCCGAACCTGCACTAAACGGCAAACAATCTGCCATCTTGACAACAGAAGTACGAAGAGGTCTGCAACCTGAACTCGACGCTTTGAATAGGGCAGTAAGGAGATACGAGAAGAGGGCTACATTGCAGGCGTTCCAGACAGATTCAAGGCTACATGAATTGGAAGCTAGGTTGAACGATGCTATTTCGTTAGCTGCCGCGGCAGCGAACAATGCGCAACAAAAGAGAGGCTTCACTGGTGTACTCATTGAGTGGGCTGCTACGGCTGTGGTCTTGCCTGTTCAAGCTGTGGGCTGGCTAGTGGGCCTACCTTTCAGGATGGCAGTAGGCGTCCTCGAATATGGAAAGAGGAAGGTACAAGGAAAACCAGCGGAGAAAGACAGAGGAAGGAAAGCAGTGAATGGCAATGGGAGGACGAGCTCGAGTGGTAGAATATCAGGAGATAGGTCGGTGAGAAGTGGGAAGAAGATCGCTACTTAACTTCAATTCTCTTTAGGATTTTGCGATGGGAAAATGGTATACCCCTGGATAGGATGGAAAACAAGAGACTTTGGCGAGGAGTATGGGCTCCAGGCGTTCAAGACGTTCATTTGATAAGTATGTATTCACTAATGTATAAGAGTGTTCCGATCACTACAGCTTGCACGCATTGCGTTCCCTGTCCTAGTTCAGCCCAGGGAAAAAGTCCACGCAAGGCTGTGAGATAGAATTGGAAGTGCTGCTTGCAAGCCAGTCCAGGAATATAAATAGGATCCTCTTCTAACCACCTCGCGAATCGGTTACAGCTTCCTGTTATTTATATTTAGGGTTATGCAGAATCCGTGGCTCATAACATAACCACCTCTCTGAGCCTATCATGATTTACTAGCGAAATGCCCTTAAAGCACAGACTTATGCTACCAGGCTCGTTAGCCCAAGTCTCGTCCGCTTACTCAAACTCTTATTTCAACACGCATTCGGATATTGCTAACAAAGTCTCAAGGCGAGTCCTACAAGGCAAACAACGACGTTCCAACAAGAACCCCCACAGCTACAATCGTCGACCAACTCGCTGACCCTCGGTGCACACGGTCTCCAGAGCCGGCTTTCGGGGGGGTAGTACTACAGTAGACATTCACAACCCCCGCCGCATTCAAGCGGCTCATGAGTGTATTTTTATTCTGCTCCAACTCATCTGCCGTGCTGCCGTTCTTGATGTTACAGGCTTGGAAACAGCCAGGTGGATCGTTAATCGGGTTGTATGCGTACGGAGGACCACCGCAGCAGGTTTCGATGGCAGATTGAGTCGTGATGGAAAAGTTACCGGGCGTGTACGCACAAGAGTTGGGGGGACCTCCTGATGTTTCATAGGGTTGCCCGCACGAGGTGCCGTTGTTCATTTTTGCGACCGCGAAAGCTCGGAACTGGTTTGCGGTTACAGTTGTTCGACGGAGGTCGTTGAGAGGAGGTATGCAGGACAGATTGAGCTTTAGACTTGTCTTAATGTTAGTATAGTTTCTCGATACCTGCAGGAGATGGGCTATTGTATTGGACTTACTTAGACTGAATTTAAAGCGTTAAAATGTCGAGTTTTGTTGTTTGAGTCAATGTCAAGTTTGAACTACCTTCTCCAGCAAAGAAGGGCGATCGGATAATATAGCAAGCGCGGGGGAGAAAAACCGTTGGCATTGGCAAGGGTCGAGCAGATCCAAACTATGTATTTGACGTCAGGTCCGGGGTCCCTAGCTTTTTTATAAGTCACCGCAGCTAATGCGGCGCGAAAATGCAGGGCCTTCAGTAAGGAGCTTGAAGGATGAAACAGCAACAATAGCAAGGGCGGACGCAGATCCAAACTATATAACATTAGGTCCGCCCCAACTCCCGAAACTAACCCATTTCACAAGATGGCACCCTCGTAAAGTATTACACTTACAGGATCAACCAACACCGTATTTGCACTTATTGTATACTGTCACCCACTCATCGAAAAACCAACGCCGGAAAGTGAATCCCGGCTCATCAAGTGTGCACCAACTAAAATAATACAAGACAAATCTCGTCGCAAAGCAAAGACCGATTGGTCTATTCCCATAGCCACCCAACATCTCCAACATCTTTTTATTATTAGTTCTATATCTTATCCTTGTATTCAAAGCCACCCAACGTCTCTAACATCTCCGACATCTTGTCTTGTTAGTTCTACTTTTCATTCTTATATTCAAATCAAGTGATTAGAGGTCGCCTGTCGGTGGGCAGTGATGCCCAAATCCCTGGCCTGGTTTCCTTCAGGTCGCCAAGTTTTCCATCTCCGCAAGTGTGCTTAAATGAATACTCCTATTATCAAACCAGATTTCATCTTAAACCAACACTTTCGTTACAATTCCACGGCATGGACGATGAAATTCTATTATGAGATTATAACGAAGGATTTCTTGCAACAACTGCCTTTCGAAGGCGAGGTACGAAGCCTTTTATAAAGTCAAGCGGATTTCTCTCAAGTTTCCCATTTAAATTTCTCATTCAAATACAATCAGTGGCCACAAGTCTGTCCGACTCGCGAAAATCACACCAAAAACTGCCAAAACACCCACTTTAATTCCAAGAAAATCCAGCGCCCTTTTAAATCAAAATAATAATCGTTTTAAGAAACGATTAATAATTACTTCTTATTATATATACTCAAATATAAGTCTTTTAGAGACTTATTTCTATATGCGATATAATTTATTAATTTTCACTTTTTGATTTTCTCAAATTTCTCGCTTATTTACATAGTAAATTCGCGAAGTTATAAAAGTGCTTAGTATTATCTTATTCTATAGCTTAAAAAGGGATAAAACGTAAAATTCTAAGTATATAGAAGTGTATATTTAGTAAATCTTGCTTAAATCGTAAAATCTGCGGTAGATCTGAGAACGCTATTTGGTCAAAATAGTCTAGGGCTATCTAAGTATTTTGGTGTAAAACAGCCCAATCGGACAGACTTATGGCCACCCACTGTACCTCTGATAAGGATCTCGACACCACGTACAACAATTAAACTTGACCTATATTTATCCTTATTCTTGCTTTATCCCAAAGTCCTTTAAATGTTTTTCATCAAATTCCTCCTCGTTTATTATGTTCTTCCCTTTGCGTTAGCAGGCACACTTGTATCCCGAGATACGCCATACTCCCCTGAGTCGATGGTGGATGACGAGGTTTCGCTCTTTATTCTATATAAACAAGAACAAGGCTAACCATCGCGGCCAGTAACAACATGCCCAAAAAAAGAATACCCTCGACTCATCTGGTAATTGCCAGGGTATCCCGGGTCAACCCGGAGACCAAGGATGCACCTCCTACTGCGAGTTGTCTCTCTCTAAAAGATACGGCCAAGAAGTTCCTTTCAACCAAGGCTACTGTGCATCATCAACTTCCTGCTCTGTGGCAAACGCTAGCAGCGTTTCTACAACGCAGACTTGGGGTATCTCAGGGGCGGCTGATTTGGGGACTGGAGATGATATTACCAAACTTTTGACTAGTAGTTTCAACTTGGGGGCTAGTTGGTCAGAGAGCAAAACTCTCACATATACAACCACCACTCAACATTCTAAGACTACAGAGGCAAACCAATGTGGTTACTGGACTTTTATTCCATATGTCATGACGTATGCACTCCTTGGGCTTTGTCCCTCCATATTTCATACACAATTGCAACTGCTGACAACCGAAACACAGATCTTGCGGGACAGTCACCTCCGTCCCAACCGGAAGCCAAGCAGGACAACATGGATCCAGCATACCTTATTGTTTGACGAAAGGCAAAAAGACTAATCAAACCAATTGGTGTAACAAATCGATGTATTCACCTTCTAAGGGAACTACTGACGGAGAAGTCGTATTTGTTTACGTTGACTGTGCCAAGGGGGCCTTCTGCAAAACACGGATATTCCCCAGGATCCAAATAGTACAGATGGCCCAGCAGCGCAGCCTCCAGCCATCTTTTACCCGGGCGTTTTCACAGGCAGCAACGCTGGGCACTGATTTTGATGATTGATCTTTTTCTTTTTGGAAATTTTCTTTGCGTGTGATGGATTACTCGCGCTGCTATGTTTGGAATTTCGTTTGCAATTCATTTTCTTGACGCTTGCAGAAATTAAGAAATTGAAGGGATTTTCAGAAGGAGGAGATCAAAGTCGTGACGAATGTGCTTCTGAGATTGAATACTTATTTCCTTATTGTAGAGATGGAAAATGAAGCTGTCACCTGAAAATGCTTTCGAGATCCCTCTGATCCGCTCTAATTGACTGCTGTTATATGCTTTTGGATTCTTTTGTGGGGCTTTTGTAAAGCAAAGCCGACCTTCGTGGCTACTGTTTCCACAGTAGCATGCATTCAGGGTTTATTACTCTACCTTGGTCAATATCTTTCGTTAGACACTTAAGATTATGTCTTTTTCTTGTTTAAGTCTCATCTTATTAATTGTTTGAAATTTTGTACTTGCTCGATTTATAGGTTAAGAATAAAACCTTAGGACACTTATATCATATGTAAAGAAGAAAAAGAATGTTCTAGTTTACCTTTACGGACTTTAGGAGCCTAAGGATTCGAACTTTTGCTTACACCCTCGTGCTCCCAGAATCTATATCGAGAGAAGAATCTGCCTTGAGCTTAAAACGAATCATTTTTAGAGGGATCTTATTTGGGTCTTAAAGAGCCGATTTCGTCCCCCTTAATATAGTCGTGTAAAGTTGATAACTTTCGCACGGTATAATCGAATAGTATGTAAATTATAATTAGTCACCGAAAAAGAGAGTAAAAACGTGACTAAACAACTTAAGCAGAGGGTAAAGCGAGGGTCAGTAGCGCCTGAGCAGAGCGGCGACGCTGACTAACCGCATTCGAAGCGAATTCGAAAAAGTATCGTCTGAGATTACCAAGATAATCATGGGAACAACCAACGAACACCCAGCCGCAAATGCTACGAGAAATTTCGCAAGCCCATCAGAAATTCGGGAGTAGTGAACTGGGTACATGCCGGACGTGTAGTCGGTCACTCTTTCCCCCGGTTCTCTATCAGGCCAGCTGAGGCGAGGACGCAGTTTTTTCCTTAGAAACTCTCTTAAAGGCCCGATATTCGTATCCTTATTTCGCTCAATGCGAAGAAAAGTTGTGTCGTATGGTTAGATCTCGTGATTTATCGGGAATTCTCGAGAAAGGATATCCTTGAATGAGTGGTCCAACCGCATTTGATGGGGCTTTGCGGATTGGCTCGCTTTAAGGAGCTCATGTACTCGAAGTCTTGTATAGCAACAACTCCCACACGTTAGTGAAATGCTACAAGGAGGGAAGATTGCAACCAACCGTAATCATGCATTATTTTCCGTAAATCCCGAATTTTCTCTTCCGAAACTGTCTCGTGCTGACTGATACCGGTCTTGATATGCACTAATTCATTCTCAAGATGAACGAGATTCACTCTTCGAAGATCGCTAAAACTTCCCACTGCGAGGTCATCTTTACATTTATTGATACCACAGTCGAATATCTTTCCCCTGTATCTGTCGTCCTGGAAGAGGCGACAAGTAGTGGTTGTATGATTTGTGGCATCACTACGTAAAGCAAGCTCTCGCAGGGGAGCCTCGAGAGGCTAGGAATGGATCGAATCGAGCTTTACTGCCAGCATCGTGCGGACCTGGAGACACCCATAGAGAAGGCAGTACAAGCTATGATGGAGTTGAAGGCGCAGGGGAAGTCAAGTATCCAGGGCTTTCAGAGTGCTCCGCGCGGACACCCTGGAGAGCGCACGCAGCCCACCCCATCGCCGCAGCACAAATGAGGTTCTCTCCCTTTGCCCTCGAGATCAAATCTGAACAAACCAAGTTTCTGGCTATGGCTCGGGAGCTGGGAGTCAAAATAGTGGCATATGCGCCACTTGGACGCAGCTTCCTCACGGGCAGTATCACAAGTAGAGACGGCTTTGACGAGGGTGACAACCGACTGAATCATCCGCGCTTCGCAGAACAGAACTTAAAAGACCAATCTTAGACTTGAGGAAATTCTGGCCGGAATTGCTCGAGAAAAGAACACGACGTCAAGCCGGCGAGCTATTGCGTGGGTGCTTGCTCAAGGCGATGGTCAGTCATCCCCCTTCGACTCTGCTGATCAAAGTTAAATGTGATAGACTTCATCCCGATTGCAGACACGAAGCATGTAAATCATCTAAAGGAGAACGCTGGTGCGATTAATGTCCAGCTGATGAAGGAAGATGAGCAACGTATTAGGACGGCTATTGAGAGTGTATGAGGAACTAAAGGCGACCGATATCTCGAAACTCTGTTAGACAAGTGCTTTAGTAATACTCCGAAGCTCGAGAATACTCGAGAAGCGAGCAGGACGCAGGTTGAATGCACTAAGTAGGCTCCTGAGTATTATGTGGCGGAGGAGAGTGTGCGATGTGTGAAGAAAATTAGCTCCTCATTTCGATTGTTGAGAACCCTCAATCTTCGAACCCAAAGCTGCTGACTCCTCAAGCTCAACCTCCCCATGCGGTTCATCATCCATCCAAGCCTCCGTCTCCTCCTCCTCCTGCTCCTCAGGAATGATCAAATTACAAATAATAGCAACAAATGCCGTGACAGCGAAGCCAGTCTCCAGCACAAGGACTATTGCATCTAGAAATCCGGCTTTCGCCTGGTTATCTCCCGTGTATGTGAAGACGTAAGAGAACCACGTTGGTACAAGGGTGGCACCGAACCCCAGAGACATTGAAGCGGTTAGGACAAAGCGAGTACGTCGTGTGAATGGTATAGTTGAGATGATTCTGATGCCGGAAACAGCGACCGAGGCGAAGAGAAACGTGGTCATCCCACCAAGAACAGAAGCTGGGATGGCGACAAGCGCTGCGGCAAACTTGGAGAATATGCCCATGACGATCAGAAAGAAGCAAGCTGCAAAACCAGCTCTTCTGTTTGCACAGCGTGTCAGAGCGATAACACCGTTGTTCTGCGCGAATGTTGACATCTGTTCCTTAAGTCAGTCTGTGTTATTGCTGGAATTTCGAAGTTTTGAGAAGAACGCCCGAAGCTGACCCCATCTCCGGCGCGCCCTAACAAAGCACGATCCATTTCAAAGGCAAGTATGGACTAACCGGCGTAATGGTGCATAGACAGGCGAGCATCCCATTGATCCCATCTGCAAGCACTCCTCCCTGGATCCTCGAATCGAAAAGTTGGCCCTCGACTTGGAGACGCGATACGTCACACGTCGCTGTGATATCTCCAATCGATTCCATCATTAAAATCAAATACAGTGCCAGCATCGGCAAAATAAGTGGACCGTAAATGCTCAGCGGGAATGTGTGAACCCAAATAAAAGACACAGCCTATTCATCAAAATCGGGGTCAGTTGACAAATTTTTGTATGTTTGGGTGGAAAATATGCATGTCTCGAGAGTACGATTGCTCTGACGCATCGACTCTAGGGACGACATGAAAAAAGGAATAGTTCTCCGAAAATTGACACTTACAGGCGCAGCATCTATGGAGGACCGATCGAAGTATCCACAAGCAGCAGCGATAATGCAGCCTGTTAGAAGACCAACCACAACTGAAGTACTCTTCATAATGTGGGATCCGAATCGCTCGCAAAGGATGATGGTTACGAAAACGCTAAAGCCAAGGCCTATGAACTCCCCGGAGCCCCAGGCGAGTGCGTGACGGGCGGAGTTCGAAGGACAGAGCATGTAATCTCCACTTGTTGGTCTGCCCATACTAATGATCTATCAGTCACAAAGTCAACGCAATAACTTGATAGAGCATACCAAGATCCTGAGCCGCCTGCCCAACCTTCCAGGCCTGTTTGGATTAAAGCTACCCCAATGAGAGTGACAGTCGGTCCGGTAACGATGGGAGGGAAAAGCTTCTTAAGAAGCGATGGCTTCATAAATGATAACCCAATTTCAAGTAGAGCGCAGAGAGCAGCCGTTCCGAGAATAGCACCGTATCCTTCCGGACATGCCAATTTATTTCCATCTGCGTCGGTGGGACATTTTCCATTCGCGTACATTTGTGACAGGCCAGCCGATGCGGTTGGAATGATGGAGAAAGAAGTTCCAACAACGGAAATCAACCCAGTACCAAAGTAATAAGGCGATCTAAGAAGGTGAAAGCGCGTAATTTGGAGAGCGGAGAGCAATCCAGATACAATAAGAGACGTTGAGACCAAGTATTGAGACGCTGTGGTGCTGAGGTTTGCATCGGCTGCAACAATGATCGGAGGAGTGATGCTAATGACAAGTTAGAGACGCGAATTAAGGCTCTACTCAGGCTCAGCTCACATTCCGGCCAACATAGCAAGAGCATGTTGAAGTCCAAGCAGAAACGTTAGAAGGACTGGCATCTGTTGGTTGAGACCAAAAAATGGCGCTGCTCTTCTAGACTTCTTCATAAACGGGAGATTCGGTCTGAAGAGAAACGCATAGTCATAAGATCCTGATCGGCATTAGTAAGAGAGTCTATGTGATGCTATATCAATCATACCGAGGAGGCCATCTTTGGTAGTGAAGGCCTTTGTCACCCTGTTGAGCTTTTGGGACAGGTTTTGCTTGGGGACAGAAGCAGGAACGATTTGATCAGGACCGTGCAAAACAGTGAGTATTAATTCAAAAGAATTGACGCAGAAAACTTTACATCTTGGGGTCCTATGTCGACAGCCATTCCAGTGGTCGCTTCAGTGTCGAGAAGCTCCGCAAGAGGAAATAGTCAACAACTGACACTTCATCCATATTTTGGGACAGCGGTCATTTAATGGGCATAAACTATGGGGGCATCGACTGATTCGTAACTCGTTGCATATATTAGCTCAGGGATCTGCTCCTAGGTATGGTAGATTGGACTGGGTCTGGTTATCTGTGGATCTCTGGTGAAAGTGCATCTTCAATACCTTGGGCCACGGCGGCCGCGGGGAAAGAAGAACGTCAACCAGACTGACGAAGTCCCAACGTCGAGTGGACATTACAAGTGTGTGGATATTTCAAAATCAGAATGTGCAATGCTTTCGAGCCACTACTTGAACAGTGAAAAATGCTGCGAGTGTGTGCGCTTAGGTTTCTGCAACGACTTTGTCCGCGAGATGCGGCCGGATGAGCGATCCGGGATACCCTTGTGGAAAATAACCCACGACAGAACGGTTGTGCATCTTTAGTGGGGATTTTACGGGTATCAGAACTCGGCGCTCAACACTACCGGGACAAGAAACCCCTGATTTTGACTTGCAACATTACTTAATGCTCCCCGGTGTTTCCTGTGCTCCAATCAAGGTCTGAAATTCGTCTTCTTATCGTCACCCAATGCCCGTGACAGCGGCCTTCGACGTCGTGCGAAACGCCAGGACATTCAAAGAGGCTCTTAACGGCGCATACCGACGACGGAAGTGAGCGCCCAGCTGCTCTCATGTTGCACAAACTTTCACCTGCAGGTACATGAGACTCGACGGCGGCACGCGATACATGGACCTCAACACTTCTAATGGAAGTTCCATCTTATCAATAAACCTTCTATCTTTCTCATCTGAAAGAAGAGCTAATCATACGCGCGCATTGAGCAGGGGGCAGAAAGAAGCTGGAGATTCTGATGCCCTGGATATTTTGCTGATCTCGTGTGCTCCAAGAACGTTCAATAAAGAAAAGCCAGAAGGCTGGTAGCCGATGTCAAGGCCGACATCAAATTGTATGTATCATTCCACTTGGGGCACTCACACTGAACAAGCCAGCAACGGAATCTTAGGACAGAACATTTGCAAGTGATAGGAAACCTGGTATGCCTAGTGAGTTGGAGGTCTTGGTACTGCCGCCTAGAGGCTCATCTAACGAGCTCAACTGGAGCTACGACCGGTCTGCAGGAGAGTCAAGTTGAGTGGTAGAACATGTTGCTGTTATGAGCTGAACTGAATACGGGAATTTACCTTGATGGTTTGGTGGGTAAGATAGAAAGATAAAATAAGGCCTGGAGAACCTCGGTGCGCTGCCAGGTTGGTGTGTTGAGGCAATAAGGGGTAAAGTTTAGCGAGTGCGGGGTAATCCTCACTCAAAGTCCCCCAAATCCATCACTAACATCCATCTCCCACTAGTCCCCTAAGTCTCCAACACAATAGTGTACCCATCCATCCCATCCTCACAACCTCTTAAACAAATCTGTGGAACATCATACCACCTCTTACAAATCTCCAACGTCGGCAACTTATTCCCCCCTATCGCAAAAATAGCAGTTACAATCGTCTTCTCTCCTTTCCCTTTCCCATCCCCATCCACACCTTCCTTATTCAAACCCAAAATCTCCTGCTGAATGGTAGGAATTAAAGTCCTCTGACACATCAAATTCGTATTCGAATCAGGCTTCAACACTACCCCCTTTCCCCTTCCTCCCTCCTCATTCCCCCCATCACTCACACGCAAAGGAATCGATCGCACCCCACTAGCGCCAGCTTTCGAAACTATCAACGAAGAAGCATCATTCAAAACAGAATCATCATCTTCAATGATACCCTCACCGTATTCATCGCCGTCGGAACTCCATTCCATTGTTTTTAAAGCGGAGCCGTCGAGTGCGCGACCTAGAATTGCGAATCCGCCTTCGATGGCGCAGAGTTTTGTTTGAGAGGGGAAAGTGATGCGATGGATGCGGATGTGGTAGTCTGGCCAGCGGGTTGTTGAGGGGATTAATGTTGTTTGGACGGAGATTGGGGAGGATTTTGAGGGGGACCAAGTGTTGATTAATGTCGGGATTTTCTCTCCATTGAGAACAGCACTTCCAAAAGTAGTTTCCTCACTCTTCCATCTCACTTTCCAGCTTTCACCATCATCGTCGGAGATGGCGAGGGTGCTGTCAGGAGCAAGCTGTTGGATCAAAGGTCCTGTTGGAACACTGCAGCCAAAGGAGGACGAGTATGCCAATTTGCTGTATTTTGATTGTGTAGCTTTTAATGGCCAGCCACAATACTGTCCCGAAGATAACAGGAAATGATGATTTCCCGAATTAACCACAATCTGCTTTGGATACTGCATAGCCGTGACTTGGAGATTATCTTCCGTCGGATCCTTGTCGGTGAATGACGAGGGGAGCGACTCTTCGGTAGTAGACCAGAAAGGATGGTCTTCCGGCAGGGCGAGCATGCAGAAAGTTTTCATACACCAATACGGTGATTGGGGCGAGTTGTAGTCTTCGCTCATATACATATTTGGGTAGTGGAATCCGATGTTCAACGTCCCGTCTGGATAGAAGATGTCGGGTTTGGAAGCCCAGTAGCGGAGATGGCGGAGGAGGAGACCTTTAATGACGCCTGGGGTTAAAGGGGATGGTAGGTCTACTTCGGCCATTGTTACAGCTGCCCAGAAACCGCCCATTGCGAAACGGTAGGTGAGGCTGCGTCCGAATGGGATTGATGCACCTGTTGATGTCAGCGAAGATACTGTTATGATTGGGGAGACGTGCCTTCAGCATCAAAGTATCTCCAGAAATCCAAAGCAAAGGCCCTCGCACGCTCCCTATATACCCCGCACCTCTCAGGATCAATATCCCCCGCAAAATGCACGTACATCAACTGACTAAACTGAATCGCATAACTCCCAGAATAGTAATCCATCTGTCGTCCTCCCTCATTCCAAGGACCGTCGCTCGCCCACCCATCGCCTACATGGAACGTATCCAAGACTGCTAAATCTGAATCCATGCTGCCTTTTAGTTCGGAATAGGAAACTCCGAGGCTCTTGACCAAGGCCAAGTTGGCCATGACGCGGAACCAGAGCCAGTTGTTTTTGGGGAATGTCTTGCCATTTACTTGGCGGAGGTAGCGTGTGATGTTTTGGCGTCGCTTGACGTCTTCTTCTTTCTTTGAGTCTGGAGGACCGAGAAATGCATCGGGAGCGGCGAGTAAGGCGAACCCAAGAATCTCGATTTCCACCATGCGCTGGTCGGTGTCGAGGACATCGCCCCAGTATTCTTGATTGTCAGGAGAAGGATCAGTGCCCACTGCGAAGCCATTGATCCATCCTTGGAGTCGGGAGTTGATGGGAGCATGAGGATTGGCGGCTAGCAAAGCACCGATTGCCCATAATGGGCGCGCGAAACCCTCTAGTTGAGCAGCTGTCTCGTCAAAATGTGCGGCTGTCGCGACGGGGATCCGAACGCGTGCGCCATTTGGCGTTTGATATTGAATCAAGGGAGTGAGGAGAGCGTAGACTGCAGTCAGGAGATCCGACCGAGTCCGAAGGGGATTATCCGAGAAGCCAGGAAGTGGTGGCATGCTGACCTAAGCGATGGTTAGTGGGTGGAAGCCGCGACAGGATGCTAGAAGAGTCCTTTACGAGGATGACGAAGCTTGTTTTTGAGCACGAACTCGTCGTAGCAGTGGCGTGAGCTGGGTTTAGCCAGTTTCCCCGCGCTTATGGGGATGGCCGGGGAACGGAGGAACGCCCGGGGCATCTTGGCCCGAGAGACCTTGGCTTCAACGAAGTGTGAACTTTCACCAAAATAAACAAATGGAAACCTTGACGAGGATAAAACATTGGATTGATATGGCGATGAAAACATTCCCAGAAAGACTCCGCTATAACCGGCTAAGAAAACTCAACCCTGATTTCAAGCTCTCTGCTCCACTTGGGTAACCTCCTCGCCCAGCTTCTCTTCGTCGACTGTGATTCTTGCAGCCTCAGCTCGCTTGGTGTCCCTCCTGTGGAGATAGATCCCGATCATAAATGTGAGCCAGGTCCCAGTCACGAAGAAGACTTCGACAATGTATCCTCGTTTCCATCTCGGAGCTGGAACAAAGGTCAACGGCGATCTGTCGATTTATGCGAGGCTTGGGCTTACCTTGAAGGACGGGAAATACAGCGATAGGGTAGAACGAGTTGATACCCCAGCCAAACGTCAACTGAGATTTTCATCAGCAGATGTTCCGCAATTAGATATCGATTTTCTTACCATTGCACCAGTCGTGAATGCTCGCGCTTCCGCATCATCTTTCATGGCGATATTGAACCACGGTATTATTATTGGAGTGACAACTGCCGTAAAGCCAAGAAGGTAGTAGACGGTAACTTAGTAGCCGTCAGTAATTGTCTATTGAAAAATTCAGGGCTCGCTTACAGTGAAGACCCATAGGCACATTCCACACCAATAACACAATGATCGCAAAGAGTAACACCGCCTCGACGAAGGTCATCACGATCCAGACTGGGTACAGCATACAGAGAGAGGTACAGATGATTGTGACAATGACAGAGACTCCTTGGACGCCAGTGGGTATGGTGTTGATCTGGGGTATAGTCCAATGATGATGACCTTTTGCAGTCTCGTCTTTAAGCCAGAGAGCCATTTGACCATTTGGATAGGATGATGAGAGGAAACTGGAAGCCAGTAAGTATGATCGACAAATAAATAGGTGGAACCTTACAATGTGTAACAGAGAACAGCGATATAAAAATGCCATTTTCTAAAGACTCGTTTTAGGATGGCCCAGCTCAGCTTTTTGCTTTGCTCCACACCTTCATCCCTCATTCGTCTTCTTGCTAACAGGTGTTCCTCTTCCGTCATCCACCAAGGTTTCTTGCTCGCTGGAAGTCCAGGAAAGATCGCAAATCCTAAGAAGGCGATAGGCAGACTGATGCACCCGTCGATGATGAAGAGCCATCGCCATCCAGACATGCCATGAACTCCATTTAGATTCGTGTAGGCCGCTGCTTGCATATAGCCACCAAACATGACACCGAGATTGTTTGATATGTACCATACTCCGGCACGCTTGAAAAGCTCATTCGGCCTGTACCAAGAGGAGAGGATGTACAATGATCCAGAAGCAACGGGTGTTTCAAGGACGCCGAGCAGGAATCTAGTTCCGTATATCGTGGAAGCACTGTTGAGCTGGCTTTGAGCAAAAGTGAGGACTGACCAGCACACCTCCATCGCCGGCAGAAAGAATCGTGCTGCTCCTGGTCTCGACAGAATCAATAGCGCGGGCACTTGACATGCTAGGTAGCCGATATTGTAGAAGGTGCCGAACAGTGAGTATCTGAGTGTGTCAGTAAGAGTCTTTGGCCCTGCGGCTGGTACTCACTGATTCGAATTCAATTTCAACTCCTCTTTCATTCCCGAGACATATGCGTTGTTGATGTTAGAGGCATCGAGCCATTTTAGAAAGACTGATCACATTTAGTTCAATTCATCGTTCCCCAGCACGCTACTTGCAGGCCAATGAAGTAAAGCTGAGAAGAAAGATGTCAAGATTTCGAAGCATTTTCTTCTCCAAGGCACTATAATGGCTAGGATACCAATCGAAAATATAAATCCAGGCAGTTTTGTAGGATCGGGTAGGTGCCTCATTGACTGTCGAGCCTGGGACAGGTCCTTCGAGATCCTCCACCACCGTGTGTGGCTGCTCGTAATTCGGAGCCATGATACTGAGTCTTCTCCCTTGATGTTCGTACTATCCAGTAGGAGTATTAACAATCCCAAGGTCGCTGCTCGTTGATGAGTGAGAAGGTTGCCCTATCTTATATGATTCCAGAATCGGCTCATCGGGACCTTCGTTCCTAGGACTGCCTTCAGGGGTGCTCGAGATAAGTTGTTGCAAGCATCTTGACCACATGGGCGAAGGTTCTGGGGTAGCGGGGGGATGCAGGATTGGCTGGGTGAAAACTGAAGGAACCTGCATAGATTGGTACGGATAGACAGACGGGCATCGGTGGAAGTCCTGCCCGTGGGATTCCCCGCTTCCCAACATGGCTCTGGATCGTGTCCATGATCAGCTCCATGGCCTTTAGGGGACCAAATGCGATACCACAGCGAATAAGGGGTTCGCACGATGTTCGTATCGGACATTGCTTGCTCAGATGAGGTATAGATGGAAGTTGTGAAGGTGAGAGAAAAAGGGGATGGCGGGGAAGTGGGTCTTGATCCTTGACACTGAGGCACCCAACTGAAGCATGTTTTCGCGACTGCTGTTCTCATCCACCATCACAGTCCTCAACACCAAAACCACCTGCGTGATGTCTCCTGGCAATATACCAGGGCTTATGCGCTGTCTACATGGAGTCGACATCAGGACAGCAGCGGGCGACTGAATATGTGGGGTCAACCTCGTCTGCCACGGCGGACGAGGAACATCCAGCGTGTCAGTCTTGTCGACGTCGCAAATTGAAATGTTCTCGAGATCGTCCGAGTTGCTCTCAATGTACGAGACTTGGTAAGACACTCGCCTGTTCAGATATATCTTACTAATAAGCCGTGCCGAAATCGAATGTGTTTACGTCCCAACTCGCAAACCTGGTTTGAAAAGTGGTGCCATCGAAGCGCTGAATAGAAGACTGCGTACGGAAATTTACCCATTGTTTGTATTCCACAGCTAATGGATCTCCATAGAGGCCGTGGAAGATATCGTCCTCCATGACCAAAGCATCCACCACGTCCAGCCCGCTCAACAGGAGACCAATCACTCCCTCTATCACGTGTCTTTGATAGTTGCAAAAGAGCTGCAAAGACTTGGTGCTCACCCCTGCGCTGCAAATCTCGAACCTATTTCGCCCGAGACCAATCAATTGATAAATCCAAGAAAACGCAATCGTCAGGAACAACCAGAAGAGGTAGACGACCTGGATGAGAATGACCTTGCATCCTCCCTTCCCGATGATCTAGTTCTCGAGGCAGTCGTCGACAGGTACTTTCAGACTTTGCATCACTGGATTCCATTTCTTCATCAATCACGATTCAGACACCGTCTCGTGCAACCTCAGCATAGGCAAGAGCTTGCTGTCGTCCTGCATGCAATGGTCTGCGCCACGATGAAGTTTTTGATGCCTGAAGATTTTGAATTGGAAGACAGAATTGTCAAGCGCCAGGTTCGACGTTCTAGACAGGTCGTAATCTTGAACGCTATGAGCTGTCCGTCAATTGAGCACTTGCAAGCAGTGATCATCATTGCATTCGATCACATGGGTTCCGGAGAAATGGAAAAAGCCTGGTCACTCATCGGATCCTTGACGAGAACAATTGAGTATCTTCGTCTGACCTCAGAGCCGGACGCATTGCAACAGGATCCTCTACGAAGGCCAATCACTTTACTCGATGCGCCAAACAGTTGGACCGAAGTAGAACAGCGAAGGCGGCTCTTCTGGAATGTATTCCTCTTGGACCGATTTTGTTCAGTCACCACCGGCTGGAGCACCAGTCTTACTTCCGATGACGTGCACAGAAAGTTGCCTTGTGATGGTGGTCTGTGGGCTCGAGAGGAGAGGTCCGACACTCCTTACTTTGGAATTTGGAACAAATCTGCTGCCAGGATAGGAAATTCAATCGCCTTTATTCCAGCCCATTACCCAACACCAGATCAGGAGATTGACCACGATTCAGTTCGCAGCCCAGGTACAACATCGAACACAATTGCTATCGATACATCAAAGCTAGGCGCCTTTGCGTACTGTATAGAAGCAACGGAATCTCTGAGCCAAGTGACAACATTTTTTCTTCAACAAAAGGTCGATTTTCGAGACAGGCAGGAGGTGGGAAGCTGGTTGACAAGATTCAAGGAGCTTGATTTGCGTCTAGTCCAGTAAATGAACCCCTCGAATGCGGACTTGGAATGGGAATTGACAAACAAAATAGTTGGAAGATGTTTCTTCCCCAGAAGTGGAAAGATTCGAACATATCACGAGATGTCACGCTCATTGATATGGATCCGAACCTGACCCTAGCTCATCTGACGCACAACACCTCTATGATTCTGCTTCACCAACACATAGCGTATCCGCCGCCGGATTGGAAGGATCTTGTCAAGCTACCGAGCGCATGTAGTGCCGAGACATGCCAGATGGCAGCCGTGGAGACTGCATCGATCTGCCAAAAGTATCTGAAATATACGATGACTGGAATAGTCAACAGCCAATTTTCCCTGTGCGCGTTCGCTGCTGGGAGGGTACTTCTAGGTTAGTAAGATTCAGCTTCGGACAATGGGGGATATGCTCACTCAACAAGCAGTGCATTGGCGCTTCTATGGTGCCGAGTTATCAATGGAGTTCTTCAGCCTTGTTGAGTCTCTCAAAGAAATGTCTCGGAGATGGCAAGGACCTTCAGCCACTTCTACTACTCTTCATGGAAACCACCCACGCCAGGTTCTCGACCTTGCTGGTCAGTACGCGGCACAGCTAGAACAATTCCATGCCGCTTTCTTGCAGCATCCGGGGCATTGTATGAATGTCCTTGGGTATAGCAGAGATCCTACTTTTGAGCCAGTTGATTGTCTCCTGCCAAACATCAAATCGAAACGCAGCCGGAGTAGCCGGGCACATGCTACCAACGAGTTCAATTGGACACCTGGATCAGAGAGTGGGCCTCGTTTTGGAGCCGCCGAGTCGTCCAGAGCACGCATGCCGGAAACTATGAACACTCCGGCACTCCATGCAAGCGCACATCTATGGGATAATGCTGGGTATCTGGCCCCGAATACAGGCCACGCCGCCAATGTGACACAGCGGAGTGCAGATTTCGACTCAAACTCTGTAGAAGACGAGCTCACAGCGATGTCAAATGTGCTGTTAGGTCAGCAATTCTTGGAGATGGATCGAGTGATCACATTCAATGACACCAATTTTGCGATCGATCTTGATGGTTGGCCAAGGATGGGTTGAGTTTTTCGCCGTACCCATACCATTCACTACATCTTGAATGACGCTGAGCAGCCTTGGAATAATTCTTGAAAGGTCGCATCAGTCGAGAGGAGTCTCGCTAGTCTATACATGTTGTAATTTCTGATTCCAGGTCTCAACTTTTCAAATTGAAAAGTGCTGTATTAGGTACGAACAATTTGGAGTTCCATCTACTCAGCATCTATCAGAAATCTACACCAACCCCATCCGAATAAATTTATTCCCCAACTCCAAGAAATAATAATCCGCATACACCAACCCATGATCCCAATACCTCCTCAAACTATCCTCATTCGCACACGCGGTCGCATTCCTCAAAATAGCATCAAACCCCGACTCCTCCGCATCCTTAAAACTCGCCTTATCATCATCCAACGACAACTCAATCGTCTCCTTCGCAATCCTCACAGCAGCGTTCAAAAATCTCGCACTTCCATTCTCTCCATGCATAGCTTGATATAAGAGAAGAAGTCCATTGGCAGCTATCATTCCTGCAGATGTGTCTCGGATGGGTGGATCAGAGGCCGGAGCATCGAAATCCCAGAAGGGAACAAAGGGGCTTGGGTATTTGGAGGTGGAGAGGCGATGGAGGAAGTAATCGGAGAGGGAGATTGCGGCATCCAAGAAGACTTGATCTTTTGTCCAGACGTATGTTTGTGTGAAGCCGAGGATTGCCCATGCTTGTCCCCTTACTCCCGCCATCAATGTCAGCAATCACCCCAAATTCACATATTGCCTGAGGAGTTTCGAGTTAGGAAGGAGGACTCACCTGCTCCAAGTCGACCAGTCCTTGTAGCCCTGATTCGTAAGCCTGGCTTTCACTTCACCGGTCTTGGCATCGAAGTTGATGAGGTGGAAAGTTGAGAAGTCATATCGAACCACAGTTCTTAATACCGTCTTCGCGTGAGTGGTAGCGATATCGATCAATCTCTTTTCTCCCGTGTGATGTCCCGCATAATATAGTAAATCCAAATCTGTTTTCTCTCAATCAGCACGTCCCTCCCTCCTTCTTTCCACTTTCCTTCCCTGACCTCCCTCCTTCTCTCCACTTTGAAATTAAAAATCTTACTTACTACACATGCTATCAATAATCACCAAAAAATCAGTCTCCATGTTAGTATAACTGTATCTCTTATTAACAGCAGAATCCCAACTCCTAATCGCCCCCACTTTCTCATCATATCTGCTGGCTAAACTCTCCGCAGCAACCAAAACACTGTTCAAGCTCCTCTTATTCCCAGTTAATTCCCAGTCCATCCGCAAAGCGGGGAGAATTATAAATCCCATATCGTGGGTATCTGTTCTCGTCTCCTGAGCATGAAGCGGTTCCGCCCAAGCGAAAGCTAGTTCTTGGAGCTCTGCTCGGAGGGAAGAGATGGTTGGAGAGGTTGGAGATAGATTGAGGTGTTGAGGATATTTGATGGAGCGCTCGAGCAGGGCGTACAAGGACCCAGGGAAAAAACCGCAGGTCCAGAATGAGGCTTCCCGGAGGGCGTACTTTCCTGTTTGGGGACCGGTTTGGGGGACGGTTTCTGGGTACTGGAGCAAGACATTATTCTGTGAATGCTATATTAGCCAGGTTTGATTTAAAGATGAAATTGAGTACCTGTTCTTGCCTTAGGCGTTTGGCTACTTTGACGATTTTCGTGGAAACGTTTTCTGCATATAGCTCGCGAAGCTTAAGATCAAGACGAGCCGGGACTGGAAGTTCTGAGATATCTCCCATGGTAGCTTTTGTTTCTCTGCTTCAATTCCCACAATATCTACGCTATTTGACAAATCATAAGAGAAGCGAAGACTGAGAATCTGAGATAGTCTTTCAGCTTTGAATGTTCAGATGCTGCGAAATGTGTTCAAGATGTTGAAATCGCGAGCAAGTGCCACGTTCCGGCATACCCCCGACCGGTTGAATGCTCTCATGCACATAGCTTTCATGGGATGGATGTTGTGTTGATCTCGCCCGAGAGATGTTTCGATGCCCGCTGCAAGGAGCGCGGGGTAATGGCGGGGTAATTGGGATCACGTGCCATACGGCAACTCGACTTGGGATCTTCTCTTCTTTGCTCGCCAATGATGAGTAATAGAGGACAATGGAGAATTTAAGATCTGGTTGTGTTATTCTAGCAACATGATATAGGGTCTAGTTTAAAATAGCGCTGATTCCCCGCGAAACGACAAAACAAGGCACACATGCCACCATCAGTTTATATTGAAAATTTGGTGTGCTCCGCCTGATGATAGTAAATGGCTCTACGTCTAATCGTGGATAAAAATCTCGAGAACTTTCTCTCCGTCTAAAATTAGTATTCAATAGACCAGCTGTGCCACCTGACTCGTCAGAAGACACAAAAAGGAAGTATTCAGAAGCCACTTGGGGATGAAGTCTCACAACTTATAATACTCGCCTATTGTTTCTATGGCTGAATGATGAGGATATTTCATATGTTATTGGGAAGTTTCAAGGAGGAATTTGGGCATGTCTCTGGGTAGAGTCAAACTAAGGTGAAATGATAGTGCGGTCGAAAACGACAACAAGTCCGAGACAGCTTCGACCAGGTCCTCCGAAAGGTTGCATACAAATCGAAAGATCAATCGAGGTAACAAGCCTGGGATCAAAAGTCTGTGTTTTACAGGCATTTTTCAGGGCATTTTTTAAGCGATGAAAACCAAAGTTAACGACTTTACTTAAACACTATAAAATACGCACAAATCGGAATCATTTGAGCTTATAATGCGATACTTATAAGAGGCTAAAGTGAGTTTGCTAAGCCAATCGGAGCTATTTTAATTTCGTGGTTAAAAATCGAAATTTGGTTTCAGCGTTTATTTGTTAGCGAGAAGGCCTATAAAACACAGACTTTTGATCCCAGGCTTGTAAAGTGCGTCACCCTGAGGACCGAAGGGAATAGTTTGATTGCCTCATGACCGCACTCTTCCTCGAATGTACGTCGACACGAGACTCTTACGATCGTATATTGTTCTCTGAAAAGTATCATGCGTGAGACATTATACCCTAGGTGCGTTCAATACCTTTGAATCCTTCAAACCATGAGAAAAGATGAGATACTACTCATTTCTAGCTCAAGTGGCCGCCGGTGTGACATCTTGAGCTTCGTACGTATGTCGAAGCTTCATCAAGAAGAGATGCTGAGCAATGAGAGCCAGGGGCACAGTGCGATATATAAGAATGATGTGCAACGACCAAGTGGTCTAACTCCGCCACCGTGTCTAAACAACCCAGGATACTTTTTCGATGACGAAGATGCTTGACTGGCGCCAGATCGTCGCCGCCGTGCCAGGCAGTCTTCAAAGTATAGATGCAGTTCTACTTCAGCTCGAAGGATGCAGAAAATATGTCATACGACATACGACATAGGAAAGTGAAACATGTGAGGATTCGCCAATTCAGTCAACGACGGCCAAAAGAAACTTCGACAGTGTTACTTCCGGACTTATCTTCCAAGAACGCAGTAGATGAAGAGTGTCTCGGACAGTCGAATCATCGAGTACCTGGGGTGTTGCAGGCTCATATCTCTGGGACCCTGGCCGCCTCTTCCTTACTCCCCAAGCTCCTCATGAACCACAAGAAACGCCTTCGTCGGTTTCTGTCGATCTTGGAAAAGCACGCTGCTGATTATACATGGCTGCGTCACTCCATTGCTTGAATCAAGCTCGTCAAAAGATCGAAGACTCAATGGATGTAAAATGGGCTTGCCTTCACTCTAGGTGCTGTTCTACAGCCTAATCTTGAGGACATACCAGGTCTTGCTTCTCACAACACAAAAACCCCTGTTTACATGGTAGTTCAAACAATTAATCATGGACCAGTAGAGCTCACAGACCTTAGCGACTACATCGCTCGACACAATTGGGAGTTTGGGTGTTCGAAAAAGAAATTATGCGTGAAATCGGACAGCAGGGTGGGAGAGAAGGACCTAGATGCCACCTTTGACTGCCCCAGACGAATTCGGGACATGACACAGTACTTCAAAAGTTGATAACAAATTTGTTCAAAATCGATTGAGGTTCAGTAGTAAAAAACCCCGCAAGGAGACTGAAGTCAGCTTCAAGATCATCTCTGAGCGTTCCGAATCCAGGGGCCACCCTGCCAGAATCTCAGTCCAAATTCTCAAGCCGATGTTGCTTCACCTTTGTAGTCGTCTTGAGTTCTTTTATACTGAATATAAGCCGGTTGTCATGTGAACTACATGACACTCTAGGCGCGAGGACTCTTTTTGGGAGGTTAGGAAAAGGAAAGCACAAGTCGCCTGACTGCGGAGATCTCACAGATTGGAGAATCCGTTGTGCGACAGAACAGGTGCCGGTGAAACAAACAAATAACTCTGGAGCGGGGGTGGGGGAACAGTGAAACGAGACAGGGGTATGATGTTCTGCGGGGTCTATTGCTGGCTTGCAGATTTGTCGCTTGATGGAGTACGTAACCGCGGTAGGAAAAACGACAGGAACGGTTAAGAATTTCGGATCGGAGTGCCATCCAATATGTGGGTCTGAAGAGTAAAAAGAATGCGATCCCAGTTGGAAGGTGGGCTGGGGAAAGATGATCATTATTCACTTGTGATCCCGAACAAGGAGAAATCAACTCGTGGTTGAATCGATTCGGCGATGGCGTGCTGATCGGAAAGACGCATCCTCAGTATATGTATAGTCGATATGCTGTAAGATACAAGATACAATGATTAGTAAGGCCACGAGGACGACTTGCTTAGTTTTGCTGATGGCTTGGACGAATCCCCTGACAATCTACACTAAGCTATGTCGCCTCCCTTGTCGCTCCCCAATCAAGTAGTCTGCCTCATAACAGTCCTTATATGCACATACCTCAGCTTCCCATCCACCAACCTAAACTCATGACTATCCGGCGCATTCCTCATACGCTAGAAAGTACACAACACACTCATACACCCCATACTCTCATTCACGACATACCGCCTCGCCGTATTCGGCAACATAGTCCCAGTCGGAAACCCCATATTGCAGCTATTAGTTGGTGTTCCCTTCCCCGTTGATGCACTTCCTTCCATTCGATCACAAGGTGAGCCCCACGGTACGGCGGTTCTGCTATTCCCCCAGAGATCGAGATACCCGTCTGCGGCGGCGAGGAGAGCGGTGCGGGAGATTTGTTGGGAGGTGTTGAGAGGGCCTAATTTTCGGATTCGATGTATGAGAGGCTTTTGGTAGCGTTGAACTGCCAGTCTCCGGTGCGGCTGACGATTGCATCGATCAATGATATCTTCAATGCCCCATCTGTGTCCGGAGTATAGTGTATCTGCGTCCCGATGAGGTATTGTTTCTTCGTATCGATGATAACAAGCTCGGTGTACGTTGCGCGGGTGAGGGCGTTGAGAAGGGTGTGGTTGTGTGCGATAGTTAATGAGGAGTCGAGGACACCGGATTTGAGCTCTTTGCTTTTGTTGTTTTCGACGTAAGTGAAGTCGGTTGTGAGAAGAGGTTGGAGTGCGCCTGATTTCTGGGCATTGAGGTAGTGTTCGGATGCTTCGAGGAGGGCGGAGCGTGTGCAGTTTGCTGTCCCTGTTGAGATGTGAGTGAGATGAGCAGCTATGAAGATATTGGTATTGATTCAAGCCATCGTGATCAACTTTGAGGTAGGTCAAGTGAAAGGGACCGAGTGCATGGTCGTAAACATCTCGAGGTTATTTCTCCCGACAGGCAGCAGAGAGGCAAATATAAATAACAGAACGTCGGGATGACGAGGTAAAGTGCATGGAGTATCTGCCGTCCACTGTTCATTCGATTGCGTGGATGCTCCGCATCATTGAAGTGATTGCAAGTGTGGCTGATAAAGATCAATAGACGACCTGGCCTCCTCGCCCAATCGTCCGACCTAGATGTGATTTAGGGCGTACTACCCCGCCAATTCCATCGCCTGTAATACAATCGCGAGAAATTTACCTATGTTGCAAGTTGTTCAGTAAAGTGGTTTATTTGGTGGCTTAATTTCGAGACTGGATGTCAGGCTAAGCTTGCGTGGCCGAGTGATAGGGTGATGTGAGAACCCAAAAACCGAACCAATATTTAGAACGAATGTATACCCTGATCTCAATCATCGAACATAATCCAATTCCAGGAATAAGTGTATCCTCGTCAATGAAGACGATTGCTCAAACTGTTTGTTCAACCAGCTATATCGCGCCACATGATCCGGCCTGGTATGAAAATTACCTGTCTGGCATCACAACATTGTTCAGGTAGGTGATCTGAGAGGAAATTAGTATTGCCGATGGCGTGTTTCAAGGTCAGCACTCACAAATGGCTCAATCGCTTCAACAATGTCCGCCACGATCCCAAGTACATTCTCACTCAGGATCTCCGCATCCGAAATCTTCCTGCTCACCACAAAGTTTCGGAGCTTCAGTAGGTTGACATCTTTGTGGTCTGCATCATAGCCCTGTCCTAGTTAGAAAACTAGTCAAGCGCCAAGTCACTCAGGTCTGCAGGTATTCACCTTTGGTTTGGTCTTCAAAGCATTATCGCCGCTCATCTTGCAAAAAGCTGCAATGACCTTCTTCTCGTCTTTCCCCGCGCTGGGAAAGAAAGTTTTGCGAAACTTCTCGCCCATCAAGACAGATTTGAATTGATGGGGCTGTTGGTCGATGTCTTCTCGGAGGCAAGCTAGAGTCAGATTGTCGCTGGCATAGTATCCGCCACCTGCGCTGCGTCAGAACCTTTCAACGTGGGTCCATTCCAGTGGAGACATACCGCAGAAGCTTTCGCCATTGGGTTGAATGTGAAGATAGTAATGCGCGTATGGTCCCTTACGTCCCGTCCTTGACCAGGTGACAGAGAAGTACGGCTTGTATGGGGTCGGATCTGATGAGAAGCGTACGTCTCGATAGATCCTGAAGATGACATCCTTGATAGGGAGTTCCGGGATCGTAGAATCCTTCTCAGAGACTATGGGAGATAGCTTCCCAACGAACGCATGAAAATCTTTTTCTGCTTGTCTGAAAATTATTAGCACCGCGATCATTGAGATTTCCAAACTAGACTAACCTAAATACCAAATCGTGAAACTTCAGCCACTCCCTCCTATTGTTCTTCTTGAGATCCTTCAGAAAGTCCAAAGTGTTGGGATGTATCCTCTCATCCTTGTACGGCGTATCACCGGCATCCTTCGCTTGGGGGATATCCATCACCATTTGCGTCTTCCCATCCTTTCCTTTCGTCTTCTTCCATCCTTGCTTCTTCAGCTTCTTCTCGAACTCATTCTCAGAACCATCGTCGTCCTCAGGAGCATCCGACTCGGGATCTTCGGCAGGCTCACCAAACTCATCATCGCTTGCGGGTTTCTCGACTTCGGAATCCTGTTCTTTGAAATCGTCATCGCTGTGTGAATCGCCGACATCAGAATGTGATTCTTGATAGCTGACACGTGCTTTCGAGACACGTCCGCTGGAACGACGTGTCGAGGGCGTTTCGGACGCGTCCGCGGCTGCTTTGCGCTTTCTGCCAGCCATAATCACGCTCAAATCTGATGGAATGCAAAAGCAAGGTATGGCGGACGGTTTGTGATGAATGTGTGATTGATTTTCGATGGATGCGGGCAGATTTGTAATGTTTGAAAGTTGACGGAGGCATTCAGAAATGGATTTCAAACGCTACGGCAAGCTTCAGAGACCTAGCACGAAGATACCGAAGCGGCTAGCCCAGCCCCTTTTGTCCTCAGCTGATGAAAACTGTTACGTGTTTGATGTCTCCAGCAAGCTAGATAAGGTCTTTATCTTGCTTGATACATCGAGATCCAAGATCGCTTGTATCTGGATACACTTGACAGCTTCAGCAAAAGGATTTCGGATATGTGCACGTGACCCTGGTATTAATTTGAGACCTGCCCAAATGAGAGTAGGTTGCTCAGATTGCTTGCATTTGCCTCTACAGTCTAAGTTTCACACACAAGCAAACACTTGATCGAAGTACTTAAACATGCTTCAGAGCCCATATCTATGGCTCATTCTCTCCCCATGCACGTCCAATATGTAAGATATCCATAGTAGAATCAGGTACGAATGTGATCGTGAAGCAGTCTGCTATCCTGAGCTAACCTCATGAGCGAGATCTCATGCGACATGTTCTCACTCCTCATCCAGCATCTCCTTAAATTGTGATTCGAAGACTGTACTCAGTCAGTAAGCGAAGGCTGAAAGGGGTTTGGGGGTTCGAACGCGGCCGCTTCAAATCTCACTAAATTTCAACGTCGCGTCCCACCCTTCACTTACATTTCACTCGATCAACGTGAGGTTTGAAGCAAAGCTACAGCCCGTGTCTACATATGCTTTCAGTTCAGTCATATGTATCACCTCTCCAAGTCCTGGGCACCCTAGGCGTTGACTTGAGCTGCCAGGGCCGCAGCATGCCGCTTGCGCTACTGCGTTTTCCTTGCCCATCACGCCTCCTATATATGTTGCTACGACTCTCTCTTCTCT
>FJOG01000005.1:1080303-1117137 GCA_900073065.1 Phialocephala subalpina
CTTTGCATTTTAGAATCCTTAAAGAGTGCCTGTGCTTACGCTTTCCTTTACTTTTAGACCTTAAGACGCTCCAGTGAAGCCTCTCGCTATTAGCTCCGGCTATGATCACGTGCACGGTTCCACCCAGATCTCGATCAAGGCTTGCTTGTGGGATGCGGAAGGAGTAATTGATTCGAAACTTTCGGATTTGAAGCCATTCCTTCCAACTGCTCCTTAGAAGAATTCTTGATTTCTGCGAGCATATTTATGCTTTCTTTCCTGGTCTCCAATTTATAACCTCTTCGAGTCTTCGAGACGCCACTCTTGCAAAGCTCTGGCTGTAGCTATCTGATGGGATGCTCAATATGAGACTCTTTGAAGTTCGTAAGAGTTCTTGCCTTGATCTCTTATCGTTCTATGGACAATTGAGGAAACTTTAATCACTTAGTCCCGGTCCGACTTTTTAGCCCAAGTCGCAGAAAGAGCACATCAAGTATTGATAGACGAGATGATGGTGCTTGAGCGGGTTGGCTTTCGTCGGTCGCTAGTGTGGTTTGCTGAGGATTCCTTTCGTTAGCTCGAGAGTTGCGGCTACAAAATCCCCATCGCACGACGTTCTTGGTCCGACAGATCGAAACAACAATCAACTCGAAAGAATCAAGTCTTGACAACGCAAGCGCAAACCCTCAAAACATACACCTTTTTCAACAAAAAAGAATTGAGCAACAGTTCTATGGACAAGATGGAACGTCCCCAAAGTTACGACAGTGCCGTTGCTCCTGCCAATGCACGTCCTGAATATGTGGTACGTATCCCATCATACCCTTGAACCCTATTCGCAACATCATTAACTGGTAGTAGATATTCAACTCGAGAGCGTACACGAATGGCGCGATGCATCCTGTAAGTATTCGTTCTGAGGGCTTGCTCTCATTTTGCTGATTCCTGAGACAACGATCATTCGAAGCGGCGCATCGCAGTTCGACGTCGTGACAGTTGTCGCTAGGGAAGAGGGGGAGGTGACTGATCAAAATCCTGGATACGTCGTGAGTATTTCATGTCCTTTCCATCATCCAACATATTTACTGATTTATTCTAGGTCCTCGGTCTGGTCGTCTACTACAGATGCGGCGGATTAGACCCTGTAAGTAATACAGTTGACTACGGTCCTGAGCTCCTCAGTCCTGAGACACCTACTGATCCACGCAGGCGAGGATTGTAAACGATCCACGGACGCAGATTGTGGTTGCTGCGCCTCGTCAGATCGATTATACCCCTCCTATCACAGAAATTACTTCTATACCTGCAGGACGTCCACGAGACGGATGCTCACCAGCTGTTCAGCTTGGCCAAGACCCATATTTTGAAGGTGGGCATGATGAGGGAGGAGGGGCGGATGACGAAGACAGTGACGAAGAGGAAGATGGCCAGGAGGAGGATGGTCTAGAGAATCTCGGGTGGTTACCTCTACACCACCATTACCTTTTCAACGAAGTTATTGAACCCTTCCTCCGTCGCAGCCGCCGAAGACCTAAGACCCACGAGTACCAAGATTTCGCCAACGATGTATACCGTACTTTCCAACACATTCAAGTGTACAAAGGGGATCTCTTCATGTCGCCAGTAGGTAAACCCCGAAAGTCGCGTCGAACCTTCGACTTCCTGTATCGCCCGCTTAACAATATCAATTGTTATGTGAATAGGACTTGGAAAGCGAAATTTGAGGTGCTCTGCGTGAGAATCCTTGGGCCAGGTGGTGGCAAAAAGAAGCCCAAATACCTTCCAAATCCAAATAGAGATCAAAGGAAGGACAAGTCGGTACCTCGCCCGCCCAGAAAGAAGAGAGATGGAATGGGCAGAGATGGACGTGGAGATGGACGTGGAGATGGACGTGGCCTAGGCTCGATGTGGAACAAGCCCATTTGATGTGGTATTCTGACGCCTAAAATCTCGATGCATGCAGAGTATCACAAGCTCCCCCGCAGAATCCTTAGGTGGATGGGCAGCACTCATACTGGAATGGGACAATCAACAACTGTACGAAGTAGATAGGCGTTCTCGACAATTTGCCGTGTATCAGAGCAAGACTCACGTTTGTACCATTCCCATGGTCCAGGTTTTGACTCCTCATGGCTGATTTTCTCTATCTTCCAGCTTTGACTGCTCTTCTAAGAAGGATCTTTAGTGATTGTATCGAACATTTAATTCCTCGACTTTTTTTTATAGAAATACTGGCTTTAACACGAGAGGAAGAAGGTCCGGCGGAACTCGAGAGGTTGGGATGAAAGGAGGGGTATTTCTGTTAAGTATTTCATTCGATGAAAGAGAACTTTTAGGACACGGATCACCTGTTAATAACTTCGAGGCTGCGGCCATCGTCGCTAATTCATTATAGCTGTATGGCTCCGATGTCTTCTGCAGGATACTACTAGATCCAGTAAGTGGAAAATCAATTGTCCAAGTGGATTGGAATAATTATACTGACAATTCCCAGAGAATGATCACAAATGGTATCCGGACGCAGGTAATTGTTGCTGCTCCTCTTCCGACTGGCCATGTGCAACCTGTTGCTGTTCTAGCGCGCCTCCCTACCGGCCATGTTCAACCTCACCTGGCTCCTACCTGAGCTCCAACGTGAGCATCGTCCACAAGAACAAGCCGAATACGACCCGCTTTCTCGACCTTTTCCACCTGGAAACACCTCATATCCTCCAGCTTCTACACCTGGTCAAAACCACAATCTGCGTGGGATAGACAATCTTCGGGGCCTATCAGCAGCGTATAACAGACGCGTACCCGCCACCTATTCACCCCATCAGCGGACAATTCAGCGCCCGTCCACCCAGACCTTCCCAATACACCACCCGGCACACTCAGCGTATACCCCAACATGCACAAGCGGTGTACACTTCGAGTGCTCTGCGAGCTCCCACGCCTCATCGACTAGAGAACGAAGCACCTGGTCCACGCATACATGTCAGGTTTGCTTCACCTCCTCAATCTGAACATCATCCACGTCCCCAAGGCGACGAATCCGACTCGGAGCTCGAGGAGGAGGTAGATCCAGAAGATGATGGAGAAGAGATAGGTAGTCCGCAGCCGATTTGTCAGAAAATTACGAATTTGAGGTGGACACCCGAGCACCACGATTGGCTGGCGGCATACATCGCCGACTGGATAAGACGCAACAAAAGGCGGCCTTCATATGAGGATCACATCGGGTTCACCAACGCTCTGTGGGAGAAATTTAAAGGGACCAAAGTGCTCAAAGGACGGCCCTGCTGCGTGGCAAGAAGAACCACGCCTCGACCCGAACCTTTGGTTCCCGCACCGAGACTATCACACAGTCCATTCCCACTTGAACAATAGGACGTGGAAAGAGGAATTTGAAAGGATGTGTGTGAGGCATGGGGTAGCCGGGAAGAAGATACGGAAGCCGAGGAAGAAGCGCCCTCCTGAGGAGGAAGAAGAACCCGCTCCCCCGGCCGAGAAGAAGAGATCGATGAGCCCTGAAGGTGGAGGTGGACTGGCTAATGCTCGGAGACCTGGGGGTGGTGGGGATGGAGGAGGGATAGGTTCAATGTGGAACAAACCAATATAAAGAGCAGGTAGATGTGGGATGGCTATTTGGAAAGGTTTGGATCAAGGGATTTCGCGTGAGGACATGGAGCAGACGGATGCAACCGCCAACCATTAGGAAACAAATAAAGCTGGAAATGGACATTGAACAATCTATCATTCTCGTGTGTGGAGGCATCTGTGATGAAAGAGTCATAATATTATAAGATGAGCCCATGAAATAACGAACTTACGTTTACTGCAGTAAATCTTCCCGGCAGCGAAATCACTGTCCCATAAAATGGTTCATGGTATCCCACGGGATCTGAGACCTTCGAGGGAGTTGAAAGCTATGTAACTTGACCAGAGGTCGGGGAAACGTACAGGGACGTTTGCTGATTGGACCAAAAAAAAAGCCCGCTGGAGTGATGTCGATCCTTGCACGTGATGGTCCTCGGACTTTCAGAAATAATGAGAACAAAACTAAAAATCTTGAGGCAATACGCGACTAGGTATGCTAAGCGCGGTACAATGAGAGAGATATTCAAAACTGGGTTTGCTCTTGATTGCCGTAGCCTTCTGGCGTTCCACATGTCGATTCAACACGTGATGACCATCGTCCTTGTAGACGTGAGGGCTTTGAAGTCGACACATGAGTTGCGATATCCTCAGGATTTCAAACACAAGTGTCACCCGAGCCTGAGTCAATGTTAGTGAAATTGAATATGAAGAGCTTCAAGTCATGAACGCAGCGAATTCCTCAAAGTGGCCAAGCTTTCCGGCTGACTAAGATGTGGGTGGGGACTGGCCGAGAATTTCTCAGGGCTGAAACTCCAACTTAATCTCAACATCGCCATCGCCATCCATCCTCTCTATCCATCATTAAACCCGGCACGACATTGCAACAAGTAGGCTTCTCCTACAGCTTACATATCCATCAAATCCCGAATCGCCAGGTGACTCACGACCCGGATGGTGGTCTGTGAAGCTCACCGCTGAACCCTGGATGAACACCTGAAGCACCCATGCCTCATGCAAGAGATGCATGATGCGTTTTCTGGAAAGGGCGCTCGACATGTTGCCTTCTTAGCATGTGAAACGTTCCATCATGCATCTATGTACATGTGTACCTTCAACCCCGTCAATCGCCGACTAAATGCTTCCAAGTCGCCGTGAGGCATGGATCAGGACAACCTACCTACGAACTCAGCTGCTTCAGATGAAGCCAACACTTGGCATCACGAATGCCTTGACCGCTTGAACGAGGTTCGATATCCCCACAGAAATCTACGAAATCATCCAAGTACTGCTACTGCGGTACCCGGTTCTCCAGCAATCCTCCTCTCAAGCCTTCGCTTCAGGGCTCATGGCGTCGTCGACTCGGCGAATAGCGATACATCAACGAAAAGTCCAGACTTGATCAACGCTCTTCAACCTGCTTACGTGGCTGTATTCCCGCAAACCTCCTGCCTTGCCCTGCTTCTATGGAGAACTCTCAAAATCAAGCCTTGGCGGGTAAGCTCCGCGCCTTGGAACTGCGGAGATTGGGCCACAGCTGCAGAAAGTCGGAATAAGCATACAATCTTTAGCGACAGCGATCGCCCGTTGAAGACTTCAGCCCTATGTCTTGCAAGGTTCACGACACGATAACTCCAACTTCGAGGCAAATCGCCAGGAAAGTGCATTATACTTTTTGGATGACAACATGCATTGGCGCCTTCCGTTTGGAGATGTGCTGCACCAACTGTGTGGTTTCTGCTTTGTCATTTTCTTCGCCACTGCGACAGATGAGTGGATGCCCCCCCACGCATTGGTTCGCTTGTCAATTCACACGCCTGGTCTTCTCTGCAGAAAATTTGCTACACCTCATCCCAAGAGCTATGTTGCGGGCAAAAGGGCCAACCTGCAATAGCAGTCTTGGCCCAACATTTCTATCCTTACCTTGCAGTCTTTCGCCTTCCCCTTCCCGCAATTTGATCCAATGTGCCATTGACAATACCCCGGTTACCGTTGCTAAAAGATTGCACGCAATTTCAACTGCAATATGGCTCCCGAATTCTGGATTGGTGTCAGACTATGACTGATGCAAGCCACAGGTGGCTGTAAGTCATTCTTATGAATGCCGCTGAGTTGTCGACATAGCCTTGGCAAATCCAACTCCCCTTATGGTGCATTACCAAGCTTCTCACGCATCAACATCAGACGAATGTGAGTAATGAAAACCTCTACGCACCGAAATTATAGCTAGAAATATGTCTTTGCTTGGCGATTATTTATGGGGCATTGGCTTTTTCGATGCTGGTAATGGGTGTCCGTTGCTGCCTTGGAGCAAAAATGGTCCAGTTGATGACTGTCACAGTCTGTCTGGCCCTCATCCCGCATTCTGTGAGTACAAGCTGAAGCCACACCGTGCCTTCATTGCTGTCGGTATCACCGCGGAGGTGGATCCCGCCTTAGCAACGGGATATTGTGAAGACTTTGGGTTGAGCCTCTTGCTTACAATGATCTTGTCTACGCTTTGGTCGGCTTTCCCGTCGGTTGACATCTTTGAACGCCGTCCTGGTTGTGCTTCGCCTCAACGATGAGTTCGTCCAGGATGGAGACTACTACTGCAGTCAGGAAGTCCTGTGCAGATAAAGTCCTCGAAGTCTCCATCTCCCTTCAAAGAATCAGTGTTAGTTTGATATTTCCCTTCTTCTCTCTCATCCTACTCTCATTCCTATGAAAGTACACATCAAACTAGCTCGAGTTCGTTCTGGAAAGCCCCGTTTTGCGCTACCCTGGAGTACTTCGCTGCTCAGTTCCCGCTCACCATGGCAATCCCTCATCACACACCGTCACTTGTGGCTTCTCTTCTTTTGTTGCCTTTATTTGCCCTTCTCTCCACAGCATTACGTTTTCAAGAGCAGTTCATCGACTACAATCTCAACCAAAACCGGACTGCTGTTGGCGTTGCGGACTACTATGGCATATGGGACAATCACAGCTTTCATCCTAGTCCTTCCAACTGGAGAGTACCGTTCTATACTCTTTTTCTTGACAAGTTCGTCAACGGAGATCCGACGAACGATGATATCAATGGAACCGCTTTCGAACATGATCTAACGTAAGTCCCTGGAGCTTGAACACTCCTCTCTTGCAATCCCCAACTAACTCCATTGCAGACAAACACAGCTTCGTCATGGAGGCGATCTTCAAGGACTCATGGATAGTCTCGACTACATTCAAGGCATGGGGGTTGAAGCAATCTACATCGCTGGAACACCATTCATCAACAAGGCCTGGGGCGCTGATGCATACTCTCCATTGGACTTCAGTCTGCTTGACCAACACTTTGGAGATATCCAGGCATGGAGAGATGCTATTACCGCGATACATGATCGTGGCATGTATGGTAAGTTTCCTAAATCAAGCTTCTTCAAGCTCCAGCTAACATGCCGATAGTCATGCTTGATAATGTCGTCGCGACGATGGGTGACTTAATAGCCTTTGAGGGTTACCTGAACGCCTCCGTACCTTTCGATACCAAAGAACACAAAGTCCTCTATCGGGATTCATCAAGACAGTATACTGATTTCGCATTCGGCAATACCTACAATACGACTTGTACATACCCGAGGTTCTGGTTGGAGAACGGCTTTCCTGTGGGAACAGATGTCACAGATCAGTTGACTGGCTGCTACGACTCAGAATTCGATCAATTCGGGGACTTCAAAGGGTTAGGAGACTTCGATGGATGGAAGCGATCTTTGTCAAAGGCAGCGGGTGTGCAGGATCGCCTCCGAGACTGGGTTCCCTCAGTTCGTGAGAAGATCGACCTGTTTTCCTGCCTCACGATCATGATGCTCGACATCGACGGATATCGAATCGATAAAGCGACACAAGTCACAGTAGATGCTCTCGGCGAGTTCAGTCATTCCATGCGAGAATGTGCCAGAAAAGTCGGCAAGGACAACTTCTTCATCACCGGCGAGATATCAGGAGGCAATACCTTTGGCAGTATCTTTCTCGGAAGAGGTCGACAACCAGACATGCAGGTGGCCAACCAACTCGAAGCTGTGACCATGACGAACATTTCGAACAGCTCCTTGTTCATCCGGGACAACGACAAGAATGGTCTCGACTCTGCGGCATTCCACTACTCAATCTACCGGTCTCTGACTAGACTCCTTGGTATGGATGGCCTCATCGAAGGACCTTTTGATACGCCTGTCGGCCTTGTTGATGCTTGGAACGACCTGCTTCTGACCAACGACTTGGTCAATCCTAATACTGGCGTTTTCGATCCTCGCCACATGTTCGGGACTTCGAATCAAGACAACTTCAGATGGCCTGCAGTCCTGAACGGCACAGAGAAGATGCTTCTTGGACAATTCTTAACGACATTGCACATGCCTGGCATACCTCTACTCCTATGGGGCGAGGAGCAAGCATTCTACGTCCTCGATAGCACATCCGATGACTACATCTTTGGTCGACAGCCTATGAGCTCTGCGCAGGCCTGGAAAATGCATGGCTGCTACAGAGTTGGCAGTTCCCAGTATCGAAATTTCCTGGAGGATGGTGCGCCAGCTCTTGACGGGTGCCACGATGATTGGAATACACTCGATCATCGCGATCCATCGCACCCCATTCGCAACATCATCAAAACGATGTATCAAATGAGAAAAAACTATCCGGTCCTCAACGATGGTTGGCTCCTCAAGGAACTTTCCAAGCAGACCCACACGACAATGCTTCCCGGATCCGACGGTGCGCCCACTGAGATTGGGATCTGGTCTGCCATGAGAGGCAATTTCGATGAAGTCCAAGATCTGTCTGCTACTGGACAAGGGAATCAATCGGTCTGGCTTGTGTACCAGAATGATGATCACGTCGTGGATTATTCGTTCGACTGCACGAACGCAAGTCTAGCCCTCATCTCTCCCTTCGATGCGAACGCCACAGTCAAGAATCTCTTCTACCCATATGACGAGATAGTGCTTGAAAATAGTACGGTTCAGCTCGGCGTCAATGGGTCTTCACAGTTCAACGGGTGTCTGAGCAACCTGACTCTGTCTGCGTGGGAATATAGGGCGTATGTGCCCAAGCAGAACTTCATTGCTCCTGGACCAATGATTACGAAATTTCTGCCCGGCCATGACGCCCGGCTAGAAGTTACAGAATCTCAGAACAATACGATCCCAGTTGAGCTTCACTTCTCAACAACTATGAACTGTTCAGGGGTCACTGCATCGATCTCAATCAAGTCTACCACCGAGGACAGTACCACAGCCACAATTGATCCAGATTCTATCGTATGTTCTATTGTGGATCCGGAGCTTGTTGCACCATGGTTTGGCAGTCTGCCCACATTGTGGACGCTTAAGGCTTCTTTGATCAATGTCTCCGATGGTGTCCATGTTGTCACAGTCAAAGATGCCCTAGCTATCGATGGGCTGACTTCCACCAAGTCGACCGATAATTTCTTCATCCGCATTGGCCAAAGCGACAACCCAGTCGTCTTCCCCCAGAGTGCGAACTTCACCAAAGGTCTCTTGCATCGAGGCGATGATGGCAAGTTGTTCATTTCCCACAAGGCAGCAGGAGCAGATCAGTTCCGCTACTCTCTCAATTGGGGTTCCACATATAGCGCCTGGGAGGTATACACTGGAGGCAACACGACTCTCGCTCCCAAGAAGTGGTCCGGGACCAAAGCTCAGGACTGGAAGGGTGATCATGTTATTGTTCAGTACCACAGCAGCATCCTCGGTACCAGTGGTCACGTACAGCATGGCGACCTCGATGCACATCTCCCACCTAGGAGATTCCCTCACTTATTCCTTCATGGCGACTTCAATCGCTATGGCCTCGACAGCGGGATTGACAATGGAATGAAACTCAGCCTCAACGGTTCTTGGACATATAATATGTTGGCCGAATGGCCCGTCACTCTTCAGATCAATGAGTGGGGCATCAATCCCGATGGACAACAAGACCAGTCTGGAGTCTATGGCGACCTCGACAGGGATGGCGTTCTTGATAGACTACCGCCATCTGCACTAATTCCTGCTAATCTGTCGTTGGGCTCAACCCCGCCTTCACCTTTTCTGGCATGGCATCTTGAAATCAACGATGGCACTTTGCAGTATGAGTTCAGCCCTGTTGGAAATAGATGGCATCAAATGATTATTTTCATCTTGATGTGGGTCATTCCCGTGTTGACTGGTTCTTTTGCTATCTGGGGATATCTGCAATCGTTCTATCAAGTCAAGTTCAACAAGATCGGCATACCAATGCAGAAATACTCACCAATTCCAATGATTTCGAATGTCTTCAGACGCAAGAACAACCTTGGATACAAAGATAGCCCTTTTGGCTCCTCTGCATCTCTGCTTCGGTACCCAGGCCCTTCGAGCTCTTCAGGCGCTCCCATTCCACCCCAACACATGCGACGTACTGTTCTAATCGCGACAATGGAATACGACATCGAAGATTGGGCAATCAAGATCAAAATCGGCGGTCTCGGCGTCATGGCTCAACTCATGGGCAAGAACCTCGAGCACCAAGACCTCATCTGGGTCGTCCCATGTGTCGGCGGCGTTGATTATCCCATCGATCAACCGACGACACCTATGGATATCACAATCATGGGCAAGCCATACCAGATCCTAGTTCAACTCCACGTCCTCCGCAATATCACCTACGTCCTCCTTGACGCGCCAATTTTCCGTGCACAGACTAAAGCAGACCCATATCCAGCACGAATGGATGATATTGATTCCGCAATCTACTATTCAGCCTGGAATCAGGCTATCGCGGAGACGATCAGACGCTTCAATCCGGATTTATATCATATCAACGACTATCATGGCGCGCTGGCTCCTGTTCATCTTCTGCCTGAGACTGTTCCTTGCGTCCTGTCTTTGCACAATGCAGAGTTCCAGGGCTTGTGGGGCATGAAGAACGCAGAGGAGGCGAAGGAGGTCTGCGAAGTGTATAACATCCCGACTGAAGTTGCGCAGAAATACGTGCAATTCGGTGATGTATTCAACTTGCTGCATGCTGGAGCTTCATATCTTCGGATCCATCAGAAGGGATTCGGTGCAGTCGGAGTCAGCAAGAAGTACGGCAAGCGATCTTGGGCTCGATATCCTATCTTCTGGGGTCTCAGCAAAATCGGCCAATTACCAAATCCCGACCCTTCGGATCTCGCAGACTGGACACCAGCTCAAATCGAAGAGAACATCACAATCGACGAAGACTTCGAAAAGACCCGCGCTGACCTCCGAGTTCAAGCTCAGGAATGGGCAGGTCTAACAGTCGATCCTCTCGCCGAGCTTCTCGTCTTCGTCGGGAGATGGTCGATGCAGAAAGGTATCGATCTCATCGCCGATGTTATGCCTGCTTTACTTGAAGAGAATGAGAAGATTCAACTCATTTGTATTGGTCCTGTCATTGATCTTTACGGTAAATTCGCGGCGCTCAAACTCGATGTTTTGATGAAGAAGTATCCTGGGAGAGTATATTCGAAACCTGAGTTCACGGCGCTTCCTCCGTACATATTCTCCGGAGCTGAGTTCGCTCTTATCCCATCGAGAGATGAGCCATTTGGCTTGGTGGCTGTCGAGTTTGGAAGAAAGGGCGCCTTGGGCATTGGTGCTCGTGTTGGAGGACTGGGTCAAATGCCTGGCTGGTGGTTCACTGTCGAATCAACCACAACATCGCACATGCTGAGTCAATTCAAAAAAGCTATCAAAGGTGCACTGGCCTCAAATACGGAAACCAGGAAGAAGATGCGAGCACGAAGTGCCAAGCAAAGATTCCCAGTCGCTCAGTGGGTGGCAGATCTCGAAGAACTTCAGAGTACTGCGATCAGGATACACCGCAAAGAGACTGCGTGCCCGAAATGCGACGCACCGAGATCCAGAGGACGATCGGGATCTCCCTACTCGAAGAGAATCACAAGCGCTCACGGATCAAGAAGTTGCAGTCCTGCGAGTAGGTTGTCTAGCCCCGCACCAACTCATCAACGTGGTCGAGGAACAGAAGCTCAACAGCCGCTCATGAACGATACGTCGAGAAACACCTCGAGAGCCGGGCGGGACTTGATACCTAGATCAAGGTCAGGGTCAACGACTGCTGTGAATCGAAGAGAGATCAGCCGAGCTCGCTCCCCACTCGGCAACGTGGTGGTCACAGCCGCCGAGGACGATGACCCAATGGACTCATCCATGAGTACCCCACCAGATCTCCCCGAGCTGACAAGATCCATGGCTGCGGCTGGTGTCTGGCAAGCTGGACATCGTCGTCAAGCTTCCTCGCAATCATACCTATCTCCAACACCTGATCTCTCAACTCCATCAAGCAGCAGTCACGGCATCCACTCCAGCGACGATGATTCCGCTCCTGTCACGCCACCTATGGAAGATGACGACGTCTTCCTTGCTCCAAGTCACAACTTCTACCATATTGACAATTCCAGTACTTTGAGCCTGGAGACTGTCGTTGGCGCTAAGCAAGATTTCTCGCTGCAGAAAGTCGACCCATCGTTCACGGACAGCACTGAAGAGTATTTCAACAACTTCAAGGTGAAGCTTCAGAAGCTCGAGGCCAACAACTCCGAGACTGCTTTGTGCATTGAAGATTATCTGGTCAAGAGTGAGAAAGCATGGTTTGGACGATTCCGTGATGTTAAGCTGGGAAGAACCCCTCGCGTTTCCCCAGCTCCTTCGGTTTTGAGCACTTCGCGACCATCGACGCCTCACATTTCAGCAAGTCAGCCTCTAATTTCAAATCCAATGGAAGAATTCAAACTGGACCAATCGTACCGGCCACCACGAGGCGTCAAGAAGTATCTCCAGTACAAAATTGGAGATTGGCCCATATACACACTGTTCCTGGCTCTGGGGCAGATCATGGCTGCCAATTCATACCAAATCACACTTCTTACAAGATCTCAAGGACAAAACGACGAAGAGTTCTACATCATCGCCGGTATCTATCTCATCGCTTCACTTTCCTGGTGGATCTGCTACAGATGTTTAAAGTCTGTATATGTTCTCTCAGTGCCATTCCTCCTGTATGGTATCGCATTCCTACTCTTGGGTTGTGTCCCGTTCTATCCAAGTCACGCAATTATTTCCATCGCACGAGTTCAGAACGCTGCAACAGGATTCTACACGGTCGCCTCAGCTAGCGGATCCCTCTACTTCGCCCTCAACTTCGGTGACGAAGGTGGGTCACCTATCAAATCCTGGGTAAACCGCGCCTGCATCATCCAAGGTACTCAGCAGATTTATATATGTGCTCTCTGGTTCTGGGGTTCTCACCTCAACTCCGCCTCCTACAGCATTACGCCACTCAGCAAGACCATGTCCTACATCTTGATCCCGATAGCTGTGGTCCTCTCTGGCGCCGCGTTCCTCCTCCTTTACGGCCTTCCCTCCTACTACCATCAATCTCCAGGAAAGATACCCTCGCTCTTCCCTTCACTATTCCGCAGGAAAATCGTCCTCTGGTTCTTCGTCACCGTCATCATCCAAAACTTCTTCCTTTCCTCCCTTACCGGCCGAAACTGGGCATACCTCTGGTCCAGCAAGCACGTTCCAAGCTATGCAATTGCTCTTCTCGCCCTCCTATTCTTCATCCTAATCTGGGCCTCCTTCCTCTTCTTCTTCGGCCTCGCAGCGAAAACCCACACTTGGATCCTCCCCATCTTCGCAATCGGTCTAGGGGCTCCTCGCTGGGCGCAAATTCTGTGGAGTTGTACGAACATTGGACTCTATCTTCCATGGGCCGGGACACCAATGGCGAGTGCGCTTCTTGGGAGAGCATTGTGGCTTTGGCTGGGAGTGTTGGATGCATTGCAGGGTGTGGGATTCGGGATGATTCTTTTGCAGACCTTGACTAGGGTGCATATTTCTGCTACTTTGATTGGGGCTCAGGTTTTGGGCGTGAGTGTCACTGCGTTGGCGCATGCGGTAGGGCCTGGGAGAGGTGGTGTGGGTAGTGTGTTCCCTGATTTTGGGAGTGCGAGTGTGAGTGCGTGCTTGGGCAGTGGCTGGTTTTGGGTGGGGTTGGGGATGCAGATGGTGGTTTGTGTGGGGTTCTTCAAGTTCTTCAGGAAGGAGCAGTTGAGTAAGCCGTAAGCCTCCTTTACTTCCTTAGATTAGAAATTTGTCTAGATTGATTTTGGGGATTTGGAGTCATTTAGTCATTTAGCGTTGGAGTTTGGAGTTTAGAGCGGTCGTTAGGATTATCATGCATAGAATTTTGTTACTGCCTTTACCCCTGCCATCAAATCACCCCCGTCAACCACCGAAGGATTGAAGGTTCTTTGCAAGGTGTTGGTTCTCCCATGGCCTCGTTCCGATCGCTTTATCAGTCTCATATGGTCGTACGAGTACCCCTTTCATTATGAGTGATCGTATACAAACTCGATCTGGTGGGTTCCAACATTGTGAAAGCAGGTGTTCGGAGGTCTTGATGAGGCTCAAGGGAGACCTCATCAAGACTCCGATAAACAACAACTTCGTAATCAAGAGAACAGTTGATCCTAACATGTTTGATCATATCCTAGCTGGCTTCAACGGAGATGCATTTGGGTTCCTGGTCTATAATACTGCCAAGCATTTACCTGCTGTTCAGCCAATTGCAACAATTGCACCATTTGACGACTTTCAACTTGTTCCAAAGGATCACCAAAAGTCACTGAAGGTGGACAGGCAGATTGTCATGACGATGAACTGAGTCAATGATACAGGAGTCAACAGGTAATGAGCATGAGCCGACCTCAGAGAATGTATACTTACGTACTTCACAGAGCGATCATTATCGGAAATTCCTACGTCCTGCAGAAAGTCTCAACTCTCTACACGCTCTCTCAGCTGGAAAGGATGCCTTGAATTCATCAGTATACGGAGTGGACAGTAATTCATGGGTTCTTGAAGCTGGAGAAGTCGTAGAAGTTGTTCTCATCAACGAAGATGAAAGGTATCAGTAAGTCTGACAAGGTCGCCAAAGAGTACCCAGAGCTGACACCTCTTACGGCCACAATATCCAAGTCATCGATCGCTCCGATTCACAGGCTACTTACGACCCAGTCAATGTCACAGTCCCGAAATACCCAATCCGCCGCGATATCATGCAAGTACATGTAGGTGATTATTTAGTGATGTGGCTCAGAGCTGACAATCCTGATAAGTCTCCCTCTCGCTCGCTTGCTTGTAGGAAGACCTCGGCTAGTATCTCTTTACCCAGTCAGTTGTTCCAATGCCACATCGAATAGCACGTTGAAGCTGGCCCCGTCGCAACGTTTGTAGAAGCACCAGATGTTCTGCAAAAGACAATCACGATTCCACATGACCATCTCGCAGTCTGCAAGTCGCAGGGTATGCAGACAGTTGGGAATGCGGCAGGCAATACGAAGAACTATACGGATTTGACGGGAGCGAACACGCAGTATGACAAGAATCCGTGGGGCGCTTTGATTCATCCTCCATCAACTGTGGCAAGGCTGCGGAGGCTTGCGAAAATGTTCTTTGTCCAAGTGTGGAAGAATGGTGGCCCTTTCAATGTTCCAACCTTGCCAGAACTTTCGGGGATAACGTTTCGAGGTGATAACGATAATTTTTATTGAGTGGTCAACCAAAGTCTTCCACATTTCAGTCTAAAAAGTTCCAGGGAAGGCTGGGACGTTGGAATGCGAGATATGCGATGCGGGAGGTGAGCCTCGAAAGGCTGGATGATTGCTCGGTCACATGAACGGCTTAAGCTTAACCTTTAGTTGTAATGTAATGCCCCAAATCACATCAATTCGATTATTGCATAGGTGTGTAGACATGGGTTTCATTTTGAGTGTCTTACGACATTAGAAACCCCGATCTACCCTATACTGAAAGTGGAAAACAACGCTGTGTGACCGTCAACGATTGGATTTGACGAATTCTTCCCGCCCTGGCCTTCCAATTCATGACCGGAGTTCCCTCATCTCAATACTTGAAGTCTGATTCAAAGCAGCTTGTATCCGAGACCGTATCCATAATTATGAATAAAGGTGTTGGCCACGGCTTGGTCCACGCGTGCTTGTCCCGCCAATTCTTACGTTCCTCCTTCCATGTATTCATCCACTTGTACTGATTGTTCCAGACGATATTCTTGACCTTTTCTAGAAGTGTCTTGTCATCGAAGGTGTCTGTCGGAACCTGTAGCGGCATGGATGTCGAAACCTTGCTCTTGTCCTCGTAAACCTCGATCTTGACCTCCTCGATACTTGCGAAGAACTGGAGCCAGTTGCGGATGACTAGAGAGAGGGCATTAGTATTCGTTCAGGCGTTGGGCAGAATCCGAGTCAGAAACCCCCATATCAAGGAACAGTACTTACAGTAGTGGATCCAAGATTTGATTGCCTTCACACCATCCTCATAGAACCCAATAACTAGCTTTCTCATCTTGCCAATGTCCTCCTGGGAGATATTCAGGTATGCCTTCGGAAACGCCTTGCCATCCCAGATCTCCAGTGAATCCTCGCCACCAAACTCGTCATACGCGAAGTAGAAGGTATCGGTCTTGAAGTTGATGAATCGGTAGGTGTATGATAGGTAGTGCTCTCGATCCTCCCATTGTGCAACTGCGACTGCTCGTGCCTCCTGGTTGACCCAAACGAGAGCAGGTTGGCCAGGAGCGTAGCCGTGGTTGTTGGGTGCCAGACCTCCGCACTTTCTTCCTCCAGAAACTCGTTCGGCTCTGTCCTTTGTCAGAGTTAGTGCGATAATACGGATTTCGGTGGCTTTGTCGTTGAGAAGAGCAAGACCCCAGATTCTGTCTCGAAGTTCGAGAGACAGGCGCGGAAATTGGGGGAAGTCTTTGGGCGCCATCTTGTTGTCGGTCTCGATCTTCTGCGCAGCTTGTGACTCTCCTTCGACCGATCAGTATTACGGCAAAAAAAGAGTGCTGGGTACTTGGAACTTACCAACTGGGCTCGAGATCACCAAGTTCCAGAGCGACTTGACGAGATTAGGTGTTGCTCGACCCTTTCCTCGATCTTGCAACAGTAGAGGATCAGCGTTGTTCATCTTGGGAGGAGGAGATGTAGATGTAGAGAAGATAGAGCATCCTTGAATGCGAACCGCTTAAGACGTGGCTAAGCGAGAGGGGACAAGTGGAAAAACTGTCACCGATGAGGCGGATTGAGCGACAACAAAGCGAATAGATACGAGATAAAGACGTCATACCTTCAAAGCAACATTAGTAGATGTCTATATCATACCATGCAGTTTATGAATCAGCAGCTGCAACATTTCAGCAGTAAGAAGTTCGATTATCTGCAATGCCTAATCAGACCCCTTTTTAAGCGAGCCATCTTCGCTTCGAGTTTGCCCCGCATCCCAGGAGCTCTACCACAATGAAAGGGGAAAATGATCCTCGAGCAAGAACTGCGCAAGTACCAGCTTATTTTACCTCAGAAACGAAGCAGTATTGTTTCATACTTCGCGCCTCTCCAACATTCTCAGGAAGGGAAGGATTTGCAGCAGTTACAGAGCCGCCCCATCGTCGTTTAACCACAACACTTCACTTCACAGAAATGCAGCCCAGAAGTTGAAATCCTGTTCTAAAAATCAAATTACAAAGGGGATTACTCTCTAATATTGCAGAATGCTTTATAAGCACCTGCAAAGAATCGTAAAATAGAGAATTGGCAGGCTGCAGTCAAAAACTATCTACTGCTCACCTTCGACAAGAGTATCAATTTTGCTCTTACCTAGCTCCAAGTATGCTACACAAGCACTCTTTCTTCACATCCAGATCGCCAATACCAAGGACATGCAACCGTGGTGGCGTTGAAATGTCCAAAAGGAATCACATGTGCAGTCCAAACCTCTGTCGAAGTTGAGCGGAGACAGAGCGAAAATCCCGATGCTACTAAATCACAAGGGCAAAAAGAGATAAAAGAACCACTCACATCCCGTGGGTTGCCGGTGTAAGAACCCTAGTTGAGAAAGGGTTTGCTTTCGAGGAGGAGGAGGGGGGAAAGATGACACAGTCCGCTTAATTCGAACGGCCATTGGCCTTGGCGGATTGGTACCTAGTCTTGGTGTTTAGTGACTAGTGTTTTGTGCTGGCGATGTGAAATATTTCCTTATTTAAAACTATATAGATATATCGCGAGGCTGCGAATTAGTGGTGGGGGAGCTAACCTAAAGAGGCGATAGGAGGGTGGAGCGGAGCTGAGGGGAAAGCAGATGTTGCCAGAGAATGCCTCTGCTGGAACCTGCGATTCTGCAGCCACTACAAAGCCTCAAATCAGAGTTCTTAGAATATGGAAAAGTCCCAATGCTCTTTCAAGTCTAAGAGTCCTCATCTGCGGTGAATTATCGATATAATTTAATACAATTACTACAATCTCACTCTCCGCAGCTCTTCAAGATCATAATGAAAAGATCAATTGGACTCTTATTTGATAAATCTATCACTAATTGCCCAATTTACAAATCCACAGGAAACCATCCCTTCCCTAGCCCAGGTAAACGCCGACTTTGTAGCACATCCAACATAACTTGTAACCTATCCCGCGCCGATGTTGTATCACTGTACACAGCAGTCTATGGCATGAGTGTCACGCCAAAAACGGAGGGTAAATATAATGCCTTACAGTATGACTACCGATATCCCGTTAGGGTTATGCATGTCCAGACGCACTACCAAATCCGCGTGGTACAGCCATTTCATACCCCTCCCATCTCTCATCTCTACCTACCAGAACCCAATACAATCCCGCAACAACACCCCTAGCCCGAAATAACGATCCCTCCTCTTCTCTCCAACCCAAACTAAACAACAGTTGCCATCAAAATCGGATACTGATCCGTACACAACGAACTCTCATCAAACCACAACGAGCACTGAAAACTCCTCACCCCATCCTCATACGGATAGATAAAGTCGCCTACACTCCCAGTCCCGTTGACCTGTGTCCAATCGTGACCAATTGTGTTGCAGTTCAGATCCGTGTAGAGGCAACAGACTGTTGGTGGAAGGGTTTCGGCTTTCATGGAACCGCCGTTTCGGTCCCAGACTGTGATGTGTTAGCTTGGTGTTTGGTGTTTGGTGTTTGGTGTTTGGTGAGAGGAGGGAGGTGGTGGGTGTGAAGGGGCGATGTGGGGCTGAGGTGAGTTGGGTGCAGGCGTGATATGTGGGTAGTTGAGGATTTGCTCTCGGTCTTTGCGTGGGCTGAGATGTCGTTTCTGTTGTATTCTCCCCGTCTTGGAGCAAATTCTAACATGGCCAGGAAGTTGGGGTAGAGGAAAGAGGTTGCTTACGAGATGGGAGGTTGATACAGGTTCCGTACGGGCCAAAGCCGCGCCATTGATACCCGTGGTAGTAATCTCGAGTATAGAAGTCTGCTAGATGCCTGTGTGCTATTATTAAGGGGGTCTACGTGTTGAGGTGAGGCGAAAGGGAGATGGAGACTCACGGGGAGCTTCCATTCTGGTCGCAAGAGCAATAAAAGTAGTCAAGGGGTAAGTTGTATTTCTCGATACAGCCCGTTCCAAGATTGTTGCAGTTGAATACATCGACTTGCCCGGAGGCGATTGCCGTGGAGAGCAGTCCGGTCAGGAGGTAAAGCGCGGCCATGAACGTCATGTTGGGGCGTTGATGCTGCGGTTCCGGCAATGTGAGGGCCTTTTTCCCCGAGGAAAATGCGATGAGTTGCTGATGAGATCATATTTGATGGCCATCATCATGTTATATACCCCGAGACCGAATCTCGATGTTGATCGTGGATTATAAGAACCCTCTCCTGACATCATTATTTTTGGTCTTGGAAGGTGGATACCAATTTGATAGAATTTTGGGCTGTCCGCATGGTTCTTCAAGGCACAGATCTCGGACGCTCCGAGAAAAGATGATTGAAAATAGTTATGTAATGATTGCGAGCAAGACTGCGCTGGTATTGTACCTTGTTGTACTGACCCACGTTTCCCGAGTGACAGAAGACGTCAAGATTCAAGGGTGTGGCGGGGTGAGAGGCATCTATCAGAAGTTGTCGAGGTTGTCTAGATGTCGTCGACTGATAGAAATTTCTCGGAGGTTCTGACACTCGCACAATCTTCGTTAGACAGTAGAACAAACGTCGGCGAAATATTAGATTTGCGAGTAACACATGTGTGAGGTAGAGGACGGAAGCACAACGCCAAAACGTCGTCTCCGCAGATCTCGTTGTGCTATGGAAGAAAGAGAAAGTTTTATACCCGACATTCCACCCGGGAATGTTATTGCACACCTCCAATCGGAGGACGCCGGGTGATGAGATCGAAGGAAGGGGAATGAGAGCTTGCGTGGTACTGTCAATTCTGAGGGCTTGAATGCACCTCTATCAGGGCTCAATGCCTTCCTGAACAGATTCGAACATTCTGTCCATCGACGTGGAACTCATTTCCGGTGCCTAAGGCGGCGCCGAGCCCGTCATTGAAACTCAAGAGGAAGACCTGCGAGCGAAAGAGGTGCATGAGAGATCTTAGAAAATACCTACCTAATATCAGTGCAACGTTACTCCGGTCAAAGAGATCTCGATCAGGGAGTGAGGCCCAATCTGATAGTTCCATGAGATTCAGGAATACACATGAGGTGCAACTTCCTGACTTCGTTGGAGACTTAGTTCTAAAAGTATGACAACAATACTTCACGATGAACATAGAGCAACAGTAGAGAACTTCAATCGCGAAATTGAGAAAGTGGCCTCAAAGACGACCAGAGCTCGAAGCATGTCGTTGCGGAATTCAAGTTCGGTCGTGGGATTGAAGCTCCACCTACAGTCTGAAATATTCGCGCTAAGGTCTGAAGCGCGTATTATTCAGCATCAACATCCCGGTTCGTCTCTTTCGATTTCTCGCATTTCTCCCACCATCACTCCTTTTAAACAACCCGAAACACCGAATGCGAACCAGCCACTCGAAGCGCTCATGCCTCCATCGATGCGAATACGCTCCCACCTTCGAAGTCCAATACCGTCCGGATAAATACACCTGGAGTTGGTCTCGGCTACACTCGCGGCGCTCAATTCTTTGCCTTCAACGGCGCCTTGGACGACTTTGGCAACAAGTTTGGCTCGAAGCCATTTATATTACAAGTTGGAACTATGAAGATGGCATACCAGTGAAGCTGAATAATGGAGCAAGTGCTATGTGATTTGGCAGACTGGAAAGAGGACGCAAAAGCTTCAAACGCGTCGTGTCAAGCTCCGACCTCCCGCGAGTCCTCGAGCTTCCTGAGGAAGATCGATATTCCATGCCGGATATGGACGAAGGATCTCGTTATAGATTGTCAAGCTTCTCCTTCCGTCCCTTCATTTGATCCTTAGGCGCACTTGATGGCCAGAAGCCAGACTCTAGGGTCCAAACCCCTCGTCGGAGGACTTCTCCCAGCTGGGGACCCGTCAAGCATCTCAAGTCTCTTTTGGGCACATGACCCCTGGCTTCGTCCTTTGTTCTGTCCATGAGTCGTGGCTGATGCAAAGGAACAATTGCTCCTTCATTCGCCAGGCACCTGATGTCGCGCGTTAGGGGAAGTTGAAGGATTCCAACCTCGGCCCGCTCCCCATGTTTTCTGTTCAAATCCCCGCGTCCCGCGACCAGGGTGATCGACACATAAGATTCCACGCAACCAATCACTGTCAGAATGTCACAATTCGGACGTTACTCGGCGCAACCTGCACAAAACCCTTAATAGGCTGTGCTCTTATGCCGGTGATGGCGCAACGGTGCGTGCTGGTTCCTGATGATCTAGGAGAGCCTTGTGATTACCGAAGCGCGTGCTGCAAGGGCAGCGGAGTTTAACTCTATTTCATCTCATGATCAATATCCGGCCACCTGCACTGCGACATTGATCGATGCAGCGAGTCATCCTAGAGGAGAACGTGGCTTTTCTTGTCAAGTCTGGAGAAGCCAATCAATGCTCGAGTTGAGGACGCCGCTTCGTTGTCCCCAGACCAGATTCGTGGGTTTATAGGTTCTGTCATCTCACGCTTTGCAGATCATTCATGGAAAATGTTCTCGACTTCTCGAACATCAGAAGAAAGGCAAGCCCTACCGATTGAAGAAAGAACTCCGGCATAGTCGCGCGCAAGACCTACCTCAGATGCTTCCAAGTCTCTGGGGATGTAACGATCCTTCTCCCCTACCAATAATCCTTCGTCCTTCGCAATGGACTACCCAAGCCTGTTCTGAGAAGGCAGCTTCTTCTTAGGGCACTCTTGCAATTGAACATCTCGGCGCCGAGAGGAAAGCTCACGCGGAAGTCCGGCATGCTTTTCTATGACTAAAGACCTGTCAGTCTTTGAAGCTCTCTGGAACATTATAAAATGTCTATGGTTTCCCCAATGATGTAAGTAACAGTTCGTCCTTCGTCTCAGAACCACCACTCCTTTGCCTACCTCCTTTCAGTTGTACATATTACCTTTGTCTTTACCTTCAAGCACATACATTCCTTCTGAGTACATACTTCAATCATGCCTTCAGCACGTTCCACTGTTGCCCTCGGCCTTCTCAGCTATGCAAGCACAGTTGCAGGCCTTGCCACTAACATCAGCGGCACATACCACGCCTACGCAGCAGCATCTTATGGCCTCGTTGATACCTACAACAGCGGCAACTTCTTTAGTTCCTTCGGTTTCTACACCGGGAGTGACCCTACTCACGGCTGGGTTAACTACCAATCTCAATCTGCTGCCTCCTCTGCTGGATTGATCAATACCAATAATGGCCAAATCTATATGGGCGTTGATTACACGACTGTCAACCCAGCGGCACCTGGTCGGGCATCTGTCCGCGTTTCCAGCAACAAGGCTTATACTCATGGTCTCTTCATTGCTGATATCGCTCATATGTAAGCGCCACCATCCACATCCCCACCTCCCATCAACAGTCGCTCCCCTTCAAATTACCAAGACTAACACCAAAACCCAGGCCAGGAAGCATCTGCGGTGTCTGGCCAGCCTTCTGGCTCTTCGGTCCCAACTGGCCCAACAGCGGCGAAATTGACGTTATAGAAGGCGTTAACCTGGCAGGAACAGACACCATCACCCTGCACACCGCCGCCGGATGCACTATCAACACCGCTGGCTCACAATCCGGCACCACACTCCAGAACTCCAACTGCAACACTGACAACGGGAACACTGGCTGTGGAGTCACTACCACCACTCCAAATGCTTACGGAAATGCGTTCAATAACAATGGAGGAGGAGTGTATGCTATGCAGTGGGAGAGTTCGGGTGTTTATGTTTGGTTTTTTCCCAGGGGAAGTATTCCGAGTGATATTACGAATGGAGCGCCAGTGACGGGAAATTGGGGGACGCCGATTGTGGCATTTAATGGGGGGAGTTCGTGCAATATTGATTCGTTCTTTGCGAATGAGAATATTGTTTTTGATACTACTTTCTGTGGTGATGTAAGTACCCTTTCGCTAATCGTGGGTTTGAGTTGATGCTGATTATTCGCAGTGGGCGGGAAGTGTTTGGGCAAGCAGCGGCTGCCAGAGCTTGGCTAGCACTTGCAATGATTATGTCGGAGCGAATCCGGGGGCTTTTGCTCCTGCTTACTGGCTTATAAACTCGGTTAAGGTCTACCAGTTGTAGATGGACGAATGGTGGAGGGTTTTCTGCATTGGGATGGCGTTCTGGTTTTCACTTCTTCATTGTCGTTGTCGTGACCCACTTCACAGCCGACTCGGCCATGGTTGCTTGAGGGGAGGACTTTCTGTCGCCGCTCGTTCTTTTTCTTGTATATATTTGAGCATTTGGTTATCATTGTTTGATTAGTTGAACTTTATTGCATAGCTAAAAGCATGGTTTCACGAAGTTTTGGTACGAATGTCCCGTCCAAATTCGAAGATTTAGACTTGGCACGTGACCACTGCCATTTTTCTCTCCTTGTTCTCTGATGGAGTTGAATAGCATAGCATGAGATCTCCTTGAAGGCTCGGTAACAACAGGGCGATAATTTCCATACATACACCTTCAAAAAAATTCAACCCTATTCGTCGTGGTTCGTCACTTGAGCGGGCCCAGCTAGGGCTGTCAAAGTCTAGCTCCCTTTTCAATAACTGGACCCGTGCCTTTACCACTCTTTCTTCTACGCCAAAATAGAGGATTTGAATATGTACTGCGACTGCAGACCAGAAAGAAAATCTCCATATCTCCTTCCTCCAAATTTTCTTCAACTTTCATCCTTTCCACTCACGAAATCTGCATTCTGAAATACCGTTTTCTCTCTCAAACACATCTACACAATCGCGCATCGAAAACCCTGTCATTCTCAAGATTCCGATGTCAGGCTTTGGATTCCACGGCTCTTATGCGGGCAGCGGCAAAAAGTTTGCATCGCCCTATAAACTCCCACAGCAAGGAGAGGCGGAGGTGCTCCTCAACCCACTGAAAACTCGTCCAGAGAAACAAAGCAAAAAATCGCCATTCTGGGACAAGGTTCAAGGGAAATCAGAGAATCATTTGTGCACTGAACATGGAGGATGCAAAGATCGTAAAGAGCTGAAGAAGCAGAAAGAGTTTCTTAAGCAAGAAGAAGAGCTCTCACAAGCAGAGGGGGAAGCAGCTCAGAAGGCTTGTCGGAAAGAGAAAAAGGCCGCAGCTTTAGCAAGGGACCAACTCATCACAAACGCCACTCTCCAACGGCTAACTATCTGCGCTCAGGCTGATAAGAAATTTTCTAATTTCAGGCATAGAGTATTGAGAGAGATGGATCTCATGGCCGGAGAGAGCCTTTGGAGGTCTAGATTGAGGGATTTAGATGGTGTGCAGGCGAGGGATATGCTGTATCCTGAGAATAAGAGGAGGCATGAACAGGTGAAAGTGGTGCTTTGCAGGGAAGTGTTGAGGAAGGGGGGATTGGCGGGGAAATGTGGGATTCATGGGATTGGAGGTAGGGAGGAGAGGGATTGGGAGGAGTCGGGGGAGTGTTTTTGTGTTGTTTTTGAGTTTAAGAGGTGGGGTGAGAAGGGGCAGGTGGAGAAAAGGGTGTTGAACTATTGTGAGGGGTGGTGAGAGGTGCTGGGTTTTGGGGCATGAGAGCGTGAAATTTTAGAGGATGTGCGCTGGAATAAGCGCCGAGGTCGTTAAAGTTGGCGATAATACGCTACTAGAAATGTCCCTCACTCTGCCGAACAATTTGAAAGAAATCAAATCAAATTGTGAGGGAGACAGCAGACACTTTTAATAAGAAATGAAATATACAGCTTATTTCTCCCAACGGCAAGTGCATCGAAGCTGTGGACAGAGTGCAATGCCCCAATGTTTCAACATTGCAGCAGCAACCAAACCTCCAGTGAGTCCTAGGGGATGAATTTCAGGGATTGAGTGCCTGTAAACTTTGGTTACAAGGCATGAATGGCCTAAAATATAGCGGTCAGAGCCTGAAGCAACCTCTCGCTTGGCGTGCACGTCCACCTGTGATAGCTGTCGGACGTCGAAGATCTTGGCTTGGCGGCATCTCATCGTTTTGATCTTCGAATAGCATTCAAATAATTTGTCGAGATCAAATCCGACTATTAAACTCTGGCCATCACCAATTAGCATGTTCAGTGATCAAGTGTTGCAGTCGTCAGTGGAGGTGTATTGCAAACAGCGAGAATACGACGCGTGAAATGTTCACGAAAACGAAGGTGCATATCATGAAAATCATGTGCCAGAATATCTGAGACATCCTCTCTATTTCATGATATTTTAATGGTTGTGAGTGATCATGTTGAAGCCATACCTCCTTCGGATGGTGATCTGGTGGTGAAGCATTACTCCAGTGAAGGTGGCCGCTGTAGCAGCGAGAACACGACGCGTGATATCTCCACGGAAACGAAGGCGCATGCTGTGAAACTTGGACAAAGGATCAATGATACTTTGGAAATATTTCCATCTCAAAATATTAGCTGCTGTATACCGGCAACATTGAGGTTCTCCAAGGTGGGTGGTCTCAGCTGACCAGCATCATCTCGAAGGAAGAGGACGGCGCGTCGAATGTCCACAAAACTTTCGGTAATAGTTCCCAGACTTGATTCTGATCATTTATAATTTTCAGAGATTATCTATGTCCCAACAAAAAGTTGGTTGGATGCATGCAGGAACGAGGTTTTCGAGGTGGGTGTTGGTGGCGAAGTTGTAGATGACCGAAGGTGGGTGTAGATGAGAAGCGACTTTCTAACACAGCGCAAAGAATTCGAAGGAATTCGAGACTTGGCTCTATGGCTCTAAGGGTCTCTGTATCTCAATTTTCAAATTTGCATAATCAAATATGGACTTGAGCGAGGGGAGATGATTGATCTGGCGGGGCTGTGCTTTGACTGCCGTGCTGAGTGGTGCAGCTTCTGAGAACATCACTTCGACGCAAAATAATGAGGATTTTTGAAACAAGTTGAATTAAGACTCCAAGAGCCATCAATAGGTCTCCGAGTATATGATATGAGTTTGTAGAGAGGGGTTTGGATTTTTTGCAGTGCGTCCAGCTTCGGTTTTGGCTTGGTGATGTTCTGTCACCAAGGCTTCACATTTGCTGCCACCACCTTAAGATCACTTAATGCATAACACACAACGCTCCCATCTCACTCCAGAATACAGATTATTGATTTCTACTACCTTGCTAAGATTTGTATGGGACCTTTTGGCCACTGCACCAATTGGGCTTGTCCACCTTATTTTGTCGGCGTCCCCCTTAGAAAAAAAGATTCTTCTCTTCCTTCATTTTCTTTTTCTTTTGGTTTTGGTAGAGTCTTTTTTTCTAAGGGGGAGGACGACAATATAAGGCGGACAAGGTTTCTCATTAGGTGCAGCTCGTTTTCCACGATTCTCCAGCATTGGAAGCTTTCAGGCTCAGGTCCTCGCATTCCTCCCCAACCGTAAGAAGAAAGGAATTTGCACACAACCGCGATCCTGCGACAAGCTCAAATACCAGGAGGCGTTCAACCCTCCCTAGATTCTTGCTCAAGAATCTCAACATTTGGGCAATCTGCACGTGATCGCGACACGATCAGCTCTTTGTGATGTTTCTCGACCCTTGACGGTCTGCCCAACCTCCTATATTTCGTATTGCTGATCATTAGGCTTCCAAGGTTCAGTCAACATCTCCCACAGCTTCTACTCCATGAACGGCCAGCTCAGGGGAAGATTTTCACGTGTTGCCACTCGCTAATTTCTTTAGCGTTAAACGCCGCCAAGGCATCACCACAAAAATAGCGACCTGCCTAGATTTTCTCCCAACTTTCGTCACGAGAGCAGGCGTCAATCAACCAAATCGCGACGCGTGAGTAATTCATCGAGACGCGACGAATCGTTCGCTCCTTTGATCCTTGACACCTTCGAGCACAAAACCACGGATTTCCCTTCTTTCTTTTCGTCCTTCTCAATTCAATCGTCTCCAATTCATCGTGAGATTCCGATCAACAATCATCACGTAAAAAAGAGGCGACGTCTTCTACAGATTGTTCCTTAATCGTCCTTCCACCCTATTTTTTCCTATCAATTCATCGATTTCACGCGTTTTCCCTCTAAAAGATTGACCACAATGGCGACCGCAGAAACCTCCGCCCGCATCGAGATTCCAGAGCTTCCTTCAAAGACTGTGAAAGACTTCATTCCATACCTCGCCAAGCATCCCGACACTCCCATCGCCGCCCTCATCGAGCCTTATAAGGCATTCGAATCCGAGCTTCGCAAGGTCTACGCCCAACAGCCAGACCATGAGGCAGTGACGGATGGCACCGTCAACTTGGTGCCTATCTTCGATGGCCACGAGCAGGAGCTGAAGATTCGTGCTCGAGACCTGGACAAGGAAAACGACGATGAGAAGTCAAAGTAAGTTATCACCAATTTTCCTGATCATTACTGACATCTATAGGTATATCATGTCCTTGAAGCCGGAAGACCGTAAGCCTAATGGAGCTCCTGCTGTCGTCAGCTCCTTCAAGGACTTCCAGCAGAACTTCAACCTCTTCTCCGAATCAGCTCTCACGGATCTCGATTGGAGCAATATCGTGGCTGCTGGCTCTGCTGTCACCACTGCTTTGCTTCCCGTCCCCGAGAAGTGGGCTGAAAGCAAGAGAAGCATGAGAGAATACTATCATGAACATCTCGCCCCCGCCAGTGACGTCGACCTCTTCTTGTATGGGCTCAACGAAGAGCAAGCATTGGAAAAGATCAAGCAGATTGAGAAGAACATCAAGGATAGCATTCTCCACGAGACAACTACGATCAGAACCAAAAACGCAATCACGATCGCCAGTCAATATCCAACCCGCCACGTCCAAATCGTCTTGCGATTGTACGACTCGGTCTCACAGATTATCACTGGCTTCGATGTAGATTGCGCTTGTGCAGCTTACGATGGCAAACAAGTATATGCTGCCCCTCGAGCTATCGCTGCTTTTGTCACTCAATGCAACACGATTGATCTCACTCGCCGTTCTCCATCTTACGAGAACCGTCTTTCCAAGTACAGCCATCGTGGTTTCGAAGTTCATTGGCCTCTTCTGGATCGTACTCGCCTCGACCCTACGATTTTCGAGCGATCTTTCGGTCGAACCCAAGGTCTCGCCCGACTTCTGATTCTCGAGAAGCTGCCGAAGTCTGCCGATCGTGATTCTTACAGTAAGTAATGTCGCTTGCTCCGTCTCCTATTAACCATCTCAAAGCAACCAAGTGCTGACTCTCCTATCTTCTAGTGGACCAGCGTCGCGAGGAACGAGGTCGCCCAGCATTGCAACGTGGATGGCGCCATCAATACAAGATGGGTGGCAACATCAAGGATCAAGAAGAAGACGAGGTGGCCGAGTGGGTTGAGCAGGAGGAAGTCGCTTCCTATCACACGATGACCGTACCGTATGGACCGAAGTATCATGCCGCCAGAATCAATCGCCTTCTCTACGCCAAGGATCTTCTTCTCAATGCCGAATGGAACCAGCCTGAAGATCGCGAAGTATACCTCCATCGACACCCATGCTTCTTTGGCACTGCTGAGGAAGTCCTCGAGGACTGTTGTGGCTACTGCCCAGTTCCAGAGACGGACGAAGAACATGAAGTTGCCGAAGAAGAGAGCAAGACCTACATTTCCGGCAAACTTAAATTCCTCATGGACGACCCAGGACGGCAGGAAATCGGGAGCTTCAACCCCATCACCGATGATGAATGGACAACAATGGCCTATGTTGGCGACACTGCACGACTCTGCCAAGCTATTGTTGATGGCGACTTGGAGCATGTCGAGGATTGGTGCTCCCAGGAAGGTGTCGATGTCAACCGACGCGATTACACTGGACGCACTCCTCTCCATCTCGCCACGATGGCTTCCACGCCTGAGATTGTCCAATGCTTGATTGATCATGGAGCAAGAATGATCGCCAGACTTGTTGATGGCAGAACTGCTCTGCACATTGCTGCTGCTCGTGGCAGTGTAGAGATGGTCAAGATGCTCATGGACCGAAGCTTGGCGAACGAAGAAGAGGAGGAGGAGAAGGATGAAGCTCGACGTACAGCCAAGCGAGCCGAGCGTGCTGCCAAAGAGAATCGCACCAAGAAGGAAGATGAGGACGAGAGCGATGCAGAGTCCGAGGCTTCTGAAATCACATTGGGAAGCGAGGAGGAAGATGAGAACGATTCGATGGTTACTGGATCATTTGTCAAGATCGACAAGGCGAAGAAGGAGGCTGCAGATGAAGGCGTGCCAGAGGATTCAGAAGAAGATCCTGATGTTTATGAGATTGATGTCATAGCTTGGGACTACGGCCTCTCACCTCTTCACGTCGCTATCCTCAACGGACATCTCGACATCGTCGACCTTCTCGTTTCAGAATACGGAGCGGATGTGCTGTTACCAGTCAAGCTTGTGGAGCCAGAGGACAAGCGCGCTCGTGGTGCAATCATGACCATCGTCCTAGCCATGTCACTTCCCACCGAGAAGGTCAAAAATATGGTCAAACTCCTGCTTGAGCTTGGTGCCACCTCTGCACAGGCTGATATGAATCACTTCACGGCTCTCCATTATGTAGTCAGCCAGAACCATCAAGATATCCTGGACCTCCTCTTGTCGAATGATCGTCCCGTCGCACTCAGCGTCCTAAACAATGTCAGCTCCCTCCAATATCCTCATCAAGGCGACACGCCTCTCTCAACCGCCATCGAGAACGAATACACAGACATGGTTGCGAAACTTCTTGCTCTTGGTGCGAAGCCGACGATTGAATTTGAAGAATGGGCTAAGAAGTATCTTGCCAACAACCAATGGGCGAAATCACAGGGTACAGATTATACCATGGCTCAATACCGCGGTACGGTGATGCAGCCAATTGTTTCTGCTGCCGTCAAACAGATGGGAAAGAGTATTGAGGATCTGCTTGCACATGGGGCCGATCCATGCACTCTCGAGAAGCAAGCCTACAACGTCCTTCAGAATCCTCAACACGGCTACAACGTTGCCGAGGCCGTGCTGGACATCGTCCAGAAGAAGCTCAAAGCTCTGCGAGAGTAAGCATTCCTTCGTTTTTCAATCCGATTCCGGTCCATATGCTAATTTATTTGCTCTAGGTGGAAAGAGCCAGAACATGCCATTCCAACAAAGCCAGAGAAGCTTCGTGCCAAATCCTGTTACACTTGTGGCCTCACCGAAGGTACATACCAATACTGGAGTGCCGAACAGGACTATGAGTCTAGGAAGAGATCCAACGATTCGGACTGGAAGAAATTTGAGGAAGATTCAAAAGTTCAGAAGCGGGATGATGGACTTGAGGAGAAGAAAGCAGCCATCGCCAAGCTCATCAAGGAACTTCAGAGTGCTGAGGAGGCATTGATCAAAGCTGGTGGCAAAACCTTCGCCGAAATGCATCCCAAGATTCAGAAGCATCCCGAACACATTTCTAAACCTTACCAAGCCCCAGATCCCGAGCCATACAGAACCACTTTCAATTTCCGAGACCCCGCCTTGAACGATATCAAGAAAGGAGGCTACAAGCAATTGTTCGAAGCAGCTTGGAATAATGACTTAGAGAAGATCAAAGCTATCACACTCGCTCCATGGACCTGGGTGGACTCAAAGGTGAAGGAACCACCTCTCAAGGTTGCTATTCAGGACCAGAACGGGTTCAGTCCATTCTCGATTGCTGTCCTTCGTGGTCATCGGGATCTTGCGAAGCAGATTGTCGAGATTTGTGCCACGCAGTATCATAAGGACGATGGGGTGAGCACTCGCCAACGATGGAACATGCGCACTTTTGGGGACAGCGACGATGAGTCTGACAATGGCGAAGGTAATTACTTGCCGTCTTGCCCCTTTTTCTCTCGTAGCACAGGCACCAATGTCCTTTCTCCAATGATACATTGCTAACTTCATCCAGATCTCCCGATCTTCTCTGAACTGGTCAGCGACAAGTTCACTGTCGATAATCTGGGCGAGGTTTCCAATGCTGTGAAGAGCGACGTTTTGCCACTTACCATGGTTGAATGGAATTGCAAGCCATACAGAGTCCTCGACCCTGAGCATAAGGACCGCGACTCCCAGACGCAGCTCCTGCACAGTGCTATTCATACGGATGATATGGGCCTGCTAAAGTTTGTCCTTGAGCTTGGATCAGAGCAACAACGATTACTTGCTCAAGAAGAGGATGATCAGAAGTGTTACTCCATCAGCCGATCTGCCTTCCTTCAAGCTATCAAGCTCGGTCGGACTTCCATGCTGGCGGAGATGATCAAGGTATTTCATTCTTCTGAAGTGTTTGGTACATGCTGATAATTTCAGGCTACCGGTGTCGGCATTCCACTCAACGAATTGATCGAGAAAAGTGGGGTTGAAATGAAGACAAAGCCAAGATACTATCAAGGTCTCAGTGTAGGCGGAAAGAAGCGAGCTGATTGGGCGCAAGCTCCTGGCGACAATCATCAAGTCATCGAGGAGAAGATTCCACCTGTTCTGCAAGCTGCTTATGCCGGTTCAATCGACTCTGTTGAATGGTTCATGAGCGATGCACCTCTCAGACGATACAAAGAATTCGCAGAAGCCAATAAGCACGACAAACGTATCAAGACCCTTGAAGCATCTGGCAAAGGATTCGACAAGACCATCGGAACCTGGCTCAACGCTAAGAGTAGGTCAATATTCCAGCCCGTTTGTCCTATGCTGACATTTTCTAGGCGAACTAGTCCTTCATTGTGCTATCTTGTACAATCCGAACACGCACAAGGATGAACCAACCGACATCTGTCTTATCAAGCATCTGATCTCTGTTGCCCCAGAGTCTCTCGAGCAGAAGTCTTCCGAAGGATGGACACCTCTCCAATTGGCTGTCATCAAGCAGCGCATCCCAATCATCGAATATCTCATCTCTATCGGAGCTAATCAACGTCACCGCGACAAGATGGGCCGAAACATGCTTCACAGTATGCTCCTCTCAACTCAGGCCTACACCCAGTATGGATTCAAAGGATGGGGCAAGACCGACCGAGAACGGCTGCAGAAGATCCTCGCGCTTTTCGATAAGGAAGCATTGAAGGAGATGTTCCTTGAGCGATGCACTGACAAGCCTGGAGCTCTGACACCATTGGCTTACTGGATGGCAAATCATGGTAATTACAAAGGGAAGAAAGTCATTGAGATTCTCTCGAAGTACTCTACAGGAGAAGACCTAGAGATGATTAATGGTGAAGGAGATTTACCTTTGCATGTGGTTCGTATTTCACATCCCATCCCTCTCCGTCTTCCTCAATGCTAACCATTTGCAGGCAATTAAGAATTCCCTCAGCACGCAGGCCGAATTCCTCCTGTCCTTAAATCCTTCCCTGCTCTACCGCGAGAACGCAACCGGTCGCACACCCCTCGAAATGTCCCGCGACATCTACATCGCTTCCCAAGTCGAGAACCCTCCTCAAGTCCACAAGGGTAATCAATGGAACCGCCACTACTACCCTGGCCAAATCGACTACAATTCCATCGTTCAACAACCTTTGAGCAACTTCATTCCCAAGAAAGATAAGCCTGAGGAAAGCAAGAAGAGGACTTGGGAGATTTGTACAGAGGTGGATGAGGAGTTGAGAGGAGAGGGGAAGGCAACGAAGAGAAGATTAGTGAGTTTGTTTGAGGCGAATGAGGTTGCGAAGAGGGTTACGGCGATGAGGAGTAGGTATGGGGGTCATCAGATGGTGTTTAATGGTGGACTGGTGGATGGAGAGGGAAAGCCAGATGTTTTTAGTGAGTGGATGTAGGCGAGGAATGTCGATATTGCTTTTAGGAGCTCAGAATGTCTATGTCCGGATTATTGAAGGGTTTATGGGGCTAGAGCTCGGAGCTGGATGTCTTATTGAGCACATGTGGAATGAATCGCTTGTAGCATTCGCAGATCCATCCTTCTCCTCCTTCTCGTCTTCTTATATTTGCCTTGAACTTGCTCTCTGTAGGCCGTTTTCTTTTTCAGCGCGACAGCATTGCCCACAAAAATTGCTCTCCGTCAAATAGGGGGCGGGGTAACTCATGCTCGCCTGACCCCTGCCTTTACCGAGATCCACCAAAATCATTCAGGACAATGGGTGAAGAATATTGGACCAAAGCCTCTAGAACATCTTTCTTTGAGGTACAAGGACACTGTAGACCACCGCCAATTCGATGTTTTTGGGTATAAAGGAATGATTGAATCAGCCAGCGTACTTCTTATCACGTGCTGCTATTGTTGTCCGCTGCCTTTGTTCAAGATCAAGAACAATGCGAACGACGACACTACAAGCGATGCCTTGGCCACAGTAGCAGAACAATAGTATTGTCATTAAAAAGCTGGAAACGGAAGGCAGTCTAACAAGCGAGCAAAACAGCTTGCGCTCGATCTGTTCAAGTAGAAGCCCTGCACCCATCAATAAGTCTTCCTCCACCTGCCAGCCTTTTTCGAATTACGCTTTCAATCTTCTCAATCAAACGAGAATTGTTTGTAAGCTTTTTAATATCCTGGCTCCAGTCTTCTAAAACTTCCACCACCATGGCAGAATCCTCAAGACATATGTCAATGGCGAAAGATAACATCAGACACCTCTCTGAGGTCGATCTGACTGCTGGACAGTCATCGCATACCGGCCCGAACGAAGTCGCATTTTCCCCTCCGTCTTCTCCACCAGGCTATATAGCGAATGATGCTTATGAGATGCAACCAGTTCCTCATTCGACCAACCGTTTCCCAGCATCTCCTCCTGCCGAGCCACCGCAACCACCACCCAATGATGAATCGTCATTCCATCTCAACTTCTACAAACCTCGAACAGACTTTAGAACATACCTTTTGGGTATGATCTTCCTTCTGATTGTAGCTCTGGTAGTCCTCTCGACTGTGTTCCCGATCAAGATTGCGAACTTGCAGAAACAATTGAGAGATCAGCCGAAGCCACGGAATATGACTCTCTCGACCACGATGTCGACGACGCTGTTCTCTACATTTTCTATGACTGCGTCGACCACGTTCTCAACTACAGCTTCAACCACGCTGTCCACGACCCTGTTTTCGACGAAATCAACCGCCATCACCTCCTTGTCGACATTATCCACTACCGAGTCGACGACCATCTCAACCACAGCCTCTACCACTCTATCAACCACGATTCTGTCGATGCAGACTACCGCACTACCCCAAGTAACATCAACGATAGTCACAACCCAAATCCAACCAACCATCATCCTCTCCATCTCGACCCTCCAAACGACCCTCCCAACCACCACCCAACTCAGCACCGTCACCTCGACATCTCTGGTGCCCACAATCCAACCCACATCGGTAGCCGTTTGCTGGAAACTCCTCAGCAACATCTGTTCCAACGTAACATCAGTCCCTGCCGATCTGACCAGCAACGTTAACGGATTCGGAGACTGTTTAAGTATTTTTCGATTTTTCTACTGTGGTCTGATTGATCATCTGCAAACAATTGGTGACATGATTATCCCCGCGGATTCATCACCTATTTGTGGAGGAATGCTGAATTTTTGTGAGAAGGAGGTTGCTGGGGTCAAGGGAAGGGGGGTTGGTGGATGGTACGATGAGGGAGAGGGAAGGGGATGTGAGGAGTGGGACCGGTAATTCGACTTAGAGAGAAATGGTAGATAGACTAGAATTAAGTGATAGTAGCAGAAAATGCATCGACTACTGTAGCTCTGGCCGCTGAGCTTAGCGACGCTGAATGTAGAAGAAAGAGACAAACATGATAATGGGTAAAGCTGGGCACTACTTAGTGTCCCTCGTATTCGTAATAATATTAATGGAAGATCTGACAATAACAATATCAATTCAAACTTCTTTGGGTACAGGAAATTTTTTTATGTGATATTCCGAGGTTTATTCCCTCGCCTCTCCGCTTTAACAAATTGATAACTTAAAAATTATTTTTCGCGCTTGGTAAGATCTTACATTGGGGGTGTCCTGCCTGTGAACGATGCGTCATAATTAGCCCCAACTGCATTTGTCGAGCCAAACTTGAATGTAAACAAATATATTTCAACACAAAGAGATTTTCGACCTTGCAGTAAAATCGAGTAACTTTTGCTTTCGCTAAGACTTAAAAAGGTACTTTTGAGACAATTCAGAGTTGGAAGCAGCCAATAATTGAGATGGCTGTAGCGATTATAGGAGCTACATATAAATTTCCTCCCTACGGTAATATCAAGTCCATAAAATCATACAAAAAGTCGATAAATTTATCAATTCCTAGTCTATAATTTATAGACTCAAAATCTATAATATATAGAAAACTACTCTATATAATATAGATAGTAACTCTATAAAAAAGTCTATAATGCCGTAACAAATTGTGCACTCTATAATCGAGATTTTGACGCATATTCTATTCTATATTTATCAACTGATCTATTCTAGAATGCCCCTTATTCTTTTGCTTATCTATTAACACCCAAATATGCCACTATTCCCAAATCTAATTCTCTGCCTCCTTTCCTTCTCTGCCTACCTCCTTATTTATTTACCTCCTCGATTATAAATTTCCTCGACTCGATAAGTTCGTTCGATCGTTCTATAAAACCTAGACTTCAAAATTAGACAGAGTTTTTAAGAGGGAGTAACGCGTACCTCTAATGCCAGTGCCAGTGCCAGAGAGTGCCAATGCCAATGGTCTAATCCAAGGAGTGCAGTTGATAGGAGTGCAGTTAATAGGAGTGCAATTAATGAGAAGAGTGCAGTTGATGGGGGAAAGCATAGGCCACGTAAACAAACCTCCGCGTCAGCCAATAATAGACGCGTTTTAGCCCACTTAATATTACGCTCGAGCGCTTTTTCTCGATTTACCTCGTCTTAACAGCAAAGCTCCTCCTATCAACTGCACCCCTCCCATTAACTGTACTCCCATCAACTGCACTCCCATCAACTGCACTCCCATCAACTGCACTCCCATCAATTGCACTCCCATCAACTGCACTCCTCCCATCAACTGCACTTATTGGAATCCGGTGATAAATAAAGAAGAATTCGCGAGCAACTTATTTACTATAGTATTAAATTAAATGACTCGAATTTCGAGAAGTAATAACGTTTTTAGAGTTTTAAAGTTTTAAAGTAATTTCAAGTTATCAACTTTAAGTCTATAATCTCCTTTTATTTTTTGGACTTTATAATCGAATTTCTATTTTATCGATATTAAATAGTTAAATATCGATAATAACTCTATATTTTAATCGGCCGTAAAACCCAATTATAAATTTATTTCTATTATAATAAACTACTAGTCTATAAAAATATCTAGAAGTTTGTAAATATAGACCCCTAGCCTCCGTAGGGCCTATGGATATGAAATTATATGATCTTTTTATTGACCTTCGTGTTAAATGTAGCGTCTTCCTGACATTGGGAAGCATTTGCTTACACAAATGGTTGTATTATCACTGGGGCCAACCCCGCAAGTGCTCATGTGACTGTTGAGGATACTATCAACGCTTTCAAGAAGCTTTAAGGGACGCTCTTTAAACTAGGAAGCAGCGTCCACTGGATCGATTCACCGAAGAACATCTCTCAAAACCCCGTGAGATGCTTGAAAATGAGTGTGATTGAATTGGAGAGCAGAACAAATATACCGGGAAGGTTTGACCATGAGCTTGGGTGGAAAAAAACATTGCGTTGTATTTCTTGCCAAGTTCCCATCTTGGACTGTCTTCCTAAATAACCGACTAGCCCAATTCATGCTTTGATGTCGTTCTATAAGTCTATTGCCAAGCTCCTAGACCCAATCATAACCTCTCTATGAGCCTAACATATGGACAATCGACTGAGCCTGATTATGCTGTCTTTCCTCTACTACTC